>QRDG01000473.1:2777486-2986333 GCA_012064385.1 Puccinellia tenuiflora | reverse complement strand
GTATGGCCAATATATGATTTTTATAATGTAATAAATGATCATGTTTTGTAATTTTTACGACTTGCATGTCGATGAGTACGGCAACCGACAGGAGCCATATGGTTGTCTCATTATTATTGTATGACTTGTTTGGAATATGCCCTAGAGGCAATAATAAAATGGTTTATTAGCATATTCACGTTTATGATAAATGTTTATTATCCATGCTATAAGTGTATTAATCAGAAACATAATACATATGTGGAATATAAACAACCAAGTGTCCCTAGTAAGCCTCTACAGGACTAGTTCTCTAGTCGAGAGATGGTTAAGGTTTCCTAACCATGGACTTGTTATAGTCACTTGATAACGAAGTCAATCACTGGGAGAATGATGTGATGAACAAGACCCAATAATAAAGAGTTGCAATTGATCATGTCACACAGTTTCATTGTCAATGCTTTTAATATATGCCAAGTATAGATTCCTTAGACCATGAGATTATGTCACTCCCGTTTATCAGAGGAATACTTTACGGACATCAAACGTCGCTTCGTGACTGGGTGATTATAAAGATGGCTTTCAGGTATCTCCGATGGTAGGTTGTTGGGTGACATGAATCAAGAGTGGGATTTGTCCCTCCATGTGACGGAGAAGATATCTCCAGGCCTTCTCGGTACTATAACATCATAAAGTTTGCAAACGTGTGATTAAGTAGTAATCACGGAGATCCTATATTATGGAAGAGTAAAGAGAACTTGCCGGGTAACGAGATTAAAATAGATATGGGGATATCGACGATAAAATCTCGGGCAAGTAAAATATCGTGAGACAAAGGGAATTGTATACGATATTAATTGAATCTTCGGCATCGTGGTTCAACTGATAAAGATCTTCGTTGAATGTGTGGGAATCAATATGGACATCCCGGTCCCGCTATTGATTATTGATCGGATCATGTATGCATGTTCTCGAACCCGTAGGGTCACACACTTAACGTTTCGATGTAGCTAGGGTTTGCGATGAGATAATTGATGGAATAAACGAATATCGATTCGGAGTCTCAGATGAGATCCTAGACATCACGAGGAGATCCAGAAGAGTCTGCAGAATAAAATTCATATAAGGAAAGTTGTTTCCAGAGGTGTCGGAAAGGTTTCGGGTTTTTCCGGCAGGGTACCAGAATTTTCTAGAAGGTTCTAGAAGGGTCTAGAACTGGGGTCCACCTGCGTGTGGACCCACATGGGCCAATGTGTTGATGCGGCAGCCAACTTGGGCTGGCCGCACCAGCCCACAAAGGCAGCCAGCGACACAAGGAAGGGGAGTGTCGAATCCCTATTGGAGTCGGCTTTGGGGGCAAGGCACCCAAGCCGGCCGGCCCTAGGATGGGGCGCAGCCTTCCCCTTGTCCTCCACCTATATATAGTTGAGGGGTGCGGCCAAGGGAGGGCTAGAACAAGCCCTAGCCTCCGCCCCCTCCCATGCCCTAGCCGCACCTCCTCCTCCTCTCTCCCTCGTGTACGGCTTGGCGAAACCCTGCCCGCGGGAATACCTCCACCATCAACAACACCACACCGTCGTGCTGCTGAGATCCATCTAGCCACTCCCTCCTTTCTTGCGGGATCAAGAAGGTGGAGTCTACATTGAGCCGTACGTGTGGATACCGCGGAGGTGCTGCTCGTGTGGCGATTCATCGGATTGGATCGCGAGGATAATATATCTCCTCGCGCCTAGATACGTCTAGTTGCGGGGATCGACTAGCCAACCCCTGCACCGATAAAACGCGTTTGTTCGATCTTCAAGGATAAGAGATTGGATCTCCACTTCGCTGCTTGCATCTAGTAGATCTAGATCGTTGGGTTTCTTCCGCTTGTTTGGTAGGAAATTTTTTGTTTCTATGCAACGAACCCTTCAGTGGTATCAGAGCCTAGATCTATTCGTAGATGTTGGTGCGATTAGAACACAAGGATTTGTGGGCGTTGATGTTTTTGTTGCTACCTTCCCACGTGCATTTTGTATCTCGACGGTATTGTCGGCGTGGCGAACGGACAGATGCCTGGGGTAGGCTTAAGTTTCGGGCTGATGGACGCTGTTGGCACCGGGGAGGGATAGTGTGTAGAATTACACACACGGAGTAAAGTACACACGCGATCTACCCAGGTTCAGGGCCCTCGTCAGGAGGTAAAACCCCTACTCCTGCTTGTCTGATCTGTATATGCTGATGTATATGAGAGCTACATGGTTGCTCCCAGAGCTGTTTCTCTAGAGGAGGAAGAGGGCTCGCACGAGAGATGCATCCTGGGATGGGTGTCCTGAGTGACTCCCCCTGGTGCTCCTTATAAAGGGGAGCCCAGGGGAGATGGGGGCCCCGCTGCACAGTGCTACACTATGCAAGACACTATATACGACACTATGCGTGAAATGACTACTGGGGTCTTGTCATCCCTGTTGGATGTGACCAGGCATGGCTACAGTGCCTGTGTCCTGGTCCTCGTCATCGATCCTATCCTCTCGTCTTGGTATTCACGCACCGGCTTGTCAACGATGCCAGGTCCGAGCGGTGGGCGTCCCAGGACCTGGCAACGAAGGACATGGAGACCTGGGCGCCGGGTAGATGGTCTGGTCGAAGTAGCGGTAGCAGCCGGGTATGTCGGATGAATAGTGTCGGGGGTGAACAGTGTCAGGGGTATGCCGGATGAACAGTGCGGTGTATGTCAGAAGAAAAGTGTCGGGGTGAACAGTGTCATCCCAGGACATGTATGTCGGCCGGGACAATATGCCGTCCGGAGATATGTCGGATGAACAGTGTCGGGGGTATGCCGGATGAACAGTGTCGGGGTGAACAGTGTCATCCCATGACATGTATGTCGGCCGGGACAATATGCCGTCCGGAGGTATGTCGGATGAACAGTGTCGGGGTATGCCGGATGAATAGTGTCGGTATGCCGGATGAACAGTGTTGGGTATGCCAGATAAACAATGTCGGGGTATGCCGGATGAACTGTGCCGGGGGGGTATGCCGAATGAACAGTGCCGGGGTATGCCGATGAACAGTGCCGAGGTATGCCGGGGTGAACAGTGCCGGGGGGTATGTCGAATGAATAGTGTCAGAGTATGCCGGATGAACAGTGCCAGGGTATGCCGGATGAATAGTGTCGAGGTATGCCGATGACCAGTCCGAGGGTGTGCCGGATTAACAGTGCCGGGGTATGTCGGGATGAATAGTGTCGGGGTACGCCGGGTGAACAGTGTCGGGGGTATATCGGGGATGAACAGTCCGGGGTATGCCGTATGAACAGTGCCGGGGGTATTCCGGGGATGAACAGTGCTCGGGGTATGCCGGATGAACAGTGTCGGGGTATGCCGGATGGCTTATGTCGGCCTGGGCCACAGCTTGGCCCAGCCGAGAATAGCTTGTGCTGGCCCGAGGTAGTACCAGCTTTTTTATTTATCTGTCCTCTATTTCTGCATATTATTTCCTTCTCTTAGTTTAGCAAACCACCAACTCTGGGGTACCCGGGGTTCATCCCCGACAGTAGTCCCCGAGACTATGTAGGAATCGCAGAGTCGTGTATAGGCTTTCCAGAAAAGTATCACAGAGTTGGTACCAAAAATAGCCATCATGGGCAATATCATAATCATATGTCGACAGCATGAGCTGTACCGATTTACAGCCTGCATGGGCGTCATCATACGTCGGTTTTTAGCTATCTTGGGCATTTACTAGAATCATAGCCATCGTGGGCTGAATTTTCATACGGCCTGCATGGGCACTATCACATATCGGTTTTTAGCCTTCTTGGGCATTTACCGAAGTCGTATGTCAACAGCATGAGCTGGACCGACATATAGCCTGCTTGGGCATCATCATATGTCGGTTTTTAGCCATCTCGGGCATTACCAAAGTCGTATGTCAACAGCATGAGCTGGACCGACATATAGCCTGCTTGGGCATCATCATATGTCGGGTTTTAGCCATCTCGGGCATTTACCGAAATGTTATGTCGGCAGCATTTAGTTGAACCAACAACTTGCCCGTATGGGCTGCTTTGACATATTGCCTTCATGGGCTATGTCGGATTCTCTGTAAAGCCTGCATGGGATGAGTCGACATGTCGCCAACATGGGCTATGTCGGTTTATGGACGCGGGGTCCACCAGATTTTTGTTGGCATTCTGGACATGAAGTCCACCGGCTTTGCCGGCATACATGGCGAACCGAGATGTGTGGTGATCCGACGTACCTGTCGATGTCATGATACTTGGCGATATGAAATAACGGATGATGCCATGATACTTAGCAAGCCGACATAACCGGTCATTGCGAGACATTTTGTGATGATGCCATGATACTTTGGCCGACCGACATAAACGATGATTTGAGATAGATTATAGGATGCCGTGATATTTTGGCTGATCAACATAACCGATATAACCATGATCTAGGTGATGAATTCTCATTTGGTAATACCGATACCACCAAACAGTGTTAGTCCAGGCATATTCATAATGATTATTTAACCTTAACAGCAACTCTATTACCAGATGAAATTAACTCTAGCATCAAAACTATGCATGAAGATGCAGACTCGGTCTCAACCAATTCCCCAAGTTACTTTTTCTACCTAGGAGGAAACATAAAACTGACTGGTCGGCCAGTCCCCGAGTCAAGACATCTCGTTCCCGGGGAAAACATCTAATCAAGATAGGAAGGGGGCAGTCCCCGAGTAACCTTTGAGGTTGTCTATTCATGTGCGGTGCAAAACTATATACAATAAATACTTACACTTGTACTGTTGACGGAGAGTGGGAGTAGGCGAACCGGTATTCATATTAAGCCGGGATTCCAGACCGACCGAGATTGGCCTGACTGATTCGGCGAACCAAACGGGCTGAGCGGGAGAGACGGCACAGACGCCGCAGTCCCCGGGCGCAGGCGCGGCGCCGGTGATGAAGAAAGGCGTGAGCGCGCGGAGGCCATGCTGATGTCAAGCCCCCGGGCCTCACGGGAGACGGCGAAAACGCCGCACCGGCATCGATGATGAAGAGGTTGATGAAGCCGTCCCGAGAGCCGAATTGCGAAACTCGGCCCGAGGAGCTCGCCGGCGTTGAAGAAGAAGGTCCCGTCCGGATGGAACCCAGCCAGCGCCACTATCAGCCCCACGGTGGGCGCCAACTGTCGTCGTGGTGAACGGACAGATGCCTGGGGTAGGCTTAAGTTTGGGGCCGATGGACGCTGTTGGCACCGGGGAGGGATAGTGTGTAGAATTACACACACGGAGTAAAGCACACACGCGATCTACCCAGGTTCAGGGCCCTCGTGAGGAGGTAAAACCCCTACTCCTGCTTGTCTGATCTGTATATGATGATGTATATGAGAGCTACATGGCTGCTCCCAGAGCTGTTTCTCTAGAGGAGGAAGAGGGCTCACACGAGAGCTGGAGGAAAATGCATCGCGGGCCGGGTGTCCTGAGTGACTCCCCCTGGTGCTCCTTATAAAGGGGAGCCCAGGGGACATGGGGGCCCCGCTGCACAGTGCTACACTATGCAAGACACTATATACGATACTATGCGTGAAATGACTACTAGGGTCTTGTCATCCCTGTTGGATGTGACCAGGCATGGCTACATTGCCTGTGTCGTGGTCCTCGTCATCGATCCTATCCTCTCGTCTTGGTCTTCACGCACCGGCTTGTCAACGATGCCAGGTCCGAGCGGTGGGCGTCCCAGGACCTGGCAACGGGTAGATGGTCTGGTCGAAGTAGCGGTAGCAGCCGGGTATGTCTGATGAATAGTGTCGGGGTGAACAGTGTTAGGGGTATGCCGGATGAATAGTTCGGTGTATGTCAGATGAACAGTGTCGGGGTGAACAGTGTCGTCCCAGGACATGTATGTCGACCGAGACAATATGCCGTCCGGAGATATGTCGGATGAACAGTGTCGGGGTATGTCGGATGAACAGTGCCAGGTGAACAGTGTCATCCAGGACATGTATGTCGGCCAGGACAATATGCCGTCCGGAGGTATGTCGGATGAACAGTGTCGGGTATGCCGGATGAACAGTGTTGGGGTATGACGGATGAACATTATCGGGGTATGCCGGATGAACAGTGCCGGGGGTATGCCGAATGAACAGTACCGGTATGCCTGATGAACAGTGCCGGGGTAATGCCGGATGAACAGCTCCGGGTATGCCTGATGAACAGTGCCGGGGTATGCTGGATGAACAGTGCCGGGGTATGCCGGATGAACAATGTCGGGGTATGCCGGACGAACAGTGTCGGAGTATGCCGTATGAACAATGCCAGGGGGGTATGCCGGATGAACAGTGACGGGGTATGCCGGATGACCAGTCCGGGGGGTGCCGGATGAACAGTGCGGGGTATGCCGGATGAACAGTTTCGGGGTACGTCGGATGAACAGTGCGGGGGTGTGCCGGGTGAACAGTGCCGGGGTATGCCGGATGGATTATGTCGGCCTGGCCCACAACTTGCCCCAGCCGAGAATAGCTTGTGCTGGCCCGAGGTAGTACCAGCTTTTTTATTTATCTGTCCTCTATTTCTGCATATTATTTCCTTCTCTTAGTTTAGCAAACCACCAACTCTGGGGTACCCGGGGTTCATCCCCGACAGTAGTCCCCGAGACTATGTAGGAATCGCAGAGTCGTGTATAGGCTTTCCAGAAAAGTATCACAGAGTTGGTACCAAAAATAGCCATCATGGGCAATATCAGAATCATATGTCGGCAGCATGAGCTGTACCGATTTATAGCCTGCATGGGCGTCATCATACGTCGGTTTTTAGCCATCTTGGGCATTTACCGGAATCATAGCCATCGTGGGCTGAATTTTCATACGGCCTGCATGGGCACTATCATATATCGGTTTTTAGCCTTCTTGGGCATTTACCGAAGTCGTATGTCAACAGCATGAGCTGGACCGACATATAGCCTGCTTGGGCATCATCATATGTCGGTTTTTAGCCATCTCGGGCATTACCGAAGTCGTATGTCAACAGCATGAGCTGGACCGACATATAGCCTGCTTGGGCATCATCATATGTCGGGTTTTAGCCATCTCGGGCATTTACCGAAATGTTATGTCGGCAGCATTTAGTTGAACCAACAACTTGCCCGTATGGGCTGCTTTGACATATTGCCTTCATGGGCTATGTCGGATTCTCTGTAAAGCCTGCATGGGATGAGTCGACATGTTGCCAACGTGGGCTATGTCGGTTTATGGACGCGGGGTCCACCAGATTTTTGTTGGCATTCTGGACATGAAGTCCACCGGCTTTGCCGGCATACATGGCGAACCGAGATGTGTGGTGATCCGACGTACCTGTCGATGTCATGATACTTGGCGATATGAAATAACGGATGATGCCATGATACTTAGCAAGCCGACATAACCGGTGATTGCGAGACATTTTGTGATGATGCCATGATACTTTGGCCGACCGACATAAACGGTGATTTGAGATAGATTATAGGATGTCGTGATATTTTGGCTGACCGACATAACCGATATAACCATGAATTCTCATTTGGTAATACCGATACCACCAAACAGTGTTAGTCCAGGCATATTCATAATGATTATTTAACCTTAACAACAACTCTATTGCCAGATGAAATTAACTCTAGCATCAAAACTATGCATGAAGATGCAGACTCGGTCTCAACCAATTCCCCAAGTTACTTTTTCTACCTAGGAGGAAACATAAAACTGACTGGCCGGCCAGTCCCCGAGTCAAGACATCTCGTTCCCGGGGAAAACATCTAATCAAGATAGGAAGGGGCAGTCCCCGAGTAACCTTTGAGGTTGTCTATTCATGCGCGGTGCAAAACTATATACAATAAATACTTACAATTGTACTGTTGACGGAGAGTGGGAGTAGGCGAACCGGTATTCATATTAAGCAGGGATTCCAGACCGACCGAGATTGGCCTGACTAATTCGGCGAACCAAACGGGCTGAGCGGGAGAGACGGCACAGACGCCGCAGTCCCCGGGCGCAGGCGCGGTGCCGGTGACGAAGAAAGGTGTGAGCGCGCGGAGGCCATGCCGATGTCAAGACCCTGGGCCTCACGGGAGACGGCAAAAACGCCACACCGGCATCGATGATGAAGAGGTTGATGAAGCCGTCCCGAGAGCCGAATTGCGAAACTCGGCCCGAGGAGCTCGCCGGCGTTGAAGAAGAAGGTCCCGTCCGGATGGAACCCAGCCAGCACCACTCTCAGCCCCACGGTGGGCGCCAACTGTCATCGTGGTGAACGGACAGATGCCTGGGGTAGGCTTAAGTTTGGGGCCGATGGACGCTGTTGGCACCGGGGAGGGATAGTGTGTAGAATTACACACACGGAGTAAAGCACACACGCGATCTACCCAGGTTCAGGGCCCTCGTGAGGAGGTAAAACCCCTACTCCTGCTTGTCTGATCTGTATATGATGATGTATATGAGAGCTACATGGTTGCTCCCAGAGCTGTTTCTCTAGAGGAGGAAGAGGGCTCGCACGAGAGCTGGAGGAAAATGCATCCCGGGCCGGGTGTCCTGAGTGACTCCCCCTGGTGCTCCTTATAAAGGGGAGCCCAGGGGACATGGGGGCCCCGCTGCACAGTGCTACACTATGCAAGACACTATATACGACACTATGCGTGAAATGACTACTGGGGTCTTGTCATCCCTGTTGGATGTGACCAGGCATGGCTACATTGCCTATGTCCTGGTCCTCCTCATTGATCCTATCCTCTCGTCTTGGTTTTCATGCACCGGCTTGTCAACGATGCCAGGTCCGAGCGGTGGGCGTCCCAGGACATGGCAACGGGTAGATGGTCTGGTCGAAGTAGCGGTAGCAGCCGGGTATGTCTGATGAATAGTGTCGGGGTGAACAGTGTTAGGGGTATGCCGGATGAACAGTTCGGTGTATGTCAGATGAACAGTGTCGGGGTGAACAGTGTCGTCCCAGGACATGTATGTCGATCGGGACAATATGCCGTCCGGAGATATGTCGGATGAACAGTGTCGGGGTATGCCGGATGAACATTGCCAGGTGAACAGTGTCATCCCAGGACATGTATGTCGGCCGGGACAATATGCCGTCCGGAGGTATGTCGGATGAACAGTGTCGGAGGGTATGCCGGATGAACAGTGTCGGGTATGCCGGATGAACAGTGTTGGGGTATGACGGATGAACATTATCGGGGTATGCCGGATGAACAGTGCCGGGGGTATGCCGAATGAACAGTACCGGTATGCCTGATGAACAGTGCCGGGGTAATGCCGGATGAACAGCTTCGGGTATGCCTGATGAACAGTGCCGGGGTATGTCGGACGAACAGTTTCGGGGTATGCCGGATGAACAATGTCGGGGTATGCCGGACGAACAGTGTCGGAGTATGCCGTATGAACAATGCCAGGGGGTATGCCGGATGAACAGTGCCAGGGTATGCCGGATGACCAGTCCGGGGTGTGCCGGATGAACAGTGTCGGGGGGTATGCCGTGATGAACAGTGTCGGGGTACGCCGGGTGAACAGTGTCGGGGTATGCCAGGATGAACAGTACCGGGTATGCCGGGTGAACAGTGCCGGGGTATGCCGGATGGCTTATGTCGGCCTGGGCCACAGCTTGGCCCAGCCGAGAATAGCTTGTGCTGGCCCGAGGTAGTACCAGCTTTTTTATTTATCTGTCCTCTATTTCTGCATATTATTTCCTTCTCTTAGTTTAGCAAAGCACCAACTCTGGGGTACCCGGGCTTCATCCCCAATAGTAGTCCCCGAGACTATGTAGGAATCGCAGAGTCGTGCATAGGCTTTCCAGAAAAGTATCACAGAGTTGGTACCAAAAATAGCCATCATGGGCAATATCAGAATCATATGTCGGCAGCATGAGCTGTACCGATTTATAGCCTGCATGGGCGTCATCATACGTCGGTTTTTAGCCATCTTGGGCATTTACCGGAATCATAGCCATCGTGGGCTGAATTTTCATACGGCCTGCATGGGCACTATCATATATCGGTTTTTAGCCTTCTTGGGCATTTACCGAAGTCGTATGTCAATAGCATGAGCTGGACCGACATATAGCCTGCTTGGGCATCATCATATGTCGGTTTTCAGCCATCTCGGGCATTACCGAAGTCGTATGTCAACAGCATGAGCTGGACCGACATATAGCCTGCTTGGGCATCATCATATGTCAGGTTTTAGCCATCTCGGGCATTTACCGAAATGTTATGTCGGCAGCATTTAGTTGAACCAACAACTTGCCCGTATGGGCTGCTTTGACATATTGCCTTCATGGGCTATGTCGGATTCTCTGTAAAGCCTGCATGGGATGAGTCGACATGTCGCCAACATGGGCTATGTCGGTTTATGGACGCGGGGTCCACCAGATTTTTGCTGGCATTCTGGACATGAAGTCCACCGGCTTTGCCGGCATACATGGCGAACCGAGATGTGTGGTGATCCGACGTACCTGTCGATGTCATGATACTTGGCGATATGAAATAACGGATGATGCCATGATACTTAGCAAGCCGACATAACCGGTGATTGCGAGCCATTTTGTGATGATGCCATGATACTTTGGCCGACCGACATAAACGGTGATTTGAGATAGATTATAGGATGCCGTGATATTTTGGCTGATCAACATAACCGATATAACCATGAATTCTCATTTGGTAATACCGATACCACCAAACAGTGTTAGTCCAGGCATATTCATAATGATTATTTAACATTAACAGCAACTCTATTGCCAGATGAAATTAACTCTAGCATCAAAACTATGCATGAAGATGCAGACTCGGTCTCAACCGAGTCCCCGAGTTACTTTTTCTACCTAGGAGGAAACATAAAACTGACTGGTCGGCCAGTCCCCGAGTCAAGACATCTCGTTCCCGGGGAAAACATCTAATCAAGATAGGAAGGGGGCAGTCCCCGAGTAACCTTTGAGGTTGTCTATTCATGTGCGGTGCAAAACTATATACAATAAATACTTACACTTGTACTGTTGACGGAGAGTGGGAGTAGGCGAACCGGTATTCATATTAAGCTCGGATTCCAGACCGACCGAGATTGGCCCGACTAATTCGGCGAACCAAACGGGCTGAGCGGGAGAGACGGCACAGACGCCGCAGTCCCCGGGCGCAGGCGCGGCGCCGGTGACGAAGAAAGGCGTGAGCGCGCGGAGGCCATTCTGATGTCAAGCCCCCGGGCCTCACGGGAGACGGCGAAAACGCCGCACCGGCATCGATGATGAAGAGGTTGATGAAGCCGTCCCGAGAGCCGAATTGCGAAACTCGGCCCGAGGAGCTCGTCGGCGTTGAAGAAGAAGGTCCCGTCCGGATGGAACCCAGCCAGCGCCACTATCAGCCCCACGGTGGGCGCCAACTGTCGTCGTGGTGAACGGACAGATGCCTGGGGTAGGCTTAAGTTTGGGGCCGATGGACGCTGTTGGCACCGGGGAGGGATAGTGTGTAGAATTACACACACGGAGTAAAGCACACACGCGATCTACCCAGGTTCAGGGCCCTCGTGAGGAGGTAAAACCCCTACTCCTGCTTGTCTGATCTGTATATGATGATGTATATGAGAGCTACATGGTTGCTCCCAGAGCTGTTTCTCTAGAGGAGGAAGAGGGCTCGCACGAGAGCTGGGGGAAAATGCATCCTGGGCCGGGTGTCCTGAGTGACTCCCCCTGGTGCTCCTTATAAAGGGGAGCCCAGGGGACATGGGGGCCCTGCTGCATAGTGCTACACTATGCAAGACACTATATAGGATACTATGCGTGAAATGACTACTGGGGTCTTGTCATCCCTGTTGGATGTGACCAGGCATGGCTACATTGCCTATGTCCTGGTCCTCGTCATTGATCCTATCCTCTCGTCTTGGTTTTCATGCACCGGCTTGTCAACGATGCCAGGTCCGAGCGGTGGGCGTCCCAGGACCTGGCAACGGGTAGATGGTCTGGTCGAAGTAGCGGTAGCAGCCGGGTATGTCTGATGAATAGTGTCGGGGTGAACAGTGTCAGGGGTATGCCGGATGAATAGTTCGGTGTATGTCAGATGAACAGTGTCGGGGGAACAGTGTCGTCCCAGGACATGTATGTCGGCCGGGACAATATGCCGTCCGGAGATATGTCGGATGAACAGTGTCGTGGGTATGCCGGATGAACAGTGTCGGTGTGAACAGTGTCATCCCAGGACATGTATGTCGGCCGGGACAATATGCCGTCCGGAGGTATGTCGGATGAACAGTGTCGGGTATGTCGAATGAACAGTGTTGGGTATGACGGATGAACATTATCGGGGTATGCCGGATGAACAGTGCCGGGGAATGCCGGATGAACAGCTCCGGGTATGCCTGATGAACAGTGCCGGGGTATGCTGGATGAACAGTGCCGGGGTATGCCGGATGAATAATGTCGGGGTATGCCAGACGAACAGTGTCGGAGTATGCCGTATGAACAATGCCAGGGGGGTATGCCGGATGAACAGTGACGGGGTATGCCGGATGACCAGTCCGGGGGGTGCCGGATGAACAGTGCGGGGTATGCCGGATGAACAGTTTCGGGGTACGCCGGATGAACAGTGCGGGGGTGTGCCGGGTGAACAGTGCCGGGGTATGCCGGATGGATTATGTCGGCCTGGCCCACAACTTGCCCCAGCCGAGAATAGCTTGTGCTGGCCCGAGGTAGTACCAGCGTTTTTATTTATCTGTCCTCTATTTCTGCATATTATTTCCTTCTCTTAGTTTAGCAAAGCACCAACTCTGGGGTACCCGGGGTTCATCCCCAATAGTAGTCCCCGAGACTATGTAGGAATCGCAGAGTCGTGCATAGGCTTTCCAGAAAAGTATCACAGAGTTGGTACCAAAAATAGCCATCATGGGCAATATCAGAATCATATGTCGGCAGCATGAGCTGTACCGACTTATAGCCTACATGGGCGTCATCATACGTCGGTTTTTAGCCATCTTGGGCATTTACCAGAATCATAGCCATCGTGGGCTGAATTTTCATACGGCCTGCATGGGCACTATCATATATCAGTTTTTAGCCTTCTTGGGCATTTACCGAAGTCGTATGTCAACAGCATGAGCTGGACCGACATATAGCCTGCTTGGGCATCATCATATGTCGGTTTTTAGCCATCTCGGGCATTACCAAAGTCGTATGTCAACAGCATGAGCTGGACCGACATATAGCCTGCTTGTGCATCATCATATGTCAGGTTTTAGCCATCTCGGGCATTTACCGAAATGTTATGTCGGCAGCATTTAGTTGAACCAACAACTTGCCCGTATGGGCTGCTTTGACATATTGCCTTTATGGGCTATGTCGGATTCTCTGTAAAGCCTGCATGGGATGAGTCGACATGTTGCCAACATGGGCTATGTCGGTTTATGGACGCGGGGTCCACCAGATTTTTGCTGGCATTCTGGACATGAAGTCCACCAGCTTTGCCGGCATACATGGCGAACCGAGATGTGTGGTGATCCGACGTACCTGTCAATGTCATGATACTTGGTGATATGAAATAACGGATGATGCCATGATACTTAGCAAGCCGACATAACCGGTGATTCTGAGACATTTTGTGATGATGCCATGATACTTTGGCCGACCGACATAAACGGTGATTTGAGATAGATTATAGGATGTCGTGATATTTTGGCTGACCGACATAACCGATATAACCATGAATTCTCATTTGGTAATACCGATACCACCAAACAGTGTTAGTCCAGGCATATTCATAATGATTATTTAACCTTAACAACAACTCTATTGCCAGATGAAATTAACTCTAGCATCAAAACTATGCATGAAGATGCAGACTCGGTCTCAACCAATTCCCCAAGTTACTTTTTCTACCTAGGAGGAAACATAAAACTGACTGGCCGGCCAGTCCCCGAGTCAAGACATCTCGTTCCCGGGGAAAACATCTAATCAAGATAGGAAGGGGCAGTCCCCGAGTAACCTTTGAGGTTGTCTATTCATGCGCGGTGCAAAACTATATACAATAAATACTTACAATTGTACTGTTGATGGAGAGTGGGAGTAGGCGAACCGGTATTCATATTAAGCCCGGATTCCAGACCGACCGAGATTGGCCCGACTGATTCGGCGAACCAAACGGGCTGAGCGGGAGAGACGGCACGGACGCCGCAGTCCCCGGGCGCAGGCGCGGCGCCGGTGATGAAGAAAGGCGTGAGCGCGCGGAGGCCATGCCGATGTCAAGACCCTGGGCCTCACGGGAGACGGCGAAAACGCCACACCGGCATCGATGATGAAGAGGTTGATGAAGCCGTCCCGAGAGCCGAATTGCGAAACTCGGCCCGAGGAGCTCGCCGCGTTGAAGAAGAAGGTCCCGTCCGGATGGAACCCAGCCAGCGCCACTATCAGCCCCACGGTGGGCGCTAACTGTCGTCGTGGTGAACGGACAGATGCCTGGGGTAGGCTTAAGTTTGGGGCTGATGGACGCTGTTGGCACCGGGAAGGGATAGTGTGTAGAATTACACACACGGAGTAAAGCACACACGCGATCTACCCAGGTTTAGGGCCTCGTGAGGAGGTAAAACCCCTACTCCTGCTTGTCTGATCTGTATATGATGATGTATATGAGAGCTACATGGCTGCTCCCAGAGCTGTTTCTCTAAAGGAGGAAGAGGGCTCACATGAGAGCTGGAGGAAAATGCATCGCGGGCCGGGTGTCCTGAGTGACTCCCCCTGGTGCTCCTTATAAAGGGGAGCCCAGGGGACATGGGGGCCCCGCTGCACAGTGCTACACTATGCAAGACACTATATACGATACTATGCGTGAAATGACTACTGGGGTCTTGTCATCCCTGTTGGATGTGACCAGGCATGGCTACATTGCCTGTGTCCTGGTCCTCGTCATCGATCCTATCCTCTCGTCTTGGTCTTCACGCACCGGCTTGTCAACGATGCCAGGTCCGAGCGATGGGCGTCCCAGGACATGGCAACGGGTAGATGGTCTGGTCGAAGTAGCGGTAGCAGACGGGTATGTCGGATGAATAGTGTCGGGGGTGAACAGTGTCAGGGGTATGCCGGATGAACAGTGCGGTGTATGTTAGATGAACAGTGTCGTCGTGAACAGTGTCCTCCCAGGACATGTATGTCGGCCGGGACAATATGCCGTCCGGAGATATGTCGGATGAACAGTGTCGTGGGTATGCCGGATGAACAGTGTCGGTGTGAACAGTGCCATCCCAGGACATGTATGTCGGCCGGGACAATATGCCCTCCGGAGGTACGTCGGATGAACAGTGTCGGGGGTATGCCAGATGAACAGTGTCGGATATGCCGGATGAACAGTGTTGGGGTATGACGGATGAACATTATCGGGGTATGCCGGATGAACAGTGCCGGGGTATGCCGAATGAACAATACCGGGTATGCCTGATGAACAGTGCCGGGGTAATGCCGGATGAACAGCTTCGGGTATGCCTGATGAACAGTGCCGGGGTATGCCGGATGAACAGTCCGGGGTATGCCGGATGAACAATGTCGGGGTATGCCGGACAAACAGTTTCAGAGTATGCCGTATGAACAATGCCAGGGGGGTATGCCGGATGAACAGTGACGGGGTATGCCGGATGACCAGTCCGGGGGGTGCTGGATGAACAGTGTCCGGGGTATGCCGGATGAACAGTTTCGGGGTACGTCGGATGAACAGTGCGGGGGTGTGCCGGGTGAACAGTGCCGGGTATGCCGGGTGAATAGTGCCGGGGTATGCCGGATGGATTATGTCGGCCTGGGCCACAACTTGCCCCAGCCGAGAATAGCTTGTGCTGGCCCGAGGTAGTACCAGCGTTTTTATTTATCTGTCCTCTATTTCTGCATATTATTTCCTTCTCTTAGTTTAGCAAAGCACCAACTCTGGGGTACCCGGGCTTCATCCCCAATAGTAGTCCCCGAGACTATGTAGGAATCGCAGAGTCGTGTATAGGCTTTCCAGAAAAGTATCACAGAGTTGGTACCAAAAATAGCCATCATGGGCAATATCATAATCATATGTCGGCAGCATGAGCTGTACCGATTTATAGCCTGCATGGGCGTCATCATACGTCGGTTTTTAGCCATCTTGGGCATTTACCGGAATCATAGCCATCGTGGGCTGAATTTTCATACGGCCTGCATGGGCACTATCATATATCGGTTTTTAGCCTTCTTGGGCATTTACCGAAGTCGTATGTCAACAGCATGAGCTGGACCAACATATAGCCTGCTTGGGCATCATTATATGTCGGTTTTCAGCCATCTCGGGCATTACTGAAGTCGTATGTCAACAGAATGAGCTGGACCGACATATAGCCTGCTTGGGCATCATCATATGTCGGGTTTTAGCCATCTCGGGCATTTACCGAAATGTTATGTCGGCAGCATTTAGTTGAACCAACAACTTGCCCGTATGGGCTGCTTTGACATATTGCCTTCATGGGCTATGTCGGATTCTCTGTAAAGCCTGCATGGGATGAGTCGACATGTTGCCAACGTGGGCTATGTCGGTTTATGGACGCGGGGTCCACCAGATTTTTGTTGGCATTCTGGACATGAAGTCCACCGGCTTTGCCGGCATACATGGCGAACCGAGATGTGTGGTGATCCGACGTACCTGTCGATGTCATGATACTTGGCGATATGAAATAACGGATGATGCCATGATACTTAGCAAGCCGACATAACCGGTGATTGCGAGACATTTTGTGATGATGCCATGATACTTTGGCCGACCGACATAAACGGTGATTTGAGATAGATTATAGGATGTCGTGATATTTTGGCTGACCGACATAACCGATATAACCATGAATTCTCATTTGGTAATACCGATACCACCAAACAGTGTTAGTCCAGGCATATTCATAATGATTATTTAACCTTAACAACAACTCTATTGCCAGATGAAATTAACTCTAGCATCAAAACTATGCATGAAGATGCAGACTCGGTCTCAACCAATTCCCCAAGTTACTTTTTCTACCTAGGAGGAAACATAAAACTGACTGGCCGGCCAGTCCCCGAGTCAAGACATCTCGTTCCCGGGGAAAACATCTAATCAAGATAGGAAGGGGCAGTCCCCGAGTAACCTTTGAGGTTGTCTATTCATGCGCGGTGCAAAACTATATACAATAAATACTTACAATTGTACTATTGACGGAGAGTGGGAGTAGGCGAACCGGTATTCATATTAAGCCCGGATTCCAGACCGACCGAGATTGGCCCGACTGATTCGGCGAACCAAACGGGCTGAGCGGGAGAGACGGCACGGATGCCGCAGTCCCCGGGCGCAGGCGCGGCGCCGGTGATGAAGAAAGGCGTGAGCGCGCGGAGGCCATGCCGATGTCAAGACCCTGGGCCTCATGGGAGACGGCGAAAGCGCCACACCGGCATCGATGATGAAGAGGTTGATGAAGCCGTCCCGAGAGCCGAATTGCGAAACTCGGCCCGAGGAGCTCGCCGGCGTTGAAGAAGAAGGTCCCGTCCGGATGGAACCCAGCCAGCGCCACTATCAGCCCCACGGTGGGCGCCAACTGTCGTCGTGGTGAACGGACAGATGCCTGGGGTAGGCTTAAGTTTGGGGCCGATGGACGCTGTTGGCACCGGGGAGGGATAGTGTCGAGGTTAGGGCTCGGCAAATCCCTGGGTCGAGTACCCCGGGTTGATTGAGGGGGAGAGAGGTGCGCGCTGGTAGTTCCGTCGGCTGACAAGCAAGGATTTACCCAGGTTCGGCCCCTCGTGGTGAGGTAAAGACCTACATCCTGCTTGTCTGGTATTATCAAGGTGGCTACAATGGCGAGATGGCAATCTCGCTAGGGCTATGCCTATCTGTGTGTCCCGTGGGGGGGAATCTCTGTTCGTTGCCCTAAAGGGTGCCCTGTAACGCCCCGACCCCGGAATTATACAGAGAGGCTATGTAGTCAACACAACCATCAATGTATAAAACAAAGATCGAGACTTGTGGAACAGAACTGGCACAAAGCATGACTCTACGACACAAAACATTTATATCGCAACTCATATAACGAGGAGAATACAAATATTACAAGGCAAAAGGATCACAGATCCTACAATTCAACAAGCGGAAGCGAAGTAGCGTTGTCTAGTACAACAAGAAGCAAATTATGGCCTAAGAGGCCTACAGATAAACATCACCCAAGCCAGCTTGTTCCACGGTCCCAAGCTGCCACCTGGGAACCCCAGACTAGTAGTCGACGTCAACGAAGAACCCACCTAACTGCTCGGTGTCGTCCTCCTCTGAAATACAAAATCATAAAGGCAGCAAAGAGAGACTGAGTACGATGTACTCGCAAGTTTAGTAGGGCGATATAGGCCCAATGACTGACGGAGGCTCTAAAGCTGTTTATGTATTTCCTTTGCATAAAGCTAATTTTAATAAACCGAAATATAAAATGACACATGGCATTCGTCTACTCAGAATATTTTGATAAAGGGGTAAGAGGGTAACATTTTCATCTTCGGTTCTCGGCGAACCTACTTGCAACCATCACCACTCATCTCACACAAAGGCACTCCCTCGACTCACCCTCGAGGAAATGAACCTTTATCTCCTGTTTGTTATGCAACCTCTAGCTGCCATATCAATTAGGTTAAAAGTTATCTATGGTCTCGTATATCCGTTCCCAAGTCGTCCATAACCGCGGACACGGCTTTTCGAAAAGATTAACCCTGCAGGGGTGTACTATTTGAAGTCGCCAGGTTCCGAGGGAATCCCAGCTCCTTATCCATTGGTACCGTCCGGCTCACCTAGTTGGCCCTCTTCCGGGGAAGGCCGGCAAGCGGGCGCGGTTAGACCTTTACATTGCATGAGGCTTACTCAAGGACCATCCGTGTGCGGAAGGACAGGTTAAGCGCTCCCAGCGCCCTGCCCCGCGGCCACATCCTAAACACCACCATCCTCGTTCCTTTTTCCACCCACACAACTCACGCGCAAATGGAAAGCTCGAACTAGAGGACCCTTGACAAGCCCCTCACAAATTATTCGGTCGGTAAGGCGCCCATACACCCACCAATGGCAGCACGCTCGATCTTGGTTCTAGAGACAAGAACTCGCACCTAGGGGCTAGAGTGAGGCAAAACTCCATCCCCGATGGCAACTCACCCGAACCGTCTTAGCATTTTAATTAAGCATCACCATTATTCACCGTGCCCGAATCATTCCATCAACATAAACAATTATGGAATTAATAACGGACACAAAGCATTTTATATAAGCATGGCTAAGCATAGCTAAGCATATGAATACCACAATTCTATTTGTATCTCGGCCAACACTTCAACTCTAGGTTTCATAGGTAGGGATACATGTAATTGGCTTGGGGAGAACATGCATTCATAGGATATTCTAATATTTACCAAAAGACATTTGAACCGCATGCAATATTATGGTGGATAAAATAATTTGATAAAATCATAGGATGCTAGATGCCAAGAAGGTTAGGTTATCTCTTGCCTTGCTGCCCTGGCGCGGAGTACTGCTCGTCGGGGTAGTTATCGGTAACCTCGACTCCGGAATCTATCGATACCCCAAAGAAATACAAAGCACACATAAATCACACGAACACAAGATGCAATGCTCAATCACATGACGACATGTCAAGTTGATGCAAAAGTAACAGTATATAAATTAAAAGCAAAATTAAATGAGGAGCCAAATAATTAGCGCAATTATTTGGAAGCAACCCCATATTTATCTTAATGACCACATTCCTTATCAAATATTAATTTATTAGAGAGGTGGCTCAATTATGCATGAACATGACATGAATTGATAGGTTTCGTTCTTCCGATCATTTTGGTATTTTATTTGTAATTTTTTGAAGTACCGAAGAATAAATGACAAATTAATTAAATAAGTCAATTTAATTCATTTAAACAAATTATGAATAACATCAAGTAAAAGTTTGTGATCATGATGTGATAAGTGCATGGGTTGATAGCATTTGGCATGTGGATCACTTTGATATTTAATTCATAATTTTTGGACAAATATTCAATAAGTTATGAATTTCCAAATTTGGGTATTAAATAACCCATTCTAGAAATTCTTAAATAACCAAAATGAATTAATTCCAAAAAGGGATTACAATGATTCCAAGGGGTAGAGGTTGTTCTTCTGAACATGTGGAAACTTTATTTGTCGAATTTGAAGCATTATTTGAAAAGATACGAATTATTTAAACTTCAAAACATTTTCTGAAATTCCCAGAATTTACTGTGCAGGCCGGCCTGTGACTCGGCCCAGGCCGGTGTGCAAGCCGGGCCAGTGGCCGAGGCCGCCGGCCTCAGAGCCGGCCCAAACCGGTTGGCAGGCCGGGGACCTATCCGAGACTGCCGGCCTAACGGCCGGCCCAGACCGGGTGGGAGGCCGGGGAGGCATCGGAGGCAACCGGCCTCGATGCCAGCCCAGGCCGGTTTCCTGGCCGGCGTGTAGAGCACGCGCGCGTGCGGCACACGACGGGGAGCGGCCGGCGACGAAAAATCGGCGGCGAGGAGAGGAAGAAGGGAGCGGGAAAAAGGCCGAAGCGGATGAGAGACTCACCCTGAGCACTCGGGCGTGGTCGACGACGGCCCGGAGGGGCGGGGACGGCCGGAATCGGGGCCGGCGGTGACCCGGCCGTGGCGGGAAGGTCGGGGATGCGGGCGTCGATTCGTCCCGCCCCAGACCAATTCCTTGCAGCAGGAGGGAGAGGAGGGAACGGTGCACCTCTCAGCAGCTTCCTCTTCACGTGGGGAGGAGCCCAGCGTCGGCGGCGTCGAGCTCAACCACGGCGGCGGTGACAGAGAAGCTCTGGTGGGGGAGAGAGAGCGAGACGAGGGGGGCAGGGGGGGAAAAGGTCAGGGGGCAGGTGGGGATCCTCGTCCACCATCTCACTCGGCCAGGAGAGGGTGGGCGGCGGCATGGGCGCGGCCAGCTCGAAGGCATGGCGCCAGGGCGCCATTGTCCACGGTGGAGGGAGGGGGAAAAGAAAAATTACGAAGAGGTCCCTGGAAATTTTGAAAAGCTCGCAAACAAGCCCAGCAGCAGCCTTCAAACATTTAAACAAAATACCAGGACATTTTCTAAAAACCCAGAAAAATTCATAGAGACTAGAATTACCCTTTTGAACCACCACAAAAATTTGTGAGGTCAAATAAATTATTTTGCCCAAAATTTGTTCATAGCCTTTAGTTAGGGTAAATTGGGGCAATTTCCAAAATGCATTAAAACGGGGCATTTATACAAATCCAAAAATATTGAAATTATTCATGGAGACCCTAGCAATAATAATGGAGCTTCCCATGATTTTAGTTTGAATTTTTGGAAAGCCTAACTTGGTTCCAAAAGTAGAAATTGAATTCAGCCAAATTTCAAATCCCATGTCATTTCTTATTTGACCAAAACTGAAAAGTGAGAAATTGTTAAACAACAAAATGGGAACTTCCTAAACAATTTGGAAGTTCATTTAGTTGGTTTCCAAGATGGCATTGCATTTGGTTGGAGGTTTTGGGGAAGGTTGGCTCCCCATTTCAAATGTTTCCAAAAGAAAGTTTGCAATGGCAAATGCATATGGATGATATGATGCAAACAAGGAAACAAAAAGTGGAAAAATTCTTCGTATTTTTCGTTACCAAGTTTGGGCTGTTACATGCCCCTACCTCGCTTTATAAAGGGAGCCAGGTAGGGTTTACATGAGATTCTTGTATTGTACTCCAAGTCGTGCTTCATGGGCTTCTTTGGGCCTGCCAGGTGGGCCGTAGATTGGATCGCACCAGGTATACCAATGATAGGGGACCCGAAGGGTATATCCCCGTCAGATAGTGTGTAGAATTACACACACGGAGTAAAGCACACACGCGATCTACCTAGGTTCACGGCCCTCGTGAGGAGGTAAAACCCCTACTCCTGCTTGTCTGATCTGTATATGATGATGTATATGAGAGCTACATGGCTGCTCCCAGAGCTGTTTCTCTAAAGGAGGAAGAGGGCTCACATGAGAGCTGGAGGAAAATGCATCGCGGGCCGGGTGTCCTGAGTGACTCCCCCTGGTGCTCCTTATAAAGGGGAGCCCAGGGGACATGGGGCCCCGCTGCACAGTGCTACACTATGCAAGACACTATATACGATACTATGCGTGAAATGACTATTAGGGTCTTGTCATCCCTGTTGGATGTGACCAGGCATGGCTACATTGCCTGTGTCCTGGTCCTCGTCATCGATCCTATCCTCTCGTCTTGGTATTCACGCACCGGCTTGTCAACGATGCCCGGTCCGAGCGGTGGGCGTCCCAGGACATGGCAACGGGTAGATGGTCTGGTCGAAGTAGCGGTAGCAGCCGGGTATGTCGGATGAATAGTGTCGGTGTGAACAGTGCCAGGGGTATGCCGGATGAACAGTGCATTGTATGTCAGAAGAAAAGTGTCAGGGTGAACAGTGTCGCCCCAGGACATGTATGTCGACCGGGACAATATGCCGTCCGGAGATATGTCGGATGAACAGTGTCGGGGTGAACTGTGTCATCCCAGGACATGTATGTCGGCCGGGACAATATGCCCTCCGGAGGTATGTCGGATGAACAGTGTCGGGGGGTATGCCAGATGAACAGTGTCGGGTATGCCGGATGAACAGTGTTGGGGTATGACGGATGAACATTATCGGGGTATGCCGGATGAACAGTGCCGGGGGTATGCCGGATGAACAGTGCCAGGTATGCCGGATGAACAGTGCCGGGGGTATGCCGAATGAACAGTACCGGTATGCCTGATGAACAGTGTCGGGGTATGCTGGATGAACAGTGCCGGGGTATGCCGGATGAACAATGTCGGGGTATGCCGGACGAACAGTGTCGGAGTATGCCGTATGAACAATGCCAGGGGGGTATGCCGGATGAACAGTGACGGGGTATGCCGGATGACCAGTCCGGGGGGTGCCGGATGGACAGTGCGGGGTATGCCGGATGAACAGTTTCGGGGTACGCCGGATGAACAGTGCCGTGTGTGCCGGATGAACAGTGCCGGGTATGCCGGATGAACAGTGACGGGGTATGCCGGATGGCTTATGTCGGCCTGGGCCATAGCTTGGCCCAGCCGAGAATAGCTTATGCTGGCCCGAGGTAGTACCTGCTTTTTTATTTATCTGTCCTCTATTTCTGCATATTATTTCCTTCTCTTAGTTTAGCAAACCACCAACTCTGGGGTACCCGGGGTTCATCCCCGACAGGTATGGTGAGATTGAAGCGGCCCGGACCAACTTTACTCGTCCGCATACGAGAGACCGGTTCCACGACCCATAGAAGCCACGTAAAAAAAATTGCATAAACAAAGTAGAGGACGTCTAACTTGTTTTTGCAAGGTTCGTGATGTGGTATGGCCAATGGCTAATGTATACAATGATCATGTTTATAATCTTTCACGACTTGCATGTCGATGAGTACGGCAACGCAGCAGGAGCCATATGGTTCTCTCTTATTTTATGTGACTTGCGTGTCAATGAATCACCATGTAATTGCTTTACTTTTTCGCTAAGAGTAGCAATAGTTGTAGTTGCAATAGTTGGTGATGGCAACCATGGTGGAGGCGCCACAATGCTGGTGATGATGGAGATCATGCCGGTGCTTTGGAGATGGAGATCAAAGGCACAAGAAGAAAAGGCTATACCATATCACAATATCTATATTGCATGTGATGTTAATCCTTTTATGCACCTTATTGTATGCATTGATTTGATCGCGACGGTAGCATGATAAGGTGATCTCTCATGTTAACTTCAAGATAATAAAGTGTTCTCCCCTAGTATGCACCGTTGCAAAAGTTCGTCGTTTTGAAGCACCACGTGATGATTGGGTGTGATAGATTCTACGTCCACATACAACGGGTGTAAGCCAGTTTTACACATGCGAAAATACTACGGTAATCTTGACGAGCCTAGCATGTACAGACATGGCCTCGGAACACGGAACCGAAAGGTTAAACACGAGTCATATGAACGATATGATCAACACTGAGTTGTTCACCATTGAAACTGCATCTTATCACGTGATGATCGGATTTGGTGTAGTGGATTTGGATCGTGTGTCACTAAACAACGAGAGAGATGATAAGTTTAGTGGGAGTTCATGTAGTAATTTTGATTAATTTGAACGAGAATTATGATAAACAAAAGTCCTAAAATGTCTTTGCAGAAATCCTTGTAGATCATGGCCGACTACGATAGTCTGTTCATTGCTGAAGAGCTCCGTCTCTCAATGGGTCAAACTTTGCTGAATGGTACCTGCTTTTGTGTGAAGTCCTACACACCAAGGACCTGCTTGATGTGCTAGAAGAACCAATAGGAGATAAAACCAATGCTTCTGCATCGGAAGAAGAGCACATGGAATGGCTCCGTCATGAGACCACTTACTTGCGTGTTCAGTGGTTGATGTGCACTTTCATGAATTCTGACCTGAGTAGACAATTCAAAGACTTGCGTACCAATGAGATTGTTGATGAGCTGAAAAGTAGGTTCATAGCACAAGTCAGAATTGTGATGTTCGAATGTCTGAATGAGTTTCTTTCACTCAAGATGGAAGAAAACACTTGCTTGGAACAACACCTGAGGAAGATGCATGAGATTCATCACCGCCTAGTGTTTGTTTGGGACTACTTGATGTAAGATGAATTCACGATAGATGGGGTGCTGCGCTCGCTTCCTCCCAGCTTCAAGAATTATGTCAGAGACTATGTCATGGGAAGGGATTCAATCACTTTCTTTGAGTTCGTGTCTCAGCTGCGTCATGTCAAAGTGGAACCCATAGCAGGAGAAGTCGTCAATGCAGAAGGTATATAGTGATATACAAGTTATAAATTTTTAAGTCCAAATTGCAAATTGTGGCGGTTTTATAAGTATTCGATACTCATTCTGTTTTATGAAAACAGGGCCTGCTGCTTGAGATTTGCATAAAGGGATTGAGTAGACGTCGTGTGATGGTGGCAATCAAGGAGTTGATGCTGGCAACGTTCTACTTCTACATTTATCATTTTTTATTAGAGGATTTGAATGAGTTTTGTAATCCAATTAAGTGTGATCTTTAAATTAGTGTGTCTTGCTTTTGTGAGACGGTCATTCATGTTAAAGACAAGTGGTTGTTCTATTTTCATGAGTAATCCATTTTGGTGATCACGTTTAGATTATGAGAACATCGTCCTTATTTAATCTAGATGATGATTAGTTAAACATTTATAAAATATGGAACATACTAAAATATCCAAAACTTAATAATGACAATTTGTTTTAGTCGTGCTAAGTATTGTGAAAAGCATTTTGATGTTTCACAATGTGCATCATTAAGAAGTGTGACTAAAATGCCACCCTTTGGAAGAGTGCCAGGAGTTGCCGACAATAAACACAAGTGTTGGTTGTATTTTCAGAAAATGTTAGATGTCATTATTTTGTGTGCTCCATCATAAATGATATGAGTAAATAGTGTATTTATTCGAGTTATGATATTTGATAAGATCAAAAAAAAATCTGGAGATAAGGATATCAAGTTAACAAGAAAATTAAGTTTTTTTGATTTAATCAAAAGTGACTGATATTTGAGTTATTGTTTTAGTATGAAGACTTGTGCAAAGTGTTTTCACAAATTGCAATATTAAGAATTTCTTCAAATATGTTTGATGCGCCCTAAATATTGTAATCACATTATATTAGATATTGTGTGGTTTGATAAAAAGGTTTTTTTTCTTATTGTGGTTTATTTGTAGCATTTAGATTTATTTGAAAACACTCCGTTTAGAAATAAGGGTCTATGTATGATTCGCATAAATTTTTCATATGAGTTATGAGAAAAGGTGGTTTCAATAATTATGACATAATTAGAAACTGTTGCGAATAAGTTTGTAGTATATTCATATGTGACTATGAATAAAGATTCCAAAGTATGAGACTAAAAGGGGCAAACCAATTTTGTTGGTTGTGCTAGGTATTTTAGTGTTTTATCATGAAAATGTTTCATTCATAAAAGAATTGCATGAATAAATTGAGAAGCTAAAACAAGGTGGTTAACCTTGCCTTTTATTGTATCAAGTAGCACAGTACAAAGTGTTCTATTGAGTTTAAAGCTTGACACATGAAAGAGGAATTAATGATAGTGATCATTGAATTTCGATTTACCTTATCTAAAGAAAAGTAGGATTCAAGAATATAAAATTTTGTCGAGTCACAAAATAATATTCATGATTTACTTGTCATGTTTAAGAAACAAGACATACCTACGAAACTACAAAGAAGAAATAGAAGCCTTAAATACGAAATGACTAAGAGTCATCCTATGCTAAGTTTAAATCACAAAGTAATTGTTGCTTGTTTTTGTTAAAGTGATGTTTCACATATTTATTCCTCGAAAGGTTTGTAGAGAATAAATAAAACTTAATGGACGTAAAAGCACAAGAGGTCAAACTCTTTAACATATTCAAAGTTGTTAACTACATAGTGTAGTTGTGCTTAAGTCAGAGGGATTAATACTAGCAAAGTACTAGTGTTTCGTATATGAGTTCTCGAATTTTAAAAGTTAACTTAAGAATTTTGGAGGTGTCCAAAATATCGAGAAAGTGCGCGAGAAACTGAGTGGGATCTAATTGAAATATGTGGTGACATATATCAAGTGAGAGCAGAAAGTAATTTCCATGATCAAATATGCGGACACATGAGTTTGAGTGGGAGCTAGTGAATCATTGTCATCAAATATAGAGATAACATATTTCTGAGTGAGAGCCAAAGTGGTTTCACAATTTAATATGTATGGTGTATATTTGAGTGGGAGTTTATAACCTCTTGTTTAAATGAAATAGAGATTTCATAAATGTTGTAAATAGTTCAGGAACTAACGTATAAGTTATGAAGTTAATTTGAACGTCAAATATATATGGAGATAGATGTATCTATGGTGGATAGATATGTTTGATAAACATTAAGTCAGGATGTTAAACCTAAATAAGATTTTGAAGGTGTTCAAAATGGAACAAGTGAAGAAAGGTTCATTTGTTTGTGAGAAATAGGTGAAACATTGAGTTGATGACTCATTACAAGAATAATGGTTGGAGGATATGTTGGTATTAGCTATGAATTGCTCATAGGTCTAAACATATAAGAACCATAATTTTGTATTTGATGAAATGTGACCCAAGTTCTTGGTTAGAAGAACATGTTAGGAGTGAGGAGTCATTTCAAAATGGAGATGAGATAATTGAATCTAGAGATTGGTAGATTTGGTTGATGTCATGAAACCAAACTAGATTAGAGATCTCATAAAGGCAGAAGCGCAACGAAAGCATGATCGAAAATATCGAAGTGACATGTATTGCACTGTCGATTTGTGAGTCTACAACATATAGGAGTATATGATTAATTCAAGGATTAAAAGATATAATATTTTGGTTTGAGCAATTTTGTTTCAAGACTGGGTGAGTTCCGGGTACACATACTATGTGAAGATCTTTTGACTGATCATACATGATGTAGGCCTAAAAGGGAAACGAAAATCTCACTCTGTAACCAAATATATTATATTCATCATCTGATGATGAGGTTTATCATGTGATGATGAAGTAATGTCAAAGTAGGTGACATTAATGTTTTGCAAAGAACATAGAGAACTGTCACTACCACAGAAATGGCTATCAGTGGCGCACCAAATTGGAATTCTGTGGCGCACCCCCAGGTTTGCTGGGTGCGCCACAGAATTCTCGCCACAAAAATAATTTCTGTGGCGCACCTTGCTTGGTGCGCCACAGAAATGTGAGAATTCTGTGGCGCACCAAGCAAGGTGGCCAGGTGCGCCACAGAATTCTGAAAAAATTCAAAAAATGCAAAAAAATATAAAAGTTTCAAAAAAATTCAGAAAAATCAAAATATGAAATAATATGAAAAATCATAATTATTTGAATTTTTTCAGATTTTACCTTCCCGCTAGGTCACCCAACCTCAAATTGCTCCAACCCTAGCACGCTTAACTTCTAAGTTCCACCCACTTCACCTACCCTTGTGCTACTCAAGTTCTTATTGATATATATATCATATGAATCCTCTTAAGTCTTGTATGTGTATATGTTATGTAGGTGTTATAAATGTGTGTTTTTAAATTTCAGATTTTTCAAAAACTTCTAAACTTTCAAAAGGAGATTCAAAAGTTTCAAAAGATCCAAAAAAAATCAAAAAAACTTATATTTTTTAAAAAACTTTAAAAAACTCAAAAAACTTATTTAAAAAAAAACTTTAAAAAATTCAAAAATCCAAAAATTCAAAAAACTTATTTAAAAAAAAACTTTAAAAAATTCAAACAATCCAAAGAATTCAAAAAACTTATTTTTTAAAAAAACTTTAAAAAATTCAAAAATCCAAAATTTTCAACAATCTTCTTTGTTATAACTTTTTTTGGAATTTTTGAATTTTTTCTTTTTTTAATTTTTTTTGATTTTTTGAAATTTTTTTGATTTTGTAGAAAAAAATCGTCTGTTTGAAATAATTCTGTGGCGCATCCTTGGCATTGGTGCGCCACAGAATTATTGGGCGGGATTCAAAATTTCGAATCCCGCCCAATAATTCTGTGGCGCATCTTGGCATTGGTGTGCCACAGAATTATTGGGCGGGATTCAAAATTTCGCATCCCGCCCAATAATTCTGTGGCGCATCCTTGGCATTGGTGCGCCACAGAATTTTTTCCCTTTTTTTGATTTTTTAATTTTGCTGGGAAAATTCTTCTGTTGGCCATAACTTTTTTTTGTTTTGGAATTTGAGGATTCTGTGAATTGCTGACCGGGTAAACTTTTTGTTTTGGCCATAACTTTTAAGGTATTATTCGCATTTTTTCGATGTCGTATGCAAAAGTTATGCCCGTTTTAATATTTTTTCACCTACTTTTGGAAAAAAAAGTCAAAATGTGTATTTCAAATTTTTCCTAACAAATAGACCCTAAACCTTCCCTATATCTGAAAGGATTTTATTTTTTGAATTTTTTATCATTTTCTTTCACTAGGTGCAAAACTGAAAAGGCGATCCACAGGGGGGGTGCGTGGGGTGAAAAAGTGCTGCACTATTCTGTGGCGCACCGTGCCTAGTGCGCCACAGAAATTCAACTTTCTGTGGCGCATCCTTCTCCATGCGCCACAGAAAGATGAATTTCTGTGGCGCACCAGCCACGGTGCGCCACAGAAAAGGCCGAGATGGACCACGGCCCACTGATTGAAGGTGGGGCCCACGCGTATTCTGTGGCGCATGAAGAGTGGTGCGCCACAGAAGTCTCTCTTTCTGTGGCGCATGGCGTGCAGTGCGCCCCAGAAAGTTGATATTCTGTGGCGCATGGGCTAAGGATGCGCTACAGAATGTTCAAATTTCAGTGGCGCATCGACAGCCATGCGCCACAGAATAATTTTTTGTGGCGCATAAATTAAGGGTGCGCCACAGATAGGCAACCTCCCTATAATGCTTTTCCTGGTAGTGTGTATAGTACAGAACTTGGACAAAACCTCTTCCACGAGCAAACATGATCAGCATTGAGACTCCTTGGGTGTTTGATCGAGAAAATGTAAATTAGACTATTGACTCTAGTGCAAGTGGGAGATTGTTGGGAATATGCCCTAGAGGCAATAATAAAATAGTTTATTAGCATATTTACGTTTATGATAAATGTTTATTATCAATGCTATAATTGTATTAACCAGAAACATAATACGTGTGTGGAATATAAACAACCAAGTGTCCCTAGTAAGCCTCTATAGGACTAGTTCGTTAGTCGAGAGATGGTTAAGGTTTCCTAACCATGGACTTGTTATAGTCACTTGATAACAAAGTCAATCATTGGGAGAATGATGTTATGGACAAGACCCAATAATAAAGAGTTGCAATTGATCGTGTCACACAGTTTCATTGCCAATGCTTTTAATATATGCCAAGTATAGTTTCCTTAGACCATGAGATTATGTCACTCCCGTTTATCAGATTTTTTACGGACATCAAACGTCGCTTCGTGACTGGGTGATTATAAAGATTGCTTTCAGGTATCTCCGATGGTAGGTTGTTGGGTGACATGAATCAAGAGTGGGATTTGTCCCTCCATGTGACGGAGAAGATATCTCCAGGCCTTCTCGGTAATATAACATCATAAAGTTTGCAAACGTGTGATTAAGTAGTAATCACGGAGATCCTATATTATGGAAGAGTAAAGAGAACTTGCCGGGTAACGAGATTAAACTAGATATGGGGATATCGACGATAAAATCTCGGGCAAGTAAAATATCGTGAGACAAAGGGAATCGTATACGAGATTAATTGAATCTTCGGCATCGTGGTTCAACTGATAAAGATCTTCGTTGAATGTGTGGGGATCAATATGGACATCCCGGTCCCGCTATTGATTATTGATCGGATCATGTATGCATGTTCTCGAACCCGTAGGGTCACACACTTAACGCTTCGATGTAGCTAGGGTTTGCGATGAGATAATTGATGGAATAAACGAATATTGATTCGGAGTCTCAGATGAGATCCTAGACATCACGAGGAGATCTGGAAGAGTCCGGAGAATAAGATTCATATACCGAAACTTTTTTCCGGAGGTGTCGGAAAGGTTTCGGGATTTTCCGGCATGGTACTGGAATTTTCTAGAAGGTTATAGAAGTGTCTAGAAGTGGGGTCCACCTGCGTGTGTACCCACATGGGCCAATGTGGTGGTGCGGCAGCCAACTTGGGCTGGCCGCACCAGCCCAAAAAGGCAGCCGGCCACACAAGGAAGGGGAGTGTCGAATCCCTATTGGAGTCGGCTTGGGGGGCAAGGCACCCAAGCCGGCCGGCCCTAGGATGGGGCGCAGCCTTCCCCTTGTCCTCCACCTATATATAGTTGAGGGGTGCGGCCAAGGGAGGGCTAGAACAAGCCCTAGCCTCCGCCCCCTCCCATGCCCTAGCCGCACCTCCTCCTCCTCTCTCCCTCGTGTACGGCTTGGCGAAACCCTGCCCACGGGAATACCTCCACCATCAACAACACCACACCGTCGTGCTGCTGAGATCCATCTAGCCACTCCCTCCTTGCTTGCGGGATCAAGAAGGCGGAGTCTACATCGAGCCGTACTTGTGGATACCGCGGAGGTGTTGCTCGTGCGGCGCTTCATCGGATTGGATCACGAGGATAATACATCTCCTCGCGACTAGATACGTATAGTTGCGGGGATCGACTAGCCAACCCCTGCACCGACAAAACGTGTTTGTTCGATCTTCAAGGGTAAGAGATTGGATCTCCACTTCGCTTCTTGCATCTAGTAGATCTAGATCATTGTGTTTCTTCCGCTTGTTTGGTAGGAATTTTTGGTTTTCTATGCAACGAACCCTTCAGTGATATCAGAGGCTAGATCTATTCGTAGATGTTGGTGCGATTAGAACACACGGAGTTGTGGGCGTTGATGTTCTTGTTGCTACCTTCCCATGTGCATTTTGTATCTCAACGGTATGGTGAGATTGAAGCGGCCCAGGCCAACTTTACTCGTCCGCGTACGAGAGACCGGTTCGATGACTAACATGCAACTTGTATTGCATAAGTGGCTGGCGGGTGTCTGTTTCTCTTGCCATAGTAAGATGCGATCTTCAACGGGAGGCCTTTCAAAAGGATATAAAATAAGCAACTTTGCATCACCGTTGTGGCTTTGCGTAGATTAGAACGGTTCTATCTCATGACCCATAGAATCCACGTAAAAAAATTTGCATTAACAAAGTAGAGGACGTCTAACTTATTTTTGCAGGGTTTGTGATGTGGTATGGCCAATGTGCGATTTGTGATAATGTATGCAATGATCATGTTTGTAATCTTTCACAACTTGCATGTCGATGAGTACGGCAACCCGGCAGGAGCCATATGGTTGTCTATTATTTTATGTGACCTGCGTGTCATGGAATCACCATGTAATTGATTTACTTTATCGCTAAGAGTAGCAATAGTTGTAGTTGCAATAGTTGGTGATGGCAACCATGGTGGAGGCGCCACAATGCTGGTGATGATGGAGATCATGCCGGTGCTTTGGAGATGGAGATCAAAGGCACAAGAAGAAAAGGCTATACCATATCACAATATCTATATTGCATGTGATGTTAATCCTTTTATGCACCTTATTGTTTGCTTTGATTTGATCGCGACGGTAGCATGATAAGGTGATCTCTCACGTTAACTTCAAGATAATAAAGTGTTCTCCCCTAGTATCACTAGTGGAAACAGGGCCATCGGTTTGGCCCTTTCGTCCCGGTTCCCTTACGAACCGGTACCAATGGGGGCACTTGTCCTGGTTCGAATGCCCAGGGCGCCAGCCAGGTCCAGTCCCGGTTCGTAGGGGACCTTCAATCCCGGTTGAAAGGACATGGATGTCGCCTAGAAGGAGGGGTGAATAGGCGATTTAAAATTATTACGGTTTAGTCTTGAATAAATGCGGAATAAAACTAGTGTTTAATTTATCAAGCACAAAACCTACACGATGCTAGGTTTACCTAAGTGCACCAACAACTTATGCTAATCAAGATAAGCAACTATGTGATAGCAATATATATATAACTTCAAGCTCGAAGGCTATCACAAAGATAATTGCATAAGTAAAGAGCGCGGGTATAGAAATAACCGAGGCACACGGAGTCGATGATTTATCCCGAAGTTCACTTCCCAATGGAAGCTAATCTCCATTTGGAGCGGCGCAGTGTTCACCAAAGTGAAACACCGAGTAGCCTTAAAATGGCACACCATATCTCCCTCGTGTCCTACCACCAATGTGGAGAGGCACGAGTCACTATGTTGCCGTTGAGGTTGACAACTAGAACCTTCACAAGGATGAAGCACACTCCACAAGTTGGAGGGTCTCAACCAAATGCACCGAGCCGCCAAGACTCGATGCTCCAAGGCCGGGGCACACACCACAACTCAATTAGTGGCTCCCGGCAATGTCTTTGAAGCTATCAAAGCTCCAAGATGAACATGGTTGAGCCACACTCCACAACTTATGGAGGCTCCCAACAGATCCCGCGAGCCACCAAAACTCTGAGATATCAACAACCGTCTAGGGTACCAATGTGCCCTAGAGGAACAAGCTCTAGGGCACCCAAGCACCCAAGAGTAACAAGCTTCTCAACTTCAATTTCCACGTATCACCATGGAGAGCACAAACCGATGCACCAAATGCAATGGCAAGAACACACTAAATGGTCAAGTCCTTCAGTCCCGAATCCAACCAAAGGAACTAATGCTTGAGAGGGATTTGAGAGGAAGAATAAAGGAGAAACACTAAGAAACTCCAAAGATCTAGATCCAAAGGGTTCCCCTCACTTAGAGGAGAAATCGATCAGTGGAAACGCGGATCTAGACCTCCTCTCTCTTTTCCCTCAAAACTAGCAAGAACTATTGAAGGGATTGAGAGATAGCAAGCTCACAAGAATGTCGACAATGGGGAAAAACGAGCACAAAGGTTGGGGTTTCTTTGGGGAAGAAACCCCTTAAATAGGGAGGCTGAAATTGTACCCGTTGAAGGCAAACTGCACGAGGCCGGCCAAGCTGGCCAAATGGCTGGCCAGGGCTCAACACTAGGGTGCACCAGCCCAGCCAGGCTGGACAAATGGCTGGCCTCCCTCTATTTTTGCCCGGCCATCATGGCCGGCCAGATGGCTGGCCAAGTGTCTGGCCTGGTCTGTCTATAAAATGGACGACACCAAAAACACAATAACTTTTGCAACCGGACTCCCTTTTCGATGATCTTGGACTCGTTGGAATCACCACAACGAGCACTACAAGATTATGCAGATAAACATCCTAGTCCAACAAGGGAGGATAAAACCAAATAGAGAAAGGTTAGACCTCTCTCTAAAAGAAAACCGGTAAACCTCCAAAATCAAAAACGCAATAATGTTTCATACGAAATCCATTTTTGATGAACTTGAGCTTGTCTTGAAGATCATGACAATCTCTAAAACCACACCTAGAGAAAAACTAAATAAGAACAAACAAGGGAGATTTTGGTATAGGTAGGAAGGTGTGTACCTTTCCTCACGGGTGAGCCGGCAAAATCTCCACCCCCGAAAACGCAAAAGAAGATGCAACCAAATATCCTTTTCGAAGGAATTAAGATTGTCATGAATATCACAACAAGCACTAAGACCTCACCACAATAAGAGACAAATAAGAACCAATAAAGATGATGCCAATGGTGCAAAGGTTTGAGCTCTCTACGACCAATACGCTAAAGCTCACTTGAGTGCCCCTCTTGATAGTACGGTTACCTATCCTAAAACCCGGTCTCCCAACTACACCGTGAGACCGGTAAAATAGAAACCCTATCAAGATCATACCTTTTCCTTGCGCATTCCACTTGAGCTAGATGATGACGATCTTGATCTCCTCTCAAGTGGATCACCTTTCTTGATTACGCTCCGCTCGGTGAAGCCTCGCATATTGCTCCCCCATACACCAATATGGGAGAGACACTCTTTCGCATATCTTCACTTGCCCTTATCTTGTATGTTGATCAACTTGAAGTTAGCCTTGATCAACATATAATCTTCTTCTTTTAGCCTCGACTCCAACATATGGAGTTCAAGCATTCCTTACGGACCAACACTGCAAATATAACTCAAAGCACACATTAGTCCATAGAGATTGTCATTAATTACCAAAACAACATATGGGGGCAACCATGCTCTTTCAATCTCCCCCATTTTGGTAATTGATGACAATCCTTTTAAGAAGGTTTATATAATGAATTAAGCAACCTTGCAAGATGAACACGCAAGGATGCATGAGCATGAAAGGCAAATGCTTAAGAACCAAACTAAAGCATAAAGCCAAATTCCCTTAAACCCTCTAAACTTCTCCCCCATTGGCATCGATTGCCGAAATGGGAAGAAAAATTTAGAAGGCCAATATAATATGAGTTCCTCCACAAGGTGTGCATTTCTCAAGATATGAGTGAAATCAAATGCACATATCTAATGAAGAATATTTGGAGGAAATCAAACTATATTGAGGATCCAAAGATTGCAAATAAGATGAACTCATTCTAAACATCTCCACAAAGGAGAAAGGCAATCGAAGAGATCCGAAAAGAGAATTCTAAATAAAAATGGAGAAGCTCCCCAATGTTCATACACTATTGAGGAGTGCACAAATATGGAATCCTCACTCCCCCAAAATCATCTAGAACACACAACAAGTGCAAGGGTGCAAAAACTAAAGCAAAACATAGCACTTGCACCAAAGATATGGTTGAGCCAAAAGAAGATACCAATTTTAACAATTCAACATAAGAAAGGCCCAACCAAACATACAAGTGTGTGACAAGACAATTGGTTTGGTAAGACAAAGAGAAGGATGAGATAGATCATCATCATAGTCTTAACCAAATGAGAGTTTCACGGCACGTCTTGCCAACACACAAGATACAAAGAAGATCCTTTTAGAAAAGGAGTATGTTCATAAGCTCAAGAATACCAATTGGAAAATGAAACCAATTGAAAAGGCCAAAACCTTGTGAGAACACCTAGCCAATAAAAAACCAACATACTCACGATAGTAATCATGAGGTCAAAGATCTTCAACAATCACATGAGTGTGCAAAGATGCAAATAAAATTAAGATAAGCACTCATGGAAGAAATTTGGATCCACCAAAGAATTATAGATAAAAATCAAGGTAGCTCGAAGAAATAGGATACCAACTAAAAAGTGACCTCTCACATATGTATAGGTTTCTAAGTAGACAAATCGTTGAAGATATATATCCACAAAGAAACATGTACATACAAAATGGTTCATGAAGGAGAAAACAAGGTATCCAAAAAGGAAGTCATAAATATACGAAAGAGATTATGGCTTAAAAGCATGGCACATAGCTCAAATTTATCTCATTGTATATAAATGAAATTCAAACACATCAAAGACATCACACATATCACTAAGGGAATAAGAGATAGTGGAGATGCTTTGAGATAGGCAACAAGTATCACAAAGAAAGAATACCAATTGAAGGAAAGGTTCTTCAATTTCATCACAAATATCACAAAGATATACCAAGTGAAGGAAATAGCCAAAACCACGACAATTGCACATAAAAGCTTTCATGCCAAGAGGCAACCTACACAAGGTTGAATAACTTAGAAGCGTATGCATGAGGTGGATACTTGTTACCGAGATAGCATTGGTGATGAAGAAGATGAGAATTTGTTTATTATCAAAGCTTGACTCCAATAATCACATGGTGAGAACACATTTCTTATGAATGAGACAAGCATCCTTACATCTCCATTGTACCTAAAACAAAATTCAAGTACAACATGGACACACTCCACATAAATATGTGCATATAGATATGAAATTGAATTTAATGCACATCTTAGACGATTTAGGATTCGGTGGAGTATACCCTATATATTGGATCAAGAAAGATAAACATGCTATAACAATATAAATTAGTAAACATGCATGCAAAGATTTTCTAGAACCAAATGAGATACAATTTGGACAAAAACACAAAGAGCACACCAAAGTGTGACAAGAAATGGTTGTCCAAATTATATCAAAATCCAAATCAACTTATGATCGAGGACAAATCAAATCAACATATGATTGATTCCAAAACACATGAAGTGAGATTTCAATAAGAGTCGAATCAAAACAACACATGACCGATAAGACACCAATTGAAAATAAGATACCAACTAGGAGCAAAGATACCAAGAGAAGAGTAATACTTGACCGAAATCAAGTAGAGTAAAATAAAGAAATAAGGTATCAAGGCTCCCACAATAAGTATCAATTGAAACGAATATCTACGGAGCATATATCAAATTCCAAATAATACCAATTGATGATACCCAAGCAAAGCCAAAAAGGCATTTAAGATAAATATAGGATACATGCCCAAATGGCATTTCTCTTTCAAGACGATACAACACAAATCAAGAAAAAAAGAAAACAAACTCCAAAGAGGGAGCAAAGTCACAACAAATAAACCAAGCACTCTCTACACTTTTTATGATAGCACAAAGCATCAAGGAAAAAGGTTTGTCTTCCATAAACACATAAGGTAAAAATCATATGCCAATTAAAAGGATAAAATATCAATTGATAAGATAGTGTTCTAAATAATAAAGGACAGCTCCCCCAATATTCATGCATTATCTTGAGATTTGCATTTGAATACAAAATACACACAAAGGGATCGTTAATCTCCATATGTCATTTACAACACTAAACTAGATCAATCAGTCAAAAGGATCCACACAAGAGGCAAGGAAGACAACAGGAGTCAAAAATAAATACTTGGCAAGTGTTGAAGCAACTAAAAGCAAATGCCCAAGTGAGGATAATCAAAAATATTCTACCACAAGTATGAATATCAATTGTCCAAGGACAATGAGTAAACGGAATTAATTTCGTGGTGGTAGAGAAATCCAAGATTATACTCACAAGATAAATCATATGGTGAAAGATAAGAATTGAGACACCATATTTTAATGAAGTTTGTTGGTAGTTTCAACTATTCAAACTAACCGGCAAAGCCATGGTTAGAATAATATGGAATAAATGGTTTCCTCAAATAATATATGGGAATAAATATTCGAGGAAACCACACCAAGCAAACTCACACAAACAAGATCCAAAAGATAACCAAAAGGAAAAGTGGAACTTGTTTGAGCTCACATGCCACATAGGAACAAGATAATTTACAATATCAACTCAAAGTGGCAAAACCTCAAATGTTCACATTTTATGGGATTGTACTATGCGCATAGCTTATTACTCCCCCATAATGTGATAATTCATTTCTTCTTAAGAAGAGGGGAATAAACACGAACTAGAGAAATTAATGGATATTATAGAATTTGATTTTCTCATGAATATGACATACCACATAGTGCCTAGATAATATTGAAATATCAATACTAGGTGGTGTGCCTCATGTACACACATTTTTAGGATTGTGAAGTGCACAAAGCATATCACTCCCCCAAAATGGGATAGTCCATTAATCTCTAAAAAGAGCCAATTGAAATCAACACAAGATCCAATAAAGACTCAATAGAAAGTTTACACATATATGGAGCGCAAATTAACATACACAAACTTGATTGCTCAAGGTAAGTAATAAGCACAACATATACAAGCACATGCTAGGAACAAAACTAACACATGCAAGGGAGCAATCAACTTTCAATGTATATAAAATTTAAATACAAGTTACCGCAAGGAGGAACTGTAGTGCCCCGACCCCAGAACTATACCATGAAGCTTTGTGCAACCGGTCATGCTACACAATCGAAGGTTACTGGGTTTACCAATCCCAGGCCAAAACCTTTGGCAGGCGTGCTCGGAATGGATCATCGGCACGCAACACTTCGATCATGCCATAAGCTCAGACATAGCTATCATGTATAGTAGAGAGATCAAGACTTGTGGAACAACTGGCACATCATAGACTCTACGACACAAAGATTCATATAGCAACTCATATATGAGAAAGATACAAATATTACACACAAAAGGTCACAGACCCAACAATTCACCATGCAGAAGCGAAGTAGTGTTGTCTAACAACAAGATCCAAAATATGGCCTAAGAGGCCTACAGATAAACAATCCCATGCCAGCTTGTTCCACGGTCCCAAGCTGCCACCTGGGAACCCCGAACTACTCGTCGATGTCCAGGAAGAAACCACCTGTGTGCTCGGTGTCGTCCTCCTCTGAAACAAGTAATAAAGGCAGCAAAGAGAGACTGAGTACGACGTACTCGCAAGTTTAGTAGGGCGATATAGGCCCAAATGATGACGAAGGCTCTAAAGCTGTATGTAGTTATTTTTCCATAAAGCTAGTTTTTCTTTAAAAAAAGACATGAGTGACCCAAAGGCATCGACTACACAGAATATTTTCATAAAAGGGATAAGAGAGTAACTTTTTCATTCGGTTCTCATCGAACCAACTTGTAGCCAGAACCACTCATCTCCACCAAAGGCACTCCCTCGAATCCCCCTCGAGGAAATGAACCTTTTATCATACGTTGAAATGCAACCTCTAGCTGCCAAATTTTTAATTAGGTTAATATTATCTATGGTCTCGTAATCCGTTCCCAAGGTGTCCATAACCGCGGACACAGCTTTTCGAAAAGATTTACCTTGCAGGGGTGTACTAATTTACCCACCGGTACCATCCGGCTCACCTGTTTGGCCCTCTTCCGGGGAAGGCCGGCGAGTGGGCGCGGTTAAACCTTTACCTCGCATGAGACTATCCAAGAGTCATCTGTGGCCACAGGACAAGTTCAGTGCCTATTTCAACACCCTGCCCCATCGCCACGTCCTAAACACCACCGTCCTCATCATTTCTTTTTCCACCCACACACTCACACGCAAATGGAAATAGAAAACTAGAGGACCCTTGGACACGCCCGCACAAGTTATTTAGTTAAAGGGGATTCCATCCCCACCGTTGGCAGCACGCTGAAACCTTGGTTCTAGAGACAAGAACTCGCACTTAGGGGCAAGAGTGAGGCAAAACACCATCCCCGATGGCAACTCACCCAAGCCTTTTAAGCAAATTAATTAAGTACCACACTTCACCACCATGTCCGAAACATTCCATCAACTTCAACAATTATGGAATTTAATCAACGGACATAAAGCATTTGACTAAGCATGGCTAAGCATCACTAAGCATATATATATACAACAATTATATCTTTGTCTCAGGCCAACACATCAAACCTAGGTTTCATAGGAAGGGAAACATGTGATGGTTCAGGGGAAAAACATGCATACATAGGAGACTCTAGCATTGACCAAAATTGTCATCGGAATCGCATGCAATATTATGGTGGATAAAATAAGTTTATAAATCAGTAGGATGCTAGATGCCAAGAAGGTTAGGTTATCTCTTGCCTTGCTGTCGGGGCGTATAGTACGGCTCGTCGAGGTAGGTAGGGTTAACCTCCACTCCGGAATCTATCGATACCCAAGCAAAATACAGAAGAACACATAAATCACACGAAGACAAGGTGCAATGCTCAAACACATGATGTCATGACAAGTACAAATGCTATCAAACCATGCTAATATCACATGATGATCACAAATTTTCCTTCGATGTTATTTCTCAATTTGATTAAAGGAATTAAATTCAAATAATTATTTAATTCACTATTTATTCCTCGATAATTGGAAAATTACAAATAAGGTATCAAAATGATCAGAAGAGAAATACCTAACTAATCATGTCATGTTCATGCATATTTCAACCACTTTTTAGTATTATAACAAGGTATGAATAATGTGGTCACTAAGTTAAATATGGGGTTGTTTCCAAATAATTGCACTAATTATTTGGCACTCCATTTAATATTGTTAGTTAAATTATATGATGTTATCATTGCATGAAATTGACATACCATCATGATTGTACATTGCACATTGTCTTCGTGTTTTTTATTTGTTCTTCTGTTATTATTTGGGTATCGATAGATTCCGGAGTCGAGGGTTCCCCTACCTACCCCGACGAGCCGTACTACACGGCCCGTCAACAAGGCAAGAGATAACCTAACCTTCTTGGCATATAGCATCCTACTGTTTTATACAATTATTTTATCCACCAAAATATTGCATTCGATTCCAATGTCACTTTTGATCAAGATGTAGAGTATCCTATGAATTGCTTTGTCCCCTAAACCATCACATGTTTCCCCTCCTATGAACCATAGGTTTTATGTGTTGGTCGAAGATACAATATAATGGTTGTATTTATATGCTTAGCCATGCTTAGTCGAATGCTATATTGTCCGATGAATTTAATTCTATATTTATGATGTTGATCGAATGTTCGGACATGGTGGTTACTAGTGGTATTTAATTATATTGCTTAAAAGGCTTGGATGAGTTGCCATCGGGGTTATGGTGTTTTGCCTCATCCTTGTCGCCTAGGTGCGAGTTCTTTACCTCTTGAACCAAGACGAGCGTGCTTCCATTGGTGGGAGTATGGGCTCCTTACTAACTGAATAACTTGTGCGGCCGTATCCAAGGGTCCTCTAGTTTGCTATTTCCATTTGCGTGTGGGTGTGTGAGTGGAAAAAGAAACGATGAGGATGATGGTGTTTAGGATGTGGCGATGGGGGCAGGGGCTGAAATAGGCTGGGTCAACTTGTCCTCGCCACAGATGACTCTTGGATAGTCTTATGCGAGGTAAAGGTTTAACCACGCCCATTTGCCAGCTTTCCCCGGAAGAGAGCTAATCAGGCGAGCCGGACGGTACCAATGGGTAAATTAGTACACCCCTGCAGGGTTTAATCTTTTCGAAAAGCCGTGTCCGCGGTTATGGACGACTTGGGAATAGACGATAAGATCATAGAGAACCTGAACATAATTAATTAATTTGGCAGCTAGAGGTTGCAACTCAACGTGTGTTAAAAGGTTCATTTCCTCGAGGGTGATTCGAGGGAGTGCCTTGGAGGTGACGAGTGATGTTTCTGGTTACTAATGGTTCGATGAGAACCAAATATGAAAGTTTACTATCTTATCCCTTTTTATGAAAACATTCTGAGTAGTCGATGCCATGAGTTATTTATGTCTTTCAAAAAGGAAAACTAGCTTTATGCAAATTAACTACTATACAGCTTTAGAGCCTCCGTCATCATTGGGCCTATATCACCCTACTAAACTTGCGAGTACGTCGTACTCAGTCTCCCCTTATTGATTATTAATTGTTTCAGAGGAGGACTACACCGAGCAGACAGGTGGGTTCTTCGTTGACATCGACGAGTAGTTTGGGGTTCCCAGGTGGCAGCTTGGGACGTCTCGGAACAAGCTGGCTGGGTTTATGTTATTGTAGGCCTCTTAGGCCATAATTTGGATCTTGTTGTATTAGACACTACCTCGCTTCCGCATGATGTACTGTTGGGTCAGTGACCTCTGTGTGTAATTTGCTATCTTTCTCATTATATGAGTTGAACTATGATCTCTTTGTGTCGTAGAGTCTGTGATGTGCCAGTTGTCCCGCAGTCTTGATCTCTCTATTATGCATGATAGCTATGTCTGAGCTTATGGCATGATCAAAGTGTTGCGTTGCCGATGATCCATTCCGAGCACGCCTGCCAAAGGTTTTGGCCTGGGATTGGTAACCCCAATAACCTTCGATTGTGTAGCATGACCGGTTGCACATAGCGTCATTGTATAGTTCTGGGGTCGGGGCGCTACAACGACCACCCAACGGCAGCGCCATTGTTCTCCTCACAGACCACCCCACCACGGACCTCCGCTCCCACGAGGCAGCAGCACCACCACCTACACCACCGAGCAAGCACCGGTCAAGCCCTACCGAGCAGAGACAGAGCTCGAACGCGTCATGGCCGAGCGGGCCCGCTGAGCCCAGATCAGCCCCAAACGAGCCCAGATGCGCCACTCGCACCTGGCTCCAGGGTACCGGCACCGGTGTGCTGGCGCCGCCCGCCTCTCCCCCTCGCCCTGCTCTTTGCCGGCGTCGCCCCACGGCTCCTAGGGCCCTGCCGCCGGAAGTATCTCCCCTCCGCATGACCAGCGACCAAGACGCCACGCCGGACCACCCAAATCCCTCTGCCTCTCTGACGGGCAGGGCGTGCCACTGCCGCCAAGGTCGGCAGCGGCAGCGACCAGAAAGCTAGACTGGCAGCGCTCTTTTTGCTAGGGTTAGGGAACCTCCGGAGTCGCCCGAGCGGGGGCGACCCTCGAGGGAGAGAGTAGTGTGCACTTTCGTAACATTCATACTCTCATAATGTGCAGGGGTTGGTCCCTCTGGATCAGGATCGTGACATAGCACCTCTCTTGATGGACGCACATCGGGTTGCTGATCAGTTTTGTGAGCAATTCCGAGTTTTGAGAGCAGAAGTGGCAATTCTGGAAGCAGAAAATATAGAACTCCATCGGAAGTTCAGGAATTATCTTACACCACTTTCGGTTGCTCCACCAGCGCCACCGAGGGAATAAGCTCGAGTATTATGGGTAATGGCGCTCCCTTGGCTTGTTCCAAGTTTGGGGGAGTGCCCCGGTATCTTTATCTATATCATTATCTCCTATTACTATTGTCATGTGAGTTATATCACGAGTAGAGAAGTTATCTTGTATGATGGTTGATTGCAATGAGTTTTGTCACTCCTATGTATTCTTTGGTGTGTGGTTATCCATAATGGAATATAAGTGAGAAGTCTTCTTTTATTGCAATCTTTCTTATATGTTGGTCTTGTGATAAGTGTTGATTTAACATTGGTTGTAGGAGTAGAACTTTATTTAGTCTTGGCAAGTATAGCTTTGGTCGATTGAAACAAGTCTTTGATGCTTGAATAGAGAAGAGAGATTTGCATGCAAATATATTGTCCTTTATATCTTTCATGCTTGTTAATCCTTTAGCTTTTGTCCTTTTGGTTGAAAGATTTATTCTAAAAAAGATGATAGCTTAATGTTGCATATTTTATTTATTGTTTTAGATAATATATTTGATTGTTATCTCTCAGCACTATGTCTTTGATATATGTCCTTTGCTAGCCTAAAGCCTTGTACTGAGCGGAATGACAGCTCGTGCATCCAATCCTTTAGCTAATTCACCTCTCCAAGTGTCCACCATATCTTCCTACACATGGTATTTATCAACCACTCCATGTAAATTGTCATGCACTACCTTTAAAACCTTCAAAATACTCTATTTTGTGTCTATGTGTGCTCAGCTCACGAGGAATCGGTAAAACACTAGTGATCTTCCATGCCATTCAGGTTCTTCTTCCTCTTTCACCCGATGAGTATGGAATCTGTGCTCATTTGAAATTGCCGATAGCTGGCCAAGGGTTCCCAGTCCGCAAAATATAATTACAACAGAACATTAATCTCTCCTTCACACATTGTACCTGAGAAATCAGCCAAACATTGGCCAGTGATAAACAAAGGAGAAGAGGAACGTACTCGTTCCTCTATGGGAGCCGCTCTCAAAAGTCTAAAAACTAAAGTCTAGCATGGAAATGTCACTAGTTTTTACTGCCAGTCATTGACGAGGCATGCACCTCTCAAAATCGTTTTATATCTCCATTTTCAAACTTGAAAAGCTCTAGTGCATGATAAATCTCTACTTCCCTCTGCAAAGGGCCCTTCTTTTACTTATTGTTGAGTCAGTTTACCAACTTATTATGTTCTCCACAACAAAACATATAGTGTTAATTTACGATCCTATCATTTATGTTATTTGCAATATGTCGAATATGTTTCATTGCAGTTATTCATTTTCCTTTGTGTCAACTTTAATACTTTTATCATAAAATTAAAATCTTGATGATTTGCAATTCTTGGAAAGATTATTTGGTAGTTGAAGCATTTGATTAACTCTTCTTGATATATAAGTTTGATGAGTCCAATTGTTCCTTGACTGAGAGCATAGTTTGTCATTACTCATTGAGCTTTTACTTTGTTATACCTTAACATGTTATTAATTCATCACTTGTTCTCGAGAAGTTTATGAGAATTGGTTGTTGTTCATATTTATCTTTATTATCGACACTTCACTCCATAAACATGTGGTCATGTTTACTGAGCTCAGTTTTCGCTTGGGGACTGATGCATGTAAAATGCATACATGAACTTTGCACTATAACACTTGTTTTCCATTCATATTTGCATCATATAAGGGGTATATTACTGTTATTTAATGATTTTTGATAATTAATAATGATTTCCCCTTTTTATGGAATTAATCCTGCGCAGGCAGAAAACCCCTATTTCTTTCCTTATTTATTTCAGGGCCTTAACGACGTCATAATGAGCTGCAAATTTACGGGGATCATTATTTTGGAAGGAGGAAGACCTAGGAGCGAAAGAAGCAAGCGAACGGAGGCCGGAGGGGCAAAAGAGGGTGCCCCACGCGGCCAGGTACAGGGGCCGCGTGGGCCCACCTCTTTTGGCCCTCGTGGCCCCGTTTGCGACGATCCTTCTTCCCGAAGCTTCCTCATGACCTAAAAATGCCTATATAAAGAGCCCCCCGACGTTTTTCGGAGAGAGGGACGCCACACGAGAGAAACAAGAAACAGAGACCAGGAGGCTGCAGATTGGAGGGGGGAAACTCCGGCGGAGCGCTGCCGGAGAGGTCTCCTTCTTCTCCATCGACATCTCCACCGTCTCCATGATGAAGAGGGAGTAGTCCACCTCTGGACTATGGGTTTGTGGCAGTAGCATATGTATCTCTCTCTCTCTCTTGAGCTTCACTAATTAGCACCGTATGAGCTGCTGAACATGATTACGGTCATCGTTGTATTACCTTTGTGGTGGATCTTTTATGAGTTAATATATGTTGAGATTACAATGTTTATTTCAGTTATGAAAGTAGATGCATATTATGTACCCTGTTCTTGTATCCTTGTTTTGATCAAGCATGTTTATGAGAGTGTGTGAGGGGGAACGTGTGCATTAGTTGGAGTAACGGGGGTGGTGATGTGATAAGCTGACAACTTAATATTGTGATCCATTGGGTGTTTACCTTACTTTGTTTCCTCACTAGGGATAAACCAAAATACCATGTTGCAAGGTATGAGGAGTGACAAGCCTCTACCTATGACTAGATCCAGCATGTTCTTATTTTCACTTCATGTCATTAATCTTAAGGCTATACTCTGAGTCATCTTAATTACTGAGGTGTTATGATTTAGTTCGCATCTTGGTGGAGTATAAGTGAGACTAATAATCAAAAGGTATCTATGTTAGGACGTGATGCCCATATAATTAGTAACATGTCATTAAACTTGTTTGCAATCTCATATGTTAATCCTATGTCTACTTATTTGCCACACTATATTAAAGAGAGAGTGCATGTGTGAAACCATGAACCCCGGTCCATTTTTAATCATAAGAAACAACTTTCCAACCACTTTTAAACATTTTCTACATTCAGCCATTTTAAAATCAGAAAATACAAAAACACTTTTATTCATTGCATACACATATAAAACCCCCAAAAATATCATCCATCATCATTACTATCATCCTTGCATTACTACTTCCACCATTGCATATTTATTTACTGTTTTGCATTCATTATTATCTTAATATCAATCTCACACCTTGTGCTTGACAACCACTTGGTGAGGTTGAGGGCACAAAGCAATCTACTTTGTTTGCAGGAAATCTAGAGAAGGACAAGGAGATAAAATCCCCACTACTGATTACTCGAGAGTTCGATATTAAACCCTTGAGTCACCCTCGTGGGGAAAAAACTTCCACTTCTACATACTCTGCACTTGGAGGCTCAACCTATCCCATATATTATTTTCCTTTCCGGGTATCAAGAGTGCTTGTTGGCGTAGTTGAGGGAGAAACACTCTCATCAATTCCTTCATCACGTGTTTTTTCTGGCGCCGTTGCCGGGGAATCATAGCTGGAAGGTTTTATCCAAGGATACCACAACAAAGTCAACTTCATCACCAACTTGTGCTAACACCTAAGCTTGGGGAGGTTGCACCTATGTGAAGATCATCTTGTCCATCTTTACCTTCAAGCATTTTATTTTGTTTTGTTATTGTCTTGCATATCATTTTTAGATTTCGGTTTGCATTTTTTTTATTTTTTTTTATTTTCAGTTTTGCATTTTGTTTTGCATTAGTTAATTCGGTTTGCATTATTTAGTGTCATTTTATTTTCAGTTTTGCATAAAAAATTAAAAACACATAAAAACTTGCTAAAATGGGTGATAGGACTAAGTTGTGTGACTACACAAATACTCCAAATGATCAATTTATTGCTAAACCTATTACCACACCTGAGATACAAGCTGATAGCTATAAAGTAAGTCCTAGTTTGTTGAACTTGATAACTAGGGAGCAATTTGGTGGTAGTGCCGTGGAGGATGCCTCTATGCATCTTCAAGATTTTTTTGAAATCTGTGACATGCAAAAAAATAAGAATTTTGAAAGTGATGTTCTAAAACTGAAATTATTTCCTTTCTCACTTAGAGGAAAAGCTAAGGAGTGGCTGCATTCATTACCTACTGATAGCATTAAAACTTGGAATGATCTGAAAGAAGCTTTCATTAAGAAATATTATCCTCCTGTTAAAATTTTGCAAAATAGAAACAATATTCTATCTTTTAGGCAAAATGAAAATGAACATGTTGCTACGGCTTGGGATAGGATAAAACTTATGCTTAGAACTTGCCCATCACATGGAGTTAATGAATGGACCATACTACACTCTTTTTATAATGGTCTGAATTACATGTCTAGAAATATACTTGATTCTGCTGCTGGAGGTGCTTTTATGGGAAAAACTATAGTAGAGGCTAAGAATATATTGGAAAGCATTTTGCAAAACTATAGTCAATGGCATACTGATAGAGCACCTAGTTCGTCTAAGAAAGTAAACTCCATAGAACAAACTCATGATTTGTCATCTAAGATGGATACTATTCTTGCTTTGCTTAATAAACCTAGTGTTGAAAATATTCCTTTGCAAGAACTAGTTGGTAATAACTCTGAAAATATTGATGTCAACTTCATTAGGAATTATGGAAACAATTGGTATGGTAACAACAATTATAATTCTTATAATCAACCTCCATATGTTCCCAACAATCGGCCTTTTGTTCCATATCCTAATGCTAATGATAAATGGAAGCCTGTGTCATCAAGTAATGATAATTTTGAGGCTAATAAAATTCTTATGGAACAAGTTGCTAGTCATAATACCATGATACAAGAGTTGAATAAGTCTGTTGCTTCTATTAGTTCTGATATTAAAAACTTACAACTCCAAGCTGTAGGACTAGACAAAGCCCTTTCAAAATTTGCTGATAATCAAGCAACTTTATTGAGTATGTCTGCTAGAAAACCACAAGCACCACCTGTGGTTGGATTGAATTCTATTAATATTTCTGAAAATGTTCCTCTTACTTTGGAGAAAACTCTGAATGAATTGCTAAATTATTCTGAATATCTATTGCCTTTTATGTCTCATCTTATGGCTTTAAAAGAAGAAGTTAATAAAACTGAACATGATGAAAGAAAAGTTGAACAAGTTAAGATGCTTAGTGAAGTTAAAGATCCTTTGCTTGATTTAGAGAATTGTAGCTTGCATGAATTAATATCTATCTTACAAAAATTTGCAAGTGATCCTTCTATTGATGTTAACCAATCTGGTTTTGGTTCCTATATTGCTAATCATGTCTTGAAAGAAAAAATAGCTAGATACAATCAAGAAGCTATGATACCACCTAAGCTTGGGGATATATGGATCCCCAAGGTGCTAGTAACTATTGGAAAAGAGACACACCATGCCATACTTGATCTAGGATCTAGTGTCTCTATTTTATCTAAAGAATTATATGAAGTACTTGAATTAAAGAATCTTGAAAAGTGCTCTGTTGAACTTGCACTTGCTGATAATACCATTAAACGTGCTTTAGGAAAAGTAAGTGATGTTATGATAGAGTTACATATGAATTTTGTACCTGTGGATTTTCTAATCATGGATATGGAGAATAAAACCTCTAGTCCTATTATTCTTGGAAGACCTTTTCTTCGTACCACAGGGGCTATTATTGATTCAAAGGAAGGGAATGTGAAGTTTCAGTTTCCACATAAGAAATGCATGGAACACTTCCCAAGGAAGAAGGGCACAACTTTTAAGCTCCCTCATGAGCTTCATCTTCGGTAAACAACAAGTACGTAAGCCTAGCTATATGGCTATAAAGAAAGCGCTTTACGGGAGGCAACCCGGTTGTTTTTATTTGGATTTTCTTTGTGTCCTCTTGATGTAACAAGAGATTGTTTTCTTAGCTTAGTTTCTGAAATTTTTAATAAAGTGCCAAGTTTTACCTATTTTGGTTTGAAAAAGTTGCTATTTCTATTCGGAGATTTTATTCCTGCACGAAGTCTGTGCACGGTTTGATTTTTCATTGCTATTCTGTGACTCCAATTGAGCTGAGATTTTAAATGTAACTGAAACTTTTCATCCTCTGTATGCCTGAATTGTTTTAGAATTTTTCCATGAGTTTAAGTAGGACATAAAAATAAGTTTTGCTGCTGTTGTTTTTCTGGACAGATTCTGTCCCATATTGTTTTATGCATAGTTCGAACTTTTGAGTTGAATCTTTTTTATCCAATTGAGTTTATGAGTAGGCATACAACATTACACACTCTCTGATCATTCATATGAATTTTAGTCCATGGATTATATGCAGCAAGAAGCCTATTTGTTTATCTCAACTAATATCACCCCACTGAAAAGAAATGGGAGAAACAATGTTTTGAAGTTTTTTCACAAGGATTGGAGGAGATGCACCATGAGTTATCCAAGGATGGTGAAAACCATAAGCTTGGGGATGTGGAGAACATCCCCACTGAACCAACATACTCTCGGTTTGCACACGTCTAACTTCTGTTTTTCATTTGAAACACTTTATCGCATAAACTTGGAGTGTATTTTTGTTTGTTTTTGCTTTGATTTTTATTTATTAGTGAGACCACCACACTATCATTTATATATGAGAAAGCTAATGGAAATATGGGTTGAAATATCTTGCATGCTTTTGTTGTATTGGGAAAAGGGATGTCTAAGTTGATTTTTAATGACACATATAGTTGCATGATTCATGAGCTTCTTTATGAGTAATAATTTGCAAATGCTTTATAATGAGCTATCTTTTATTCATGTTATGATGCTGTATGTTGTTTCATCTTGTTTGACATGAATTAGTTAGTTCTATGGACACTCATGCATGCATCTAGATGGTCATCTCTCTCCCTTTTGCTAGCCCAAAAATTTCAACAAGTAAAAACTTGTTTCCAGCACCCTCAACCCAAGTTTTTCCAGTGAGTCCACCATATCTACCTATTAGCTTTATGCTGTTCCAAGTATGTTTACCATGTTATTTGTGTTATCTATACCTCTAAATGGAAATGATTATGTTATTTATTGTAATGGGAAAAGTTGGTTAAAAAGCTCTCGCGAACTTGATGCACACTTTATTTTTATTGCATTTAATAAACATGAACCATTGTGATTAATATTATGATGATAGTGGCTTGATAAATGTTTAAGGTTGGGAGTTAGCCCATATGTGATGTCACATGCAAAGCTTTCAACATGTTCCATAATTTATTTAGTTGATATCATATACTTTTGTTTATGGATGCCTATCATGGTGAAATAATGTGGAAATAGAGTAAGTTTAAATGAGTTTGTATAAATGGTTAGAGAGAAACCTGGGCCGCCAATCTAAGCCATGCATCATTCATGGTGGAAATTTATTTACATGCTATTTTGAACTTTCTGTGATATACCCTACAATAAAAAGCTATATCAAGTGGTAAATAAAAAGGGTGTTGAGGTTGTTCATTATGTTTGTTTGTCTTGTGGGACAAGAGGTACCCCAGTTGAGGCTCTCGATAATACCATTATTACTTACAATGATAGATAACTTAAACTTGCTTTGTTTCCCAAGATGAGTAATCATGGTGTAGGTACTTGTATTCAAGGGGCATGAGACATATAACCTTTACTTTATCAAGGCCACTACTCATATTTGCTTTCACATTTAACTTTAATCATTCAAGATGCTATGATAGGGGAATGAGAGCTTGACACCAAGTATTACCATTGCAATCAATAACTCAAGTAGAATAGTTTGGAGGATAGATGAAACTTATGCATGTTTTACCTCTACTCATTTATATATCTTTTCCAAAGTGTCCACTTTTTACTTTCAGATTTTCATCTTCACTCTATGACCAATGTAGGATGTTCTTACTTATCATATTGCATACTTGTGGTCCATATTACTATCTTTTATGTTACACTTTGTGAACTATCATTGAACATCCTTGCATTGAACACTTGATATCACTTTATAAACTGTTTGCATATTGCTACTTCTTTGAATAATGAATCATTTGAGTTTATGTAGCAGTAGCAATCATCTTTTATATCCATGTTGTTATTATATTGCAAAGTTCATGTTAGTTTTATCACTTTCATACTCGAGGACGAGCATGAGTTAAGCTTGGGGATGTTGATGCATGTAAAATGCATACATGAACCTTGCACTATAACACTTGTTTTCCATTCATATTTGCATCATATAAGGGGTATATTACTGTTATTTAATGATTTTTGGTAATTAATAATGATTTCCCCTTTTTACGGAATTAATCCTGCGCAAGCAGAAAACCCCTATTTCTTTCCTTATTTATTTCAGGGCCTTAACGGCGTCATAATGAGCTGCAAATTTACGGGGATCATTATTTTGGAAGGAGGAAGACCTAGGAGCGAAAGGAGCAAGCGAACGGAGGCCGAAGGGGCAAAAGAGGGTGCCCCACGCGGCCAGGTACAGGGTCCACATGGGCCCACCTCTTTTGGCCCTCGTGGCCCCGTTTGCGACGATCCTTCTTGCTGAAGCTTCCTCATGACCTAAAAACGCCTATATAAAGAGCCCCCCGACGTTTTTCGAAGGGAGGGCCACCACACGAAATAAACAAGAAACAGAGACCAGGAGGCTGCAGATTGGAGGGGGGAAACTCCGACAGAGCGCTGTCGGAGAGGTCTCCTTCTTCTTCATCGACATCTCCACCGTCTCCATGATGAAGAGGGGGTAGTCCACCTCTGGACTATGGGTTTGTGGCAGTAGCATATGTATCTCTCTCTCTTGAGCTTCACTAATTAGCACCGTATGAGCTGCTGAACATGATTACGGTCATCGTTGTATTACCTTTGTGGTGGATCTTTTTATGAGTTAATATATGTTGAGATTGCAATGTTTATTTCAGTTATGAAAGTAGATGCATATTATGTACCCCGTTCTTGTATCCTTGTTTTGATCAAGCATGTTTATGAGACCGTGTGAGGGGGAACATGTGCATTAGTTGGAGTAACGGGGGTGGTGATGTGATAAGCTGACAAATTAATATCGCGATCCATTGGGTGTTTACCTTACTTTGTTGCCTCACTAGGGATAAACCAAAATACCATGTTGCAAGATATGAGGAGTGACAAGCCTCTACCTATGACTAGATCCAGCATGTTCTTATTTTCACTTCATGTCATTAATCTTAAGGCTATACTCTGAGTCATCTTAATTACTGAGGTGTTATGATTTAGTTCGCATCTTGGTGGAGCATAAGTGAGACTAATAATCAAAAGGTATCTATGTTAGGATGTGATTCCCATATAATTAGTAACATGTCATTAAACTTGTTTGCAATCTCATATGTTAATCCTATGTCTACTTATTTGCCACACTATATTAAAGAGAGAGTGCATGTGTGAAACCATGAACCCCGGTCCATTTTTAATCATAAGAAACAACTTTCCAACCACTTTTAAGCATTTTCTACATTCAGCCATTTTAAAATCAGAAAATACAAAAACACTTTTATTCATTGCATACACATATAAGAACCCCCAAAAATATCATCCATCATCATTACTATCATCCTTGCATTACTACTTACCACCATTGCATATTTATTTATTGTTTTGCATTCATTATTATCTTAATATCATTCTCACACCTTGTGCTTGACAACCACTTGGTGAGGTTGAGGGCACAAAGCAATCTACTTTGTTTGCAGGAAATCTAGAGAAGACACGGAGATAAAATCCCCACTACTGATTCCCCGAGAGTTCGATATTAAACCCTCGAGTCACCCTCGTGGGGAAAAAACTTCCACTTCTACATACTCTGCACTTGGAGGCTCAACCTATCCCATATATTATTTTCCTTTCAGGGTATCAAGAGTGCTTGTTGGCGTGGTTGAGCGAGAAACACTCTCATCAATTCCGTCATCAGGGACAAGCGGAGTCTAAGCTTGGGGGAGCTGATACGTCCATTTTGCATCAATATTTTACATCATAAATTGTTCTTATTCATTGATATATTTTGTATTACAATACTTTACTTATGTTATTTTTACCTTGTTGTTTCATGTTTTGCAACTTTGGGGATTTATCTGCCGGAGTCAGGATTCAGCTGGAAAAAGCACCGTCAGGATACCCTATTTGCGGACTTCAGAAAATTATGGAAAATTCAGAAATTCATTTTTATCAGATGCACGGAGCCAGAAGATGGGCCGGAGGAGATGACCCAGGAGCAGGGGCAGCCTGCAGCCGCGGGTCCCCCCTAGGCCGCGGGTGGGACCCGCTCCTGGCCCCTGTGGCGCCTCTCCGACATCCCTTCAGCGTATATCTTCCTTCTGACCTAAAACTGAAGGGAGCGCCACCCAATTATTTTTTTCAGCCACCTCTGCGAGACGGAAACCGGACAGAGAGAAAAAGCTCTCCGGCAAGCAGAAATCTGTCGGGGAAATTCTCTCTCGGAGGGGAAAATCGTTGCCATCGTCATCACCATCGCGTCGGGCATCATCGGGATCGTCATCAACACCATCTCCATCACCAGCACCTTCATCACCCCATCTCATCTCGATGTAGCACTTAATGTTGTAACTCGTTTAGTTCATTGGGATTGCTTCCCAAGTGTTCATTACCGTTTGTAGTTGATGCTTGTGAGTTTTATCGATGAATTCTTGTTATGATCATATTGTTACCCGTATTTATATCACCTCTGATCATGATTCATATGTCTTGTGAGTAGTTCTTTTAGTTCTTGATGACATGGGGAAAGCCTAGTTGCTCGTAATTGCGCTATGTTGACTAATATTTAATGGTTTGATGATTTATGGTGTGGTGTCATTCTTCTAGTTGTATCGTGTGAACGTCGACTACATGATACTTAACCTTTAAGGGCCTAGGGAATGCATGGTGTATTTAGTTTGCTTATGGTAGGGTTGCCAGAGTGATAGAAACTTGAACCCCAATTTGCAAGCTAGTTCACTAGGGAGTGTAGGATCTCGAAGTTTAAGGTTGTGGTTAGATTGTTATCTTAATTACTTTCTTGTAGTTGCGGATGCTTGCAAGAGGTTTAATCACAAGTATGCACTTGTCCAAGTAAGGGCGGTGCATTAGCGTAGGTTCACCCACACAACACTTATCAAAACAATGAAGATTAATCAGCGGCGTGTAATGAAAGTAGCTTGGCAAAATTCCCATGTGTCCTCAGGAACGTTTTAATCATCATAAGTAACACCACCGGCTTGTCCTTTGTGCTAAAAAGGATTGGGCCACTTGCAGCAACAATAGTTGCCGCCTTTTATTTACTTGTTCTTTATTTGCTCTTTATAACAAAAACCCATAAACATTTTCCTTTTAGTTCTTGTAGTGAAACCTTGTTGAAATCCACTTGTCAACACCTTCTGCTCCTCGTTGGGTTCGACACTCTTATAGAAAGGGCTACAATAGATCCCCTACACTTGTGGGTCATCAGCAATCACAAATCATCATGTCCACTAGTGGGATCATGGCATCATCAAGACCCATTCATACCTTTGTATTTTATCTCATGCGAAGTAGGTATTGTGGTAGTAGTAGTAGCAGCGTCCATGTGGCCGACTTGGTCATCTCGATGTAGACCTGGGGTGGCTTCATCGTCATCCTCCATGTACATCTTCTCAAATTAAGGCACCTTCGTGTCGAAGTGTGGCGTATCTTCCTCCTTGGAACCTAGCACACCATAACAAAATACGCTAGAAGGAGAGTTTATGTTGTTAAATATCGAAATGGCCTCAATTCCCTATCAACTACCTCTCTCAACTTATGTTGTGTATCACTCATGTCCTCAAAATGGAAGCACTCAATCTTGCATATGGTGGAGGCACCCAACTCACTTGAACTCAAGTGGGCTAGGTGGCTCTCATGCTCCCCTGTGATTGGTACCGTCTTCTTGAATGTGGATGAAGGTTGAGTTGTACCGGCTTTGGCATTGCCTTGAGGTGGAGGGTCCAAGTTCGCTTGTTGATGTTGGATGTCACGACGATGGTGCTCTTGGTGATGTCGGAGACCATGATCATCCTCACGTGGCGCGCGGCTTCTTGTGTTCTGGCGGTGTGAGCTTGACCTTGAGGAGCAACCAAGATCTCTTTTGAGGAGCTTGCACACGGAGGCTTCGAGGCGACCGAAACGCTCATTTTTCTCGCGTTGGGAAGCCTGGTGATGCTCCTCATAGAGGCGTAAATTGTCGTCCATGTACCGCTTGAGGGCTTCTTCTTGTTTGCCCGTGCCAGTGTCTTGGTCTTCCCTCGCCATACTAAGAGCACAAAAGTGATATGTAGAATATTTGGTGGCTAAAATCGCTCTTACCTTTGGTTGAAAGTATTGGAACATGTGGGCTTGCCTTCCGAGAAAATGATGTCACAAGAGTAGAGTGGTTTGATTGGCAAATCCAAAAGCCACTCACTCACACACACACACACACGCACACACACTTATGAGGAGCTTAGGTATCCCAAGGTGGTAAGAAATCGAAAGGAAGCAAACGATAAGGCTATTGCAAAAGGTGGAGGATAACCACAATGACCAAGAAGAAAAAGGGACCAACCACATAAACTGGAAACAACGGAAACACACATGTGGAGACAAAATTGGATGGTGCGACTATACGGGTGAGCAAAGGGGACCTATTGACGACTATGCTCGTGTCGCACCACCTCTCAAAGGACGACTAGCTCAAGTGTCTTAGGAGGGAGCAACCGATTTCCACGAGTGGACACGTTTCTCTCTTGGACATTGGAGCTTGATGTGGTAAGTATGATAAGGTTCACCGCTCTTTTTTTTTTTGCCCGAGCCGAGACCGGTACAAGGAAGATGCTCACAAAGTAACGATATGCTCACTTTGTGCCACACTAGTGCAATGCTCACACTTTGAAGAGCTAGTTCCAATTGGATTAGTTCCACGAAAAGGAAGGTGGTTTGCTGCAAGGTATACCTTTGATTTTGACGAGTGATACCCACAAGTATAGGGGATCATTGACATCTTCGATGTGTAAGTATTAGTATCGATCCCACGAGGAGTAGAAGGTATAAGTATTTATCCTCTCAATAAGAGTGTCACTTCTCTTATTATCTATGAACTAGACAAACTAAAATGATTAAATGATGCAAGTGTTTTTAGGTTTTTGGTGTAGAGTTTGCAATAAAGTAAAAAACTGAAAATAAAATATGACAAGTGAAAGCTCTCAAAGAGAGAAAGCCCAATCCTATATGCAGCAAGAGGACAAGCTTGAGTAGTGTGTTTCTTATAGGTGGAAAATGTTCCCAAGGGATACATGGATTTCATAGCATAAATATTTCTAGAACAACAAGGTAAACATTTTGTCAAGTTTTAATCTTCTTTGGACGGAGCCATAATTAGGTGTAGTTAAATAAATAAACTAAACCCCTTATGATGGATCATGTGGCCAAGTAAATGACTGCACAAGATTTATTAAGACATAAAGTCCCACCGTAGCATGACACTCTAAGGTCCCCGATATAAATCTCCTCCTAATGTAACTTCATGTATTAGACCAAGGTTTACGTGTCCTCCTAGGTCCTACCCATTCCATCACACTAGTATGATCGCACCTTCATGCATTACTCAATATATGGTGCACTTCATACATTGTACATCAATACAATCATAAAAGATAAAAACTTGACCAAATACTCAACACAAGTTAAGTGAAAATTATTGCCAATCCATCCTATGCCCCCAGGAACATGAGAGAACTACTCACAACGCGAAGACATGATATGATTCAATGGTATAAGTGATACAAAACAATATGAAAATATAATCTCCCCACAAAACAATGACAAGTAGCAATTCACAAACATGTAGAATAGTACTTAGACAATAGCTAGGGTTCGAACTATCTCAAACTATGAGGGGGATGAAGTGGATCACGAAGATGGTGATGGAGATGGTGCTTGTCTTGACGGTGGTGTTGATGGAGACTCCGGAGGGGGGATGGATGAGCCTTCCGGAGGTGATTCCGGCGGCGTTTCCTCCCTCCGATCTTCTCCGGCGGCAGCCTTCTGTCTCCTGTTTCTTGGTTTTGTGTTTTCTCCGCCGCCTCCTCGTGAAAGTCGTCGGGGGACTATTTTTATAGTCGGTTTTAGGTAAAGACGAAGCCACGGAGACGAAAACGGACGGCATCGGAGCCACGAGGCCCAAGATGGGGGGTCCCACGCGGCCAAGGAATCTGGCCGCGTGGGCCCACCTCTTTTGGCCCTCGGGTCTCCGTTTGTTCGCTTCCTTCGCTCCTACACTTTGTTCCTTCCAAAAAATGATCCCCGCAAAATATTAGGTCATTTGGACGTCGTTTGGGTCCCTGAAACATCAAAATATAGAAAATAGGGTTTTCTGCCAGTGCAGGGTTAATTCCAGAAAAATAGGAAAACTGTGAAATCTTCCCAAAATCCTTATAAAACAATGATATAACCCTTATATGATGCAAATATGATTGAAATATGAGTATTATAATGCAAAGTTCATGTATGCATTTTACATGCATCAGCATCCCCAAGCTTAACCTATACTCGCCCTCGAGTATGAAGGTGATAAAACCAACATGGACTTTGCATTTTAATACTATCAATGGATATCAAAGATGATTACTATTGCTACATAAAGTCAAATGATTCATTCTTCAAAGGAGTAGCAATATGCAAGATAGATTATGAAGTGATATTAAATATTCAATGTAAGGATGTTCAATGATAATTCACAAAGTGCAACATAGAAGAAAGTACTATGGACCAAATGTATGCATAATGAAAAGTAAAAACATCCTATGATGGTCATAGAATACTCTTGTAAATATGAATATAAAAGGTGGACACTTTGGAAAGATATATAAATGAGTAGAGGTAAAACATGAATAAGTTTCATCTAACTTCCAAATGCTTCTACTTAAGTTAATGTTTGCAATGTGGTATTCATTGGTGTCAAGCTCTCATTATCTCCATCATAACATCTTGAATGGTTATAGTTTAAAGTGAAAGCAAATATGAGTAGTGTGCTTGACAAAGTATGGGTTGAAAGCTTCATGCCACCTGAATACGAGTACCTACACCATGGTGTTACTCAATTTGGGCTACCAAGCAAGTTCAAGTTAAATTCATTGTAAAAATAGCGTCATCAAGAGGGTCAACTGGGGTACCTCTTGTCCCAGGACATGGAACAAGCCCATGTCAAAATGACAAGACAAACAAACATAATGAACAATGTAACAACCCCACTTTTGGTACCCTGAAAATATGAGTAAAATTTTCACTTTTTGCATCTCATCTTGCATCATGGCATTCCCATATTAAATTTTGCTTTACATGAAATAATGAGGAAGCAACAATTAATAAACCAATGATGTTAATGTGGATGGATAAACAAAAATTCAAATTGAACTTTCATATTTGTCCAGGAAGTTCCAAAGGCAATTCATAAATATTTTACAAAGGCATTTTTAATGCAAATGGAATTTATAAAATGGAAACATCCAAATTGGTGCAATTCAAACTTGAAATGCCAAACCAACATAAACATTCCAAAAATTCAAAAGAAAATATGGTGAGCTCCCTTATATTATTCTGAGCCTCCATGAATATTTCCATAATTTTTGGAAATGATTTGATGCCCCAATTAAATAGAAAAAGGCTGTTGTTTCATTTTAAAATAAAAACAGAAAAGGAAAAGAGCAGGCAGGGGGTTTTCTGGAAAAGTGTCATCGTCTTCACGCTGTAGCGACCGCGCCCGCTCGCCACCATCGCCGTCGAACCGCTTCGCCACTGTCGCCATGCCGCCGCGCTCCCTGGCCCCCCTTGGAGGATAAGAAGCACGCCGACGCCCTGCTCTCTCTCCCCCTCGCATTTCCCCCTGCACCCAGAAACCCTAACCCTAGCAGCCGCCATGTCCGTGACCTAGCCGAGGCCGCCGCCGCTCGCCGCCGTCGACTCAGGCCGCCCGAAGCAGATCGAAGCACGCCGTCATCTCCGCCTCGTCGTCCTCTACCTCCTCCTCGAGCCGTGCGTGCTAGGGAGCCCCCGTTCGCGCGAATCGAACCACCTTCTCCGACTCCGCCGCCGCCATCCGAGCTCGATTCCGTCGCCGTTCGAGCTCCTCCGCCTCCACCGAGCGCTCCATCGTGCTCAGGGTGAGCCTGCCGTCCTCCGGGACACCTCCTCTCTTCCCCTCGCTCTCTAGGTTGCGTTCTCGTCTTGGGCCGCCGTCGGCCGCCGCCTGCCGCCGTCGTGCGCGTCGCTCCGGTAGCAATTAAACGGCGGCGCCGCCCGTTCTGGGATCCCCGTAAGCAGGCACATCGAACGTGCCCTTTAGATCAAACCCTACGCCCCTCCGCCGTCGCCTCCGTGCTTGACCGCGCCGTCGGTCACCGCCACCGCGCGCCGGTCGTGGCACCCCGCGCCAAGGTCAAACCTGGCCGTGGGCCTTCGCGCCGACGTGGCCGCTGGCGTGGCTCTGGCCCGCCAGTCAGCCACCGTGGCTAGCCACGGCCCGGTACAAAACGACCGGGGCAATTTTCTGGAATTTAAATAAAAGACAGAAAATTCATCCAAACTTTGAAATCAAATAACTTTTGAACCACAAGTCAGAAAATTGCAAATAATATGTCAAATTGCACAGAAAAATAATATCTACCTGTTAGCACCACTGCCATGACCAACTAAATTTATTTAATTACCTTAAATTAATAAATACTAAAATGGCAGATTATATGTGGAAATTGGAAATTGCATAACTTGAGTTCTACTTATCCAAAAATTGTGTTTAATAGCTCAAAATGTTCGGTGAACAATGAAATACAACTTTATGTCATTTGAGAAAATTGTAGATTTAACTTTGGTGTTGTTTATTACAATTAAAGAAAATGGCAGATTTAAATCAATAATTAGAAATATCATAACTCGATAAATATTGATCCAAAAATTGCACATGATATACCAAAATGATCAGCAAAGCATTTGCTATCTATCTATGTTAAGTTCATAGCAAGTAACCAATTTTTACTTTGATGTTAATTTCGAATTGTTTAAAATGATTTAAATTGCATAGCCGTTTAAATCACCATTTCTTCATCGTTAATCGGAAAATTGCAAACGAAGTACCAAAATGATCAGTAGGACAATACCTATCTAATAATGTCATTTTCATGCATTTAGGAACCATATTTCAGTACTGGACATTTTGGATAATAACTTACACTAAGTTAAATATGGAGTTTTAACCCGTTAATTGCAATATTTACTTTAGGGGTTCCATTTAACTTGTGGGACATGCCCAATATTATTTCAGTGCATAATTTGACCATCTCATCATGATTGTGCATTGCACCTTTTATTTCGTGTTATTTATTTCGTTTCCTGTTATTGTTTGTGTTTCGTTAGATTCAGGAGTCGAGGTTCCACCACAATACCTCGACGATCAATGCGACCAGTACTATCAGCAAGGCAAGAGCTAACCTAACCTTCTGTGCATATCTCATCCTATTAGTACAAGTATTTTTCTCCACCATAATATTGCATTCGATTCTAGAAACAACTTTTGGTCAGTGTATAGAGTATCCTATAACTTGCATGCTCCCTGAACCATTATCTGTTTTCCCTCCTATTAACCATAGGTTGATGTGTTGGCCTGAGATAATTCATATCTGTTGTATGTTATGCTTAGATATGCTTAGCCATGCGTAGTCGAATGCTTAAGTTGTCTGTTGATTATTTCCATAATTGTGAAGTTGATGGAATGTTCGGACAGTGGTGGAATCTTGTATTAATAAATAATTGCTAAAAGGCTTGGATGAGTTGCCAACAAGGTGGTTGGTGTTTTGTCTCATTCTTGCCGCCTAGGTGCGAGTTCTTTACCTCTTGAACCAAGACTAGCGTGCTACCATCGGTGGGGGTATGGGCCCCTTACTAACTAAATAACTTGTGCGGGCGTATCCAAGGGTCCTCTAGTTTGCGCTTTCCATTTGCGAGTGTGTGGCCGGTGATGATGATGACGATGATGATGATGTGATGAGGATGGTGGTGATAGGAGTGGCGATGGGGCAGGGTGTTGAAATAGGCACTGAACTTGTCCTGTCGTCACGATGACCCTTGGATAGTCTCATGCGAGGTAAAGGTTTAACCGCGCCCGCCCTGCCGGCTTTCCCAGGAAGAGAGCTAAATGATCAGGCAAGGGGTCGGACGGTACCAATGGATAAAAACAGTACACCCCTGCAGGGTTTAATCTTTTCGAAAAGCCGTGTCCACGGTTATGGACAACTTGGGAATAGACGATAAGATCATAGAGAACATTAACTTAATTGATATGGCAGCTAAAGGTTGCATAACCAACGTGTGTTAAAAGGTTCATTTCCTCGAGGGTGATTCGAGGGAGTGCCTTGGTGGATATGAGTGGTGAATTCTGGTTACTGCTGGTTCAAGGTGAACCGAAGAAAGAAAGTTTTACTATCTTATCCCCTTTGAGAAAAACCTTCTGAGTAGTCGGTGCCATGAGTCCTAGTGTTACCCGAAAGGAAAACTAGCTTTCTGCAAAACCAACTACTATACAGCTTTGAAGCCAAACAACATCGGGCCTATATCGCCCTACTAATTCTTGTGAGTACGTCATACTCAGCCTTGCTTTGTTGATTATTATTTGTTTCAGAGGAGGACGTCACCGAACTGGAAGGTGGGTTCTTTATTGACATCGACGAGTAGTCTGGGGTTCCCAGGTGGCAGCTTGGGACGTCTCGGAACAGGCTGGCTGGGATATGTTATTTGTAGGCCTCTTAGGCCATAATTTGGATCTTGTTGTTAGACAACTATATTTGCTTCCGCATGATGTAATGATGGGTCTGTGACCTCTGATTGTGATATTTGCTATCTTTCTCATTATATGAGTTGAACTATGATCTCTTGGTGTCGTAGAGTCTGTGATGTGCCAGTTGTTCCGCAGTCTTGATCTCTCTACTATACGTGATAGCGATGTCTGAGCTTATGGCATGATCGAGGTGTTGTGTGCCGATGATCCATTCCGAGCACACCTGCCAACGGTGTTGGCCTGGGATTGGTAAACCCAGTAACCTTCGATTGTGTAGCATGACTGGTTGCACAACGCTTCACTGTATAGTTCTGGGGTCGGGGCGCTACAAACAATCTCAACACCCTTTTTATTTACTATTGATATAACTTTTTATTATTAGGTGCATCACTGAAGGTTCACAATAGCATGTAAGTAAATTTCCACCATGAATGATGCATGGCTTAGATTAGCGGCCCAGGTGTCTCTCTAGCCATTTGTACAAACTACTTAAACTTACTTAGTTTCCATATTTATTTGGCACTATGATAGGCATCCATAAACAAAAGTACATGATATCAACTAAATATAATTAAGAACATGTTGAAAGCTTGCCATGTGACAGCACATATGGGCTAACCCCCAACCAAGACTCTTGTCAAGCTCACAGCTTCATAATTTTAATCACAATGGTTCATGTTTATTAAGTGCAATAAAAGTAAAGTGTGCATCAAGTTCGTGAGAGCTTTTTAACCAACTTTTCCCATGACAATCAATAACATAAGCATTTTAATTCAGAGGTATAGATAATACAAAATAACATGATAAACATACTCAGAATAGCATAAAGCTAATAGGTAGATATGGTGGACTCACTGGAAAAACTTTGGTTGAAGGTGTTGGACAACAAGTTTTTTGCTTGTTGGAATTTTTGGGCTAGCAAAAGGGAGAAAGTTGACCGTCTAAATGCATGCACAAGTGTTCATAGAACTAACCAATCCATGTTAAACAAATTAAAGTAACATTCAGCATCAAAACATGAATAAAATATAGCTCTTGATAAAACACTTACAAATTAATACTCATTAAAAGCACATGATTCATGCAACTATATGTATCTTTTTGAATCAACTCAAACATCCCTTTCCCAATCTTTTTAATAGCATCCAACTTAATTCAACCCACATTTCCAGTAGCTCTCTCATGTATAAATGATAGTGGTGGTCTCAAGACAAACAAAAATAAAACCGAAATAAAAAGCAAATAAAAGACGCTCCAAGTTTATGCGATAAAGTGCATTGATCAAAAACAGAAGTTAGACGGGTGCAAACCGAGATGGTGTTGGTCCAATGGAGTTGTCTTCACATCCCCAAGCTTATGGTCTTCACCATCCTCGGATAGCTCTCGGTGCATCTCCTCTAATCCCTGTGAAAAAACTTCAAAACACTATTTCTCCCATTTCTTTTCTGTGGGGTGACATTAGTCTGCATAAAATCCTTAAACAAAAATTCTTATGAATTTCCAGAAAGTGTATAATGTTGTATGCCTACTTATATACTCAATTGGATAAAAAATATTAAAGTTAAAAGTTCAAAGAATGCATCAAACAAAATGGGACAGAATCTGTCCAGAAAAATAGCAGCAGAAAAACGCATTTTTCTACCCTACTTAAATATGTCAAAAAATTCTGAAACAATTCATGCTTACATAGGATGAAAAGTTGCAACTACAGTTAAAATATCAGCTCATTCGGAGTTACAGAATAGGAGTGAAAAATCATACCGTGCACAGATTCGTGCTGGAATAGAATCTCCGAATGCAAATAGCAACTTTTTTTTCAAACCAAAATGGGTAAAACTTGGTACTTTATTAAAAATTCCAGAAACAAAACTAAAAACTAAATCTCTTGTTACAGCAAGAGGACACAAAGAAAATCAAAAATAAAAACAACCGGGTTGCCTCCCGTAAAGCGCTTTCTTTATAGCCATATAGCTAGGCATGATAGTTTTAATGATGCTCACATAGGAATAAGAATTGAAATGCAAAAGAGAGCATCAAGAGAACAATATGAAACTCATTTAAGTCTAACCCACTTCCTATGCATTGGTATCTTGTAAGAAAACAAATCATTGAAACACAAAGCAAGTAGCATAGGAAGATAAAACAAAAGCAATTTCAAGACTTTGAACTTAAAGAGAGGAAACGTAATAATATTAAAATGTTTAGAACCATGTTTTCCCCTCTCATAATAGTTACAAGTAGTGGAACCAAATTTGATAAAACAACTATTAGATTGGTGCAACTTTGCAAACTTAGGAACATATAAAGGATTTTTAAAACTATCATGTAAGATATTAGCATGTTTTCCTCTCTCAAAATAATTGCAAGAAACATCATAAACATGATGGTTGTGGGTGGAATGGTTATTAGTGCAAGATAATTTCAGCCCACTTATGTACTTTTCAACATATAAAATCTTCTCCTCCATGGTGTGAATAGGAGAATTCAAAAATAAAGTAGGACTCTCATGAGTAAGAGTACCATCACAAACAGCAAGTATATCATTTTTATCCTCACATAAATTTGTAACAACTTCTAAACATTGAGGATTATCAATAAGCATAGGACCATCATCTAAAGCATTATCATATAGCATATTTAAACAACACTCCTCATTATCATCAATAAGTTCACTAGTAGCATCATTAAAAAGTAAAGGAGCATTATTAGTTTCATCATAATAGCATGGGTTATCATATAGGACCATAGAATTTTCAGTTTGGCACTCATCATAACATGGGTTCTCATAAATAACAAAAGATTTTTGAGTTTGAGTGCTACTATCAAATGTTGATGATGAAGTTGGGAGATCCAACTCTTCCCCAAGCTTAGGTTGGAACATATCCATTTCAATCTCCTCTTCACATTCTTCCTCTTCCAAGCTTATGTTTTCATCATCCTCTTCCTGCAAAATATTAGTACTTTCCATGGAAGCAAGAATTCTTTCTTTAACATAAACATTGTCACTAAATTCTTTTTTGCAAAGTTGGAGAATAATAGAAATTTGTACTTTCATTACACGAGCTTCATGACTAGTTGTAAGAAATTTATCAATAAGAGAGTCTATCTCATGGGCTCCAACATAAGCAATATATTTCACAACTTGTTCTATATCAGGGCATGAAAATTTATCTTCACGATAACAAGCAATTATAGGATCACTATTATACTTGCATTGATAGTGGGAATGTTTAACAGCTCTTCTATTGCAACAAGTCATATCATGTAATTCACAAAACTGAATAGCCATTTTGTGAAGAGCTTCAAGCAATATACGCATTCTTGTTCCCTCTTCGGTTGATTCATATTCAAAGTAGGCTTCCATATTTTTAACATAACCATTAGGCATAGACATTCCAGAAAGTTTCTCCATCTTTTTTGTGTTTTGATACATAAAACTGAAAATAAGAGTAAACTAAATGCAAGACTGAAAGTAAATATAAGAAAAACTCACAACCAAACAAGTTAAAGAGGAAAACCTCCCCAAGCTTAGATGATTGCAAGATGTAAAACAAAAAAAAGAAATGCAGAACTGAAAATAAATATCTAGTGCAAACAAGAATAAAAACTTAAGCTCTACACTCCCCGACAATGGCGCCAGAAAATGTCTTGATACCCACAAGTATAGGGGGTTGAAATCTTCGATGTGTAAGTATTAGTATCGATCCCACGAGGAGTAGAAGGTATAAGTATTTATCCTCTCAAATAAGAGTTTCACTTCTCTTATTATCCATGCACTAGACAAACTAAAATGATTAAATGATGCAAGTGTTTTTGGGTTTTTGGTGTAGAGTTTGCAATAAAGTAAAAAGCTGAAAATAAAATAAGACAAGTGAAAGCTCTCAAAGAGAGAAAGCCCAATCCTCTATGCAGAAAGAGGACAAGCTTGAGTGGTGTGTTTCTTATAGGTGGAAAACGTTCCCAAGGGCTACATGGATTTCATGGCATAAATATTTCTAGAACAACAAGGTAAACATTTTGTCAAATTTTAATCTTCTTTGGACAGAGCCATAATTAGGTGTAGTTAAATAAATAAACTAAACCCCTTATGATGGATCATGTGGCCAAGTAAATGACTGCACAAGATTTATTAAGACATAAAGTCCCACCATAGCATTACACTCTAAGGTCCCCGATATAAATCCCCTCCTAATGTAACTTCATGTATTAGACCAAGGTTTACGTGTCCTCCTAGGTCCTACCCATTCCATCACACTAGTGTGATAGCACCTTCATGAATTACTCAATATATGGTGCACTTCATACATTGTACATCAAGACAATCATAAAAGATAAAAACTTGACCAAATACTCAACACAAGTTAAGTGAAAATTATTGCCAATCCATCCTATGCCCCCAAGAACATGAGAGAACTACTCACAACGCGAAGACATGATATGATTCAATGGTATAAGTGATACAACACAATCTGAAAATATAATCTCCCCACAAAACAATGACAAGTAGCAATTCACAAACATGTAGAATAGTACTTAGACAATAGCTAGGGTTCGAACTATCTTAAACTATGAGGGGGATGAAGTGGATCACGAAGATGGTGATGGAGATGGTGCTGGTCTTGATGGTGGTGTTGATGGAGACTCCGAAGGGGGGATGGAGGAGCCTTCCGGAGGTGATTCCGGCGGCGTTTCCCCCTCCAATCTTCTCCGGCGGCAGCTTTCTGTCTCCTGTTTCTTGGTATTGTGTTACTCCGCTTCCATTGGGGGACTATTTTTATAGTCGGTTTTAGGTCAAGACGAAGCCACGGAGACAAAAACGGACGGCATCAGAGCCACGAGGCCCAAGATGTGGGGTCCCACACGGACAAGGAATCAGGCCGCGTGGGCCTACCTCTTTTGGCCCTCGGGTCTCCGTTTGTTCGCTTCCTTCGCTCCTACACTTTGTTCCTTCCAAAAAATGATCCCCGCAAAATATTAGGTCATTTGGACATCGTTTGGGTCCCTGAAACATCAAAATATAGAAAATAGGGTTTTCTGCCAGTGCAAGGTTAATTCCAGAAAAATAGGAAAACTGTTAAATCTTCCCAAAATCCTTATGAAACAATGATATGACCCTTATATGATGCAAATATGATTGAAATATGAGTATTATAATGCAAAGTTCATGTATGCATTTTACATGCATCAACGAGCTCGTGGGCTTGTGGACAAAGGTGTGAAGGTTTTGATGCAACTCCAAGATGTTGTCATAGAGGATGGCGATTGGAGCAGCGCACACAAAGCAAGAGGTAAAACGAAAATGAGGAAAAGAAAAAATTCAAAGCTTTTGGGCAAATTCTGCCCATCGGTATGGGGGCCGGTCAGTGATGATTACTGGCAGAGTTTGGTGGTGCCCCAAGCGAAGACGTGGATATAGCAAGTAGCAGTTTTCCCTCAGTGAAGAACCAAGGTTTAATCGAACCAGTAGGACTTTGAAATCAACAACGAGGTGAACGTCAATGGTCTCCGGCGCTTAACCGTGACGAACGTGGACCTGCACACACTCAAACAATTACTTTGACCCCAACGGCAGGAAGGTTGTCAATATTACCGGTCTGCTGGAAACAAAGCGGTTAAACGTATAGTGTAGTGAAATGATTTATGAAAACGGACCAGCGAGCAAGTGATGATGGAAAGCAAGTAAAACGAGGTTGTAAAAAATGTAAAAAGATGGACCGGGGGCCATGGGTTCACTAGCGGTGTCTCTCCAATAAACAAAATACTCATATGAAGGGTAAACAAATTACAACTGGGCATTGACAGAATTATGACACAAACTTAATCTAGCTATATCAAAGTGTTCATGGTAATATTCATGTAGGCATCACAACAAGGAACAAAGACCGCCTAGGGATCGCTATCCAATATGTCACCCATGGTAATATCCGACTGCATCTTTGTCTAAAAAGTCCACCTAGGGATCGCTATCCAACCTGTCACCCATCGGTATTAAGTTGCAAGCAACAAACAATTGCATTAAGTAAAGTGTATAATGTAAACAACATTTATAATCACGTAGACATAAACATCGATGTTTTACTCTTAGTCGCAACAGCACAACCTCGTCTTTAGACGTTTCTGTCACTCGTGCCGGGACACAAAAGGGGGCATGATCAACTATCTAGCATAAATACTCCCTCTTGGAGACACACACAATTACTTGGCCAAAGCAACTACACACATCGGAGAGCATGCAAGAACATAAATTAACATATATATAAGAATCACGCACAATATCTGATCATAACTTCATAATCCATCGGATCCCAACAAACACATCATATAGCATTACAAATAGTCGATCTTGATCATGTAGGGCAGCTCACAAGACCATAAACATGAAGCACAAGGGAAAGAGACAACCATCTAGCCATTGCCATGGACTGTAGTCCAAGGTGGAACTACTCACACTTCATCCCGGTGGAAGGCATGGCGATGTAGAGCCCTCCGGGATCGATCTCCCCTCTGGCAGCGTGCCGGGAGCAGCTTCAGAATCTCCCCGAACTAGGGTTCAGGGTGGCGGCGGCGTCGGGTCGTGTTTCTGGAAAATAGTCGTCGCCCCGATGATTTTAGGTCAAAGGGGTTTTTATAGGCATCGGAGGGGGCCGAGGCGGCGCCCGAGGGGCAGGGGCGGGTCCCACCCACTGGGGTAGGTGGGGTCGCGACCACAGCCGGACCCTGGCCCCTGCATGGCCCCCAAGGTCGCCCTTCGGTCTCCGGCTTCCTTTCATCGAATAAATTAAAAATCCTTGTAAATTATTGTCCAATTCCGAGAATATTTCCTAAAGTTACTTTTCTGAAATAGAAAACAACAAAAATAGGGAACTGGCAATGGGCATCTTCAATAGGTTAGTCCGACAAAAAGCTTAAAAATGATGTAATTAGGTAATGAAAACATGTACAATGACATATAAGTAGCATGGAACGATCAAAAATTATAGATACATTTGACACGTATCAACATCCCCAAGCTTAACTCCTACTCGTCCTCGAGTAGGTAAGTGATAAACAAAAAATAATTTTTGATGAGACATGCTACTAGCATAACCTTGATCAAACAACAATGTAAAGCTTATGATATGAATAAGGTGATCCAAAAAATGTCTATATTTGATAATCAAGCAAACAATGAATAAACAAGTTGCATCATTCAAATAAAACCTTTCATGAATAATACTTTGGAGACATGAAAGCATAAAGATTAATCATAACATGAAAGTCTTCAAGGTAATATCTTCTTGTCAAAAGTGTTTGAAGTCAACACAAAGGAAGATGCAAGTTTCAGCATTGCTTCAACTTTCAACATGCTTATCTTATAGATAAAGTCAACATAAAGAATCATTATTAAGCAAAAAAGATGCAATATAATCAACTGCACCTAGAGTCAATGTTGCAAGCTTGCTTTGAGTAGATAGAAAGAAGAGGAAAACTGACTCAACATAAAGTAAAAGAAAGGCGCTTCGTAGAGGGAAGCAGAGATTAATCATGTGCTAGAGCTTATTATTTTATTAAACAAAAGTAAAATGATTTTGAGATATGCATGCTTTCATCAACGAATCCATAGCAAAGAAATCCGTTAGTCCCCCCGTACCAAGCAAGGCTTTTAGACTCGTGAGAGTGGCTCCCATAGAGGAACGAGTACATTCCTCTTTCTCCTTTGTTTATCACTAGCCAATGTTTGACCGATTTTTCATGTTCATTGTGTGAAGGAGATATTAATGATGTTGAATTTATATTTTGTGGGCTGGGAACCTTTGCCAACTCTCGTCAAATTTAAGTGAGCACGTAATCCATCCTCAGCAGGTGAAAGGGGGGAAATGACCTTGCTTAACACAGGATATAACAAAACTCCCTCACTACTTCCTCATGAGCTTAAAAACAGAGGCACAAATTGGAGTATTTTGAAGTTTTAAAGGTAGCACATGAAAAATTTACTTGGAATGGCACGAAATACCATGCATAGGTAGGTATGGTGGACACTGCTGGAAAGATATTTGGCTCAAGGAGTTTGGATGCATGAGCAGCATTCCCACTCCGTACAAAGTTTTTGGCTAGCAAAGATATCAAAGCAAATAAGCACCAGCAATCGGAACAAGAATGACTATAGAACATACATTAAGCATAACCACAAAAACTCTACACTGTCTCCCTTGTTAACCAAACTTTTATTTGATGAAAACACATTTCTATCAAACTTACAAGGATGACGAAACTTTATAAATTCAAGCTTTAACGGTAGTTCTTCACTAATGATCCTTAACTTAAATAACCAGAAAGCTTAAGCATTAATTCACTTAACATCTCAAAACAATTGTCAAGTTTCAAGTTATTCAAACATGAAGATCTACATGATTATACAAGTTTTTCATCATACCACTACCACATGCACGACATTTTTATCATTCCAACCAATCAAGCAAGCTACCACAAACAACTCTTTAAAAAAATATAAGTGAAGCAAAGGAGAGTCTAATAACATCAACTAACAGCTCTTAAAAAGATATAAGCAAAGCACGAGAGCTGACAAGAAAACAAAGCTAAGAATACTCAACAAAATATAAGCGGAGCACAGGAGTATTCTAATGAAAAAGCGGAGCGTATCTCTCTCCCACACAAGATAGCAAGGATCCAACAAAGTACATGACCAGAAAACAAACTAACACAAACTTAAAGCAAAATAAAATCGCTCCAAGAACAGCACATAATATGTGAAGTGATAAAAACATAGTTTCAACGGAGATGGCCTGATGGTTGTCGATGAAGAAGAGGGGATGTCTCATGTCTCGGAGCACGGACACCGGGAGTAAAGGATACCCCATTTTTAGGTTCGACACGGGGCGCGAAGGAGGCCGGAGACACCTTCCCCGGGAGTACCTTGCCAAGTTCTTCCGATCTACGTACTAGGGAGCAACACAGGGACGCAGGGAGTTTACCCAGGTTCAGGCCGCCCGGAGGCTAAAAGCCCTACTCCTGCATGTCTGTATTGAGTGGTTTATCATGGTGTGGCTTACAAGGTGGTGGCGGGTGTGCACCCGGAAGGTTGCGGCTAGAGGTAGGAGACGAGCAGATCCTACCCAGAGGAGATCACCTCTCGCCCTAGCCCTTTTGCCCTAGCTAGTCTTGCCTTGCTTTCTCTCTGGTCCAACTCCCCCCCTCCCTCCCCTCGGCCATGCTTGGGTCCTCCTTTTATAGGCTAAGGGGATCCCACAGGAGCATCCGAGGAGCGTGGGGGTTTTCGGCGGGAAAACCCCCCGGTGGTCTTTTAGGGGGCGACGTGGCCTCTTCTCGTCCAAGTATTCCTTCTAGAGGGTTGGCGCGGTCGCCCACCTTTGGAAAGCGGGGTCGACAGGGGCTGACACCCCTACCGGCCATGTCCCCGCTCGGCGCCTTCACTTCCTTGGCGCCCAAGTCTTCAAGGAGCTTCCAGCCTGAGTTGGCAAGCTTATCCTCGTAGCGGTACAGAGGGGAAACCCGGGAGCGAGCCTGGACTCCTGCCGGGCGTTCGGTCCCCGGGTCCTCCGCGTTGCCTGCTGTGTTGGGGGTGACCCCGGGAGGTCACTCGGTCCTTCAACCCTAGTTGTCGATGCCGTGCTTGTCGATGTACCCATGGGGCAAACGGGGCGGCCCGCCTGCCGATCCTAAATCCTTGCCTTGTCCGTCTTCTTGGTGGGCCACGGTTGGTGGACCCGCTTTGGCCGCACCAGGGGAACCCCATGATCCACTGTTGCGACAGTAGCCCCCGGGCATAGTCCCGGCAGGTACGCTCTTCATCTACCGGGGCTATGACCAAAATAGATTGGTCAAAGTGGGTCCCCGACGTCTTGTCTTGCCTGATCTGTCCCACCCATCAGAGGGACGCGCAGTCACTCTGCTTGGGGGATTAACTGTGCCTGACTCCTCGATTTCCGCAACGGAGAAAATGAGGAGTACGCAGCTTGGGGGAGCAACCGAGCCCCTTAAAAGCAGGGGAGCGCCCCTGGCATCATAGTCCATCTTCTGTCTTCATCCCAGCTCCCCAACCTACCGAAATCACCAGCGCTGATGGCTAGGGCGAAGAGGGGAGCCAGGCGTGCTCGTTCTTCTTCAGCGGCGACGGGAGCCGTCCCTCTTGGTCGTGGGAGGGCCGCCCCCCGAGGCAGAGTGAGGCGCGGCCGTGGTGGTCACGGAGCTAGGGGATCTCCTTCGCCTCCTCCCCGAAGCACGACCCACTCCGGCTTCCCGTCGTTCGAGTTCGTCGTAGATCTGCACCGCGGGCTTCCCAGCCGGCTCTGACTGCCGGATTCTTTCGCGGTGGCGGTGGATTCGGATGGCGACGGGCCCACCGGCTTCTCGCTTCAGGTGGAAGGCTGCCCCAATGGCCCCTCCTGGGCTGAAGCAGAGTACACCGTCGATGACTCCCTGCTCCTAGGACGGGGGTGGAACTCGTTCTCCCGCTTCCGCTGCCTGACCCAGGGGCAGTACTTGGCATTTGAGTACGACGGAGACGCGATGCTCTCCGTGAAGATCTTCCGCGCCGACGGAGGGCGTGTGGAGTGCTGCGTGGAGAGTGACAGCAGCTGCAGCCGTAGCTCCGACGAGGATGAGGAAGGCTCGCCCAGCGTCAAGGTCAAGGAGAGCTTGTCTTCCTGAAGGCGAGGAGCCCGAAGATGGCGGACCCGAAGATCTCCTTGACCTCCTTCTTGGCGGGCTCGTCATCGTACTTTTGGAAGTAGCGCCTTCCGTTGTGCGACAGTGCTCCTAGTTCGTCGAGAGCCACCCTTTTTGTTGTAAAGTGTAGGCCCCCATGTAGTCCCTTGAGGCGATGTAGAAGTGGTTCCCTCGTGTAAGATTGGCCTCCAGGTGTAATTGGTGTGAACGGGAACGGGTTTTTTGCAAAACGCGTCCCCATTACTGCAGCAGCCGTACCGTCGAGGGGTAAGTGGGGAGTGAGAGGCCTATAAAAAGGCTCCCCAGTCCCCAGCCTCCTCAACGCATCTTCCCTTCTGCTCCTTCCTTGCTTCTTTCTCCGCCCCTCCATAGATCGCAAGGCGATGTCTGGAGAAGCTAGGATATCCTTGTCTAGGACGTCGAGGGAGGCGTCCGTCTTCCGGGACGCGGCAGAGGCTCCCTGAGGAGCTGGGGCCCGAGCCGTTGAAGAGAAACAAGAGGTGGTGTCCCACCCCACCGTAGTTCAGGACCTTTCGCGTCTGGCGGCCATCACTGGCCCTGCGGAGCAGGCGGAAGCCCGTGAGCGAGACGCCCGAACGTCGCACCTGCTGGTGACCTTGAGGGAGAGGACCGTCGAGGTCCCGGGCCTGTCCCCACTCTGGGAGGAGCTCGAGGCCATAGATCAAGTAAGCACCCGGGCCTTCTTGATCCCTTGTTCTTTCTTGGTTTTGAACTTGGTCGTGAGCCATCTTGCCTTCGTATCGCAGGCCGAGAGCGTAGCCATGGGCGCGGTGGCGAACGGGATCATCCACCTTTTCAGCTGCGGAGTGCCGGGGGTTGCAAGGAGGCCGCCTACTCCCGGAGGCGCCTGAAAGTCCTGCACGGGTTCCCTCCCTCTTCCCAGGCTTCCTCGGGAATCGGGAGTCCATCCGGCGGGCATGAGAGAGACAAAACTGCGCAGCTAGGAGACTTAGCTCGGAGCTAGCCTTAGGGACACAGGCTTAATCATGTACTTAGGAAGCTGCAGAATGTAAATTCAGACATTAAATTCGCATGAATGCAATCCTAGTCCTCAACTCCCAGGGTCATTTCCCAAGTCTTCCTTTGCACTAACGCGCCGTCAAGTTTTCAGAGGAGGCCTCTTAGGTGCCAAGTACCCTTTCTGCATGCACCCCACATTCATTGCTAAGATGCTGACACAGTATCAGTACCCCTAAGAGGGCTATACCTTCCGAGAGCGCACTCCACTGTCCTCAGGTACTAGGCCAGAGGGAAACGGACCATTCGCCGGGGTGGACGCATTACCCCCGCAAAGGCTCTCACCAACTGTCAAGCATGCGCAGGTCGACGGTATATTGACTCCGAGCAACATGTTATGCCTAAGTGCAGGATACAGATGCAAAGACTTAGCTGGTTTTATGTCGCGTCCTTGCTGTGCTCTGTCCCTCCTGGGTATCCAGCTCCTTACTCATTTCCAGCCGCCAGCTCCTGTCCCGGGAAGGAGCTGCACACAACGAACTTTCAGTAGGAAAAGAAACGACCCTCTCTCCAGGCTATGATGGTGTGTTATCCGAAGCAATCCGCAAGCAAAGTTGCATGTGCATTTCTGTGAAGAAGTTCGTATCTTACACAGCACTGTCCGATTCCTCCTTTTCGCGACAGCACGGCACAGCCGGGTTGTAGTGCCCACCAACGGGGTCACTCGCGCTCGACCCGTCAGCCACCGGCACCATGTCAGCCTCCTGCTTACGGGTTGCTACGGATAACACACTTTCATGCAAGGATTGAGGCTCACGGAATTGAAATGACTTATCTTTTATTTCCTTGGCGATGATTCTTACTCCCTATTATAGAACACTAGCCCCTTGGGCGTGCTTAGCGGATTCGACGTTGGGCGATTCATGTTCGTAATTAGGGGTAGAATTTCCGTAGATTCTCGATGTTCCAGGCATTGCCTTCCGGCCTGCCTTGCTCGTCCTCCAGATAGACTGCTCCAGGCTTCAGGGTATGAGTAACCCGGTAGGGTCCTTCCCACTTGGACGACATCTTGTTCATGCCATCTAGCTTTTGCTTCTTGCGGAGTACCAGGTCTCCGGGTTGGAGTTCCCGGGAGCGGACATTGCGGCTGTGGTAGCGACGGAGACCTTGCTGGTATCGAGCGGACCGCAAGGAAGCTCGACACCTGACTTCTTCCAACAGGTTTATGTCATCAATCCTCCGCTCAACTTGTGCATCTTCATCATATGCGAGTACCCGGGGGGACCCGTATTTTAGCTCGGTTGGCAAGACAGCTTCGGCTCCGTAGACGAGAAAAAAATGGTGTTTCTCCGGTTGCTCTTCTTGGTATTGTTCTGAGGGACCACAGTACGCTTGGCAGGTGATCGATCCAATTTTTTCCTTTATCCTCCAACTTGTTGAAAGCCTTGGTCTTGAAACCCTTCAGGACTTCCGCGTTTGCTCTTTCCACTTGTCCATTGCTTCTTGGATAGGACACCGAGGCAAAACACACCTTGATGCCCAATTCTTCGCAGAAGTTGAGGAAGGCTTGACTTGTGAACTTAGTGCCGTTGTCCGTGATGATTCTGTTTGGTACTCCGAAGCGATAGACGATTCCTTCGATGAACTTGATGGTGGCCTGGGCCGTTTGACGTGGTACCGGCATCACTTCCACCCACTTCGTGAATTTGTCGATTGCCACGAAGAGGTATTCATGTCCTCCGATAGAATTTGGGACCTTGCCGATGATGTCCAGCCCCCAGACCGCGAACGGCCATGAGATTGGTATTGGCTGCAGTGCTTGTGCTGGTTGATGTATGTTCTTCGCGTAGTACTGGCAGGCTTCGCATGTCCTGACTAGCTGCTCCGCATCATGAAGTATTGTTGGCCAGTAGAACCCTTGACGGAAAGCCTTCCCCGCCAGTGATCTTGACGCTACGTGACTTGAGCATGTGCCTTCATGGATGTCCTTCAGCAGTGCTCGGCCTTGTTCTTGTGGTATGCAGCGGAGCTTGACTCCATTGTCGCGCCGTCGATAGAGCTCGCCGTCAATTAAGACATGGAGTTTGGCTTGACGGGCCACCCGCTCGGCTTCGTGGTCGTCCTCCGGAAGGACGTGCTCCATTATGTACTTGACGATGTTTTGGGCCCAGGGCAAGTGGGCTCCTTCCACCGGCAGTACCGCCTGGACAGGAGGAAGCAAAGCCTCTCCTGCCGTGGGCACTGCCGGGTCTTGACCTTCCGGGCTGGCTACCCGTGTTGTCGATGTAGAAGGGTCGCCAACTGACTTGGCTTCTTCAGCTCCATCTTCGACTCTCCGCTTCTTCCTCCTCTTCCAAGCATATCCCTTGGTTGATTGGAGTCCATGGAGTTCCTTGGTGGCTTGACGTACGTTGAAGTGCTTGACATGGTGATGGTTGTGGGTTGGGCTGCATCACGAAGGTCCAATAATGTGATTTTGTAGATCTACCGGTTTTCTTGTCTAATGATTAATGTAAAAAAATACAAAACATTTCAGAAATTCACTTGTGCACCCGAGCTCACATGCACCTGTTATTTTCGAGCATTTTTTAAAAATAGTAAAACATTACGAAAAAATCTGAAAAAAATTGGTGACACACACATATGAGTTTTTCACAATCGTGCAAAATTTCGGAATGAAATGACAAATTCTGTGCTCTGTGCAAAAAGACAAAATCTGTGTTTTCAAATTTGTGTTTTTAGATCTAATTCTGACAACTGTATTTGTCTTTTTTATACAGAGCACATAATTTGTCATTTCATTCCTAAATTTTGCACGAGTATGGTAAACTCATATATGTATGTCACCAATTTTTTTCAGATTTTTTCGTAATGTTTTACTATTTTTATAAAGTGCTCGAAGATACCAGGTGCATGTGCACCCGGGTGCAGAAACGCCCCTCCCAAAACATTTATGATTTATAATTATTATTAGGGCTATTTAATGGATTGCCCTCGGTTGTGCCCACCACCTCAGTTTTGCCCCTAGTTGCGAATCGACCTCAGTTTTGCCCCTAGTTTGGTCGCGTCTGCTCTACTTTGCCCCCGACGGCAAGTTTGAAGTCGATTCCGTCTGTTGGCGTTACTGACAGTGGGCCCTAAACTTACAGGTTTAAATTCGAATTTCAAGTTTGAAAAATTTGAAAATGTGAAAAAAATTCCAGGTGTTGCTAATGATATAGGAAACAACTTTGCCAAAGCGATTTTCCAAATTCTTATTTCGTTTGGCCTGTGTAAAAAAGACAAATTTCTAGATCTGACATCTAGATCGGAGATCTAGATCTAGAACAGTGCAGAATTTGAAAAAAGTCAACTTTCGAATTTAAATGTGAAAAAAATCTCCGATGTTGGCAATGATATAGGAAACAAATTTGCCAAAGCTATTTTCCAAATTCTTGTGTCGTTTGGCCTGTGTAAAAAAAACAAATTTCTAGATCTGACATCTAGATTTGAACCGTGCAAAATTCAAAAAAAGTCAACTTTCGAATTTAAATGTGAAAAAAATCTCCGATGTTGCCAATGATATAGGAAACAACTTTGCCAAAGCGATTTTCCAAATTCTTATGTAGTTTGGCATCTGTAAAAAAACAAATTTCAAGATCTAACATCTAGATCTAGAACAGTGCAGAATTCGAAAAAAGTCAACTTTCGAATTTAAATGTGAAAAAAATCTCCGATATTGCCAATGATATAAGAAACAACTTTGCCAAAGCGATTTTCGAAATTCTTGTGTTGTTTGGCCTGTGTAAAAAAGACAAATTTCTAGATCTGACATCTAGATCTAGAACAGTTCAGAATTCGAAAAAATTCAACTTTCGAATTTAAATGTGAAAAAAATCTCAGATGTTGCCAATGATATAGTAAACAACTTTGCCAAAGCGATTTTCCAAATTCTTGTGTCGTTTGGCCTGTGTAAAATGAAACAATCGTAAAACATTGTGACGAATTTTTCAAGTTTTAGATAAAAATGTGAAAAAAATCCTGGATGTCAACAATGAACATTTATTCTTATGTGCAAAATTTCGGTGTGTAATATTGTTTAGTTTGGTCTATGTAAAAAATGACAAATTTCGGTATCTAATATCTAAATCTAGATCTAAAAAATTTGAATTTTTCAAGTTTTAGATAAAAATGTGAAAAAATTCCTATATGTCAACAGTGAATATTTATTCTTATGTGCAAAACTTGAGTGTGAAATATTGTGTAGTTTGGTCTATGTAAAAATGACAAATTTCGGGATCTAATATGTAGATCTAGGTCTAAAAAATCCGAATTTTTCAAGTTTTAGATAAAAATGTGAAAAAAATCCTGTAGGTTGAAGCAGGGGGGTTTCGGACGGGGTTTAGTGCTTCCGGGGGTTTCGGACGGGGTTTAGGGTTTCCGGGGTTTAGGGTTTCAGTGAGCTAGGGTTGAGCATAAATAATTTAGAAAAAATCAAATAAATATGAAACTTTCGCTCACTGTTTACTTATGCAGCTACGTTGCTAAAAAAATTTAAAACTTGTTATATCCATAGTTAAATGAAAAACATTCACACAATTCAAGCTATCGATGGAATGAGCTAGGGTTGAGCACAACTAATTCAAAAAAAATCAAAACAACATACAACCAGCGCACATGGTCTACTTATGCAACTAAGTTGCTATAAAAAATATAAAACTTGTTATATCCATATTTCAATTCCAACATTCACACGTTCACGATATCGATGGAATGAGCTAGGGTTGAGCATAAGTAATTCAAAAAAAATCAAATAAATATAAAACCAGCGCACATGGTCTACTTACAGGACATAGTTATCAAAAAAAAATATAAACTTTGATTTTGAGTCGGTCAACGGTTTTGTGCAAAGTTTGACCAAACATTCAAATGAGCACAAATAATTCAAAAAAATCAAAATAACATAAAACCAACGCACATGGTCTACTTACATGACATAGTTATGAAAAAAAAATATAAACTTGGTATATGAGTATTTTCATGAAAATCCAGTGCACATGGTCTTAGTTTGTCATGTACTAACAGCTCCAACTGATAAATAAGGTCTAGATATATATCAAACAAGAAATGCTTCAATATGGTGTGAAATCTCACATCTCAAACTATGAACTCTCATGTGTGAAGAGAGGTGGTTTATGTTTTGAAAATTTAAAAAAATTGAAAAATCACCAAAGCTTCATTTTGGTGTGACTAAGAATGACCCAGGCTTAGTTTTTCATTTTGGTATTTAAAACTTGTTTAAATGTTGGTCAAACTTGGGTTTGACCGATTTGAAATAATCATAAAATATTCATAAACCTTCAAAAAAATGAAAATCCAGTGCACATGGTCTTAGTTTGTCATGTACTAACAGCTCCAACTGATAAATAAGGTCTAGATATATATCAAACAAGAAATGCTTCAATATGGTGTGAAATCTCACATCTCAAACTATGAACTCTCATGTGTGAAGAGAGGTGGTTTATGTTTTGAAAATTTAAAAAATTGAAAAAATCACCAAAGCTTCATTTTGGTGTGACTAAGAATGACCCAGGCTTAGTTTTTCATTTTGGTATTTAAAACTTGTTTAAATGTTGGTCAAACTTGGGTTTGACCGATTTTGAAATAATCATAAAATATTCATAAAACTTCAAAAAAATGAAAATCCAGTGCACATGGTCTTAGTTTGTCATGTACTAACAGCTCCAACTGATAAATAAGGTCTAGATATATATCAAACAAGAAATGCTTCAATATGGTGTGAAATCTCACATCTCAAACTATGAACTCTCATGTGTGAAGAGAGGTGGTTTATGTTTTGAAAATTTAAAAAAATTGAAAAAATCACCAAAGCTTCATTTTGGTGTGACTAAGAATGACCCAGGCTTAGTTTTTCATTTTGGTATTTCAAACTTGTTTAAATGTTGGTCAAACTTGGGTTTGACCGATTTTGAAATAATCATAAAATATTCATAAACCTTCAAAAAAATGAAAATCCAGTGCACATGGTCTTAGTTTGTCATGTACTAACAGCTCCAACTGATAAATAAGGTCTAGATATATATCAAACAAGAAATGCTTCAATATGGTGTGAAATCTCACATCTCAAACTATGAACTCTCATGTGTGAAGAGAGGTGGTTTATGTTTTGAAAATTTAAAAAAATTGAAAAAATCACCAAAGCTTCATTTTGGTGTCACTAAGAATGACCCAGGCTTAGTTTTTCATTTTGGTATTTAAAACTTGTTTAAATGTTGGTCAAACTTGGGTTTGACCGATTTTGAAATAATCATAAAATATTCATAAAACTTCAAAAAAATGAAAATCCAGTGCACATGGTCTTAGTTTGTCATGTACTAACAGCTCCAACTGATAAATAAGGTCTAGATATATATCAAACAAGAAATGCTTCAATATGGTGTGAAATCTCACATCTCAAACTATGAACTCTCATGTGTGAAGAGAGGTGGTTTATGTTTTGAAAATTTAAAAAAATTGAAAAAATCACCAAAGCTTCATTTTGGTGTCACTAAGAATGACCCAGGCTTAGTTTTTCATTTTGGTATTTAAAACTTGTTTAAATGTTGGTCAAACTTGGGTTTGACCGATTTTGAAATAATCATAAAATATTCATAAAACTTCAAAAAAATGAAAATCCAGTGCACATGGTCTTAGTTTGTCATGTACTAACAGCTCCAACTGATAAATAAGGTCTAGATATATATCAAACAAGATGCTTCAATATGGTGTAAAATCTCACATCTCAAACTATGAACTCTCATGTGTGAAGAGAGGTGGTTTATGTTTTGAGAAATGACTCCATATTGGTGAAGGACACTATATTAGTGCAATAGATGTTAACCCTAGAGTTTGAGATCATTTGGAGAAGGTCGAAAAAATGACAGGATTAGAAATGGGGTTGTTTGGGCTACCTTTGGGGCTCTTTTGTAGCTCATTTTGGTGCATATTGATGCATTTTCATGCAATGCTTGAAATCTCACACCTTTGGCTATACCATATTGATGCATTACCATGAGTGTGTGAAATATACCATGAGTGTGTGAAATATGGCCTCGTTTCGACAAACTATGTCATGGTTTCCCATTTATTTGATTTTTTTAATTCAATTCAAATAGGGATTTACACCTACTTATCTACCTAAAAAGTGAACCCTTTTTCTAAGTGGGTAAAATGGCATATTCTAGTAGCCCTCTAACTATTTGACAAGGTTTTACATTATGAAAAATTCATTTGCCTACTCAAACATGGCAATGCTATTTGGACCAGAAATGTTTTTCACAAAATCGCAATATAGAAAGTTCCAAACTAGCGAAACCTTATAACTACAAAGTTGTAGTATTTCCCATTTGGCGCACAAAGATATAAAGTTTTCTTCCTAAATCGTTAGGAATATCCCGGAACGCACTGATGCCGACATGGCCATGTCCAGAGCACGCCCACAAGGTGCTCGACAAAATATCGACGGCGCCGCCCGGTCGTGGTCGTCGGATAAGCCATCCCTCGCGCATAAAAACTTGCCCGTTAGGACCATAGGCTCTCGTGGAACAAAATAGAGTGGATTTAGAGGTCGGGGGAGGTCATAAGGAAGCGAATCGAGCACGGCGACCTTCGGTCGGAGGCGAGGAAGACGGCGTCGATCCCGACGTTTTAGTCCATCCCGGCTCGCGTCCTTTCGCGTGGAGGAATAGTAGGACCCGGCGGAGCCCAATGTGGCACTGGTTCGAGTTGGGGCAGTCGGAATCAGCTCGTCCCCTTCACCACCGGCCGAAGCTCGCCGCGGATGATATCGAGCGCCTTAGAGATCCTCCGCCCCAATTGATAATACTAGAGCGACTAGGGTGAGCAACTGATCCTCATATGCATCTTTTCCCTGTCGCTTGCCTCCTGAGGTCATCGTGGACGGCGAAGACCGCGGGGTGGAGCTCCGGGTGAGGGAGACGACCATGAGCGGATGGAGCGTCATGGACGGAGAAGCCAGCACTTGAAGCGGCAGTTGGAGCAGGACACCACCGCGACGAACGCCGCCGCCGTTTCGGCCGCGCCGCCCTCGCTCCGGCGGCGTCGAGGTCGGCTCTGCTCCGGTGTCGAGGGCCGTCGGCATGGCCAGGACTGTTTTCCTATTTCCCTTTGTTGCCTTTTTTTACTTTCCTTTTGTTGCCTTGGTCCCACGTTTAAGAGAGAGAAAGGTGGGTGTGTTTGTTTATTTTCAGCAAGGGCATGTGGGTCCCACTCATCAGCAGCTAGCGCCTTGCCCAGTCCCACCTGTAAGAAGTAAACTGGTCCCACCTGTAAGACGCGGACCAAGTCCACTAACGCCTAACAGACGGAATCCGCTTCAGACTGGCCGTTTGGCCTCGCTATAGCAGCTGCAACTGAAGTAGTGGCAAAACTGTAAGCCATTTGAAACTAGTGGCAAAACTGAGTACTACCAAGCCTCTAGTGGCAATCTGTTAAATGACCCTTATTATTATTATTAGAGTTTGTAAAAGCTTTATTTCTGTTACATTTTGATGGAAATTTCAAGTTTTTTCTCTCATCCAAATTACACAATGAAACTTGAGACGGACATTAAGTAAATAGTTATATGAAACTTTTGTATCTGATTTATGGTCAACTCTAATTAATAATTTGAGGTTTTTGTAGACTTATTCATGTATACATATAAGTAAATTATTTTATAATCTATAGCCTGGCATATACCTTACCGTGCCATGTCCTATAACTGAAGTTGGATCATACAAATTTAGATTAATTTCACGTTATCCTAACCACAAATTATAGGTTCACATGTCAAAATAGTTTCATTTTTATGATGTTTTTCATGTTGGTAATATACCTGGAGTTTGACTTTTTATGATGTAAAAATAGTTTCATTTTTAGATCTCTTTCATTTTTATGATTCGTCCTTCCAGTAGTTTGACCGACAGAGGAAGGAAATGACTTTTCCTACGCAAAATGGGCCTGGAAATGTGTTACACTTGAAAACTAGGTTTTTTTTTAAATTACTTGAAAAACTAGGTTAGTTTTACACCAGTTGAATATGCTACGTTTGTATCAATGTTTCGCTAAACTAAGTCAAATCCAACATCTTTATATTTTCTCTTCTCTGGGTGGGATGTACAACTCAGGAGTCATCCAGCTCCTCCATGTCCTACACTGTTTTGAGTACAATACGCACAAATAGTAACTACATAAATATGAAAAAGGAAAAGATAAGTAATTGTAGGAAATAGGAGACATAAATCGATATAGGAATACTATTTTGTACAATTGAGAAAAAGTGTAGTATGCATCTAAAAGTTGTGTTCAAGCAGTACGTGGAAATGATTGCATCTTCGCCTAATGTAAGTTCGATCGTCTGTCGATCTTGATCTTATGATCTAACCTTAATTTAATTACAGTTCTTAGTTGCATAATGCAGCTACCTAGTTCTGCAAGAAATGTTGTACCTAGGAAGTCAGATAGTTAGCATCAAACAATAAGTTTAAGACACAATGATATCGTCGCCAGTTATCTTCAATGTATATTCAGCACCTTTTACCAGCTAGCACTGTCATGTTACCCATGCTGATCATGGTTGTCAGGAGGCCAGTACTGGTATGGCCATTGTGTCTCTTCGGGCTGAGTAGTTGAAGTTCCCTGTGCCACATGGTAGAAACAGTATAAAAATATGAGCATCTAGAAGATTCCAGGATGTCTTGAAGAATTCAAAGAACATGAATTTAGTGGCAATCGGGTATGACAGTAATCATAAGACTCCAAATATTGCACCTTCAAAACGATATACATTTATAGTACTCTGCCGACAAGTAAATGTTCCGAAATAAGAGACGATTAGTAATCCAAAAATATTTGTTCAGTGTGATTTCAAAAGAAAAGGAAGAGTTGTTCTGTTTACTCTTTTCACACATGAAAGTGTCAACACTAGCGTATAAGTTAGGGGGGGAAAGGCTATTTATGTTCAAATGGATATTTTCAGAGAAATGTAAACAAAGAAAAATAATAAGTATCATGTGTACAATGTTGCATAAATAACTACTAACCACGTGCATACTTGAGAGAGAGTAACATAAAAGAAGACCCTTGAGCAACCTCGGAGATATATAGCAGAAAGCTTACTTCTTTTGTACTTGCTGATTGACAGGCCATTATCAGTCCTTCTAAGCCCGCAGGCATGTGGTCAAGTTTGCGCTGCTGTTGTTCCCTCCCCTCTTTTTCATTGTTCATCTTGAAATGGAATGAAAAAATTACATTATAAAGAGAAAGAGAAGGCAATGGAGTGAATGACAATCAGAAAGAATTCGGATCATTGGAACATTTCAGTTAGAGTATACAAGAGTGGCGTTGCTACATACCACATCCTTTACGAGTACTGAAGAAACAGGAAAGCTTTGACATGTTAAGAGTGTTTTCAGCAAAGGGGCAGAATTAACTAAGGACTGGAAAAATCACCTGAAGTTTTTCATTTTGATGTAGCATTGCAGGAGATTGTAGCTGGCTGTTGAGGACGACTGAGGTATGCTCAATTGCAGGCGACGCTATGGTTGATGCCAGGTTCGCCGACTTACCAGTAAAAGGGCACGTCGCAGGTACAGGCACCGCCTGCAAACTGGGGCTGACAATATGGCTCTGTGATGGCATATGGTGGTGATCTTGCCGTTCTCGTTCTCGATCAGCTATCACCTGATGATGTGCACCAGCCTAGGTATGTCATGCATGTAAAAGTCAATGCATGAATCATTGAAGTGTTTATGTGTCATAAACATTTTCATGGGAAATGAATTGAGAGCCATGGCATTAAATATAAATTGGTAAAGACATAATATTTTCTTCCCAAGGTTGCTTGTGTTCTACTTCTGAGTAAAAATGATGTGAAGGTGCAACTAACAGGGTTCATATACATGTGTTGCCTGTTTTTCCTTAGCTTTTGATATAGATTTGTCTGTTCATACAAGGGGACTAATCATATAAACTATACCAGAAGGCTAGTGGCAAGCATACTACTGCGGTTGATTAGTGAATGAGAATATTTTGAATTTAATTTTTCTACAACTAGTAACAATTCGTGTCCATGACAATGGTGTAATGGGGATAGGGTTGGCATAAATAAACCCCGAGTTAGTCGACAATTTACTCCATCTATAATGAACTATTTGAAGTGAGTATAGCAAGCTAGCTAAGTTACCTCAGCATCCTGCTTCGGCAGATGTCGCTGCATCTGTACGGCAGCTGCGGCAGCCAACGCATAGGCAGTGACCCCAATCTGCATTTTCCCCGGCGTGTCTACATCCCTGTCGGTGGCCCTCTCACGCTCATAGTCATCCTGTTCCACCACCGTGGTGGCAGTGACGCTTTGGCGCGGCTGAGTCTGGTAGAAGACCTTTGACACTATCAGCTGACCTTCCTTTTCGTCCTCCAAGTCGCCGAGGTGGTACTGGTGCATCACCCAGTTAGTCTTCTCAGGCTTCCGAGGCTTGCCGAAGTTGATGTACAGGACTAGGATCTTCTTGCACCCCTTCTGCCGTCCGTCCACCATCAGCGGCCGCGTCTTGCCGGTCTTGTGCCACCGTGTCTCGGCACCATTTCTGCTGTTGGGTAGGTCACGCTCTGCCTGGATCTTTCTTCTCTTCCTTGTGCCGGTGGTGTAGGCCTTGGATGGTCTGTGGAAGAAGTGTTTGCTCTGGCCATTTCTTGTTACACCTGGTGAATCAAGTAAAAAGAGATTGGATGATCACAACCTACAAGAGAATACAGTAGTAGCTTGATTTAATCATACTTCAAACATGCATGGCTTTTTTTGGGTACTGCATGGCTACCTCTAGGAACATTGTCAGCAGATTGCAGTGTAGAAAATTAATATGCAGTCTCCTTTTTGGAACTTTTGGTATACCAGAAATATCGAAAAGAAAAAAAGGTGTAAGTACACCCCAGCTTAGAGAACTCCTCTATTTATTATACAAAATTTTTTTTTTGGAACAAGGCAAATGATTTGCCATTTTCATTGATTAAAGAGAAGGGTTTTAAAGGCCACATGTAGGTACACCACCTAACTTTGCGTAAATGTAGTGACATTACAACTGAAAGGAAAAACTACGTACGTCTCACCATGTAATACAAATTATACATTGTGGCAAAAACATCAGATGAAAACCTGATAATATGAATCCCACAAAAAAGAACAAGTGGTTGCAAATATATATAAATATAAGTTAATAGTATTGTATCTTTTTTTATTTCTCACAAACGACACAACATTTCATTATGAAAGTTCATAGGTCAACATAAGTTTAGTACTACATTGTGTAGATTTTTCTTTTGAATTTTTTATACACCTGAAATATGTAAAAGGAATAGGGGTGTAGCTACAACTCTTCTCCATTAATTAACCTTTTGTGGGAGAGAAAAGAGTGAACGCAGGTTGGAAACTTCAGAAGCATCTCCTCATCATGAGGAATAGATGGAGATAAAAGTGGTTAGGCACAACTTTGTGTAAACAATGAGTAGCTTTGCACCACCCAATCGGCCAATCGGCCAATCAACGTGGAGAACACCAAAGAAAGCATGGCAGATGCAATACACCAAGATCATGGACAATATCAGAATATGACATATTCTTGTTTTTCTTGGAAACAAAACGTATGACATATTCGAGATTCAAATAACTACAATAACCCCCGCAAAAAAAAAAACTACAATAGCTACTCATGAGTCATGATAGAGCCAGAAGACAGCGGCCGCCAACAAACAATAGAAACAAAGTTAGAGCCAAAACTCAGTAGTAGGCTAGTATCCATTAACTGATGGATGCACGCATGAACTTGTGCAGATCGGCATGCGCAGGATCATGAGATGCATAGATGGTTACTCACCTGGGAGTTTCTCAGGATGTGTGTAGCAAATGCCATCTTCTCCTTGTAAGGTGGGTATGAAGTCATCTATGAGAGGGTGAGCACTGGAGCCTCCCTCCATCACCTTGGACTCCAGGTGCTCGATAAGCTCCTGGTCCGTCGGATCGAACTTGACGCCAGCAGGAAGCCCAACTATGTCCTTCTTGTGATAGCAAAAGACATTCATCCAGAAAATGAACATCACCTAAAGAAATCTAATTTTACGGTTGCACCCAAGAAAATAACTGTAGTAAATGTACCAGTACCAGCGTGCATTCAAGCTCATGACCGCAGCTCGGGCAGCATCGGGAAGCGGAGATCCAGTGATCCAGGTGCTTATCGTCAATCATGGATGGTTGGCCCCTGTTCATGCTTGCTATTCATAGATAATGTGCAAATTGATGTTAGTAACAAATTAATCACAAATCAACAAACATGAGATATTTAAGAATCTAGAGCAACAAAAGGTGATCAAGCAAAAAAGTAGCTAGAGGGCTCGGTTCAGATATTGAGGAGGACAGCTGCAAGTATATAGAATTATTTTAAAGACAGTGCATGCAAGAGTTACGGAGTAGTATTTGACATTTACATGAGATGGAGATCGATCCTTCAACTCGTGTCAGGACTCAGGTGAATCGGAAATCAGAAGTACCCTAAAATTATCCTCTCCTGTCTCTATATGTTTGTCAATAATTATCTGTATGCATGTCAACAGTAACTAAGCCACGAACCTAAACATTTGTCGAAAAAATAATTGTACAAGACATGCATGCATGGACTCATCTAATCCGGTTCACCGATCACCTTAATTTGGAGTTTGCACAGAGCTTAGCTAGTTCTTTGTTTAATTACACACACGACAATTCATTCAGACTAGACAATTCAGTGTTTTCTTACAAAAATAATTAAATCAATGAGAGTTTGAGACTAGCCATTAAAACTGAAAATTCAGCAGGGGAAGACAGAAATACTCGTGCTAATAAATTTAAAAATAAACCAGCAGGCAGTAAATAGTTCCTGCTTACTAAGATCTAAGGGCAACCTTTTTCGCACAGCATTTGGCATTTCGAGCGAATCATATTTGAGCTTCTCCAATATTTTTCACAAGGAAACTTTTGGGCACAATGAAACAAAAAAACCAAAACCGTCCAAACAGGCCCGGCGAATCGACGAGCGCCGACTGCACTAGCGAGGATCGAAGGCTATTTCTTCATCGTGATTAACAGGCTCGCAGCAAGTAACAGCGGCCAGGACAGACCGCAAATCAGATCTGCCGCGGATTGATCTCGGCAAAGGAATGGAAAATACGAGAGGGGGATGGGGGGAGAAGCGCGTTCTCACATGGTTGGGTGGATGGTCGATCGATTCTCTAAGTCGACGAAGTGGCCTGCCGCGCACTGCGCTGCGGTGCCGGTGGATCGACGCGGGGGCGGAGAATAAGAGGGAGAGAGAGAAGAGGTGAGCAGCTCTGCTGCCTTGCTGGTACGGCGAAGAAGAGGAAGGAGGGAGATGATGAGTACCGGCCGGTGCGGGGCAGTGGTCTTCCTTGCAATGCAAGGCAGCGCAGGCTGGAGCGGCAGAAGAATCTGGTGGGCCCCAACGGCAGGGCGTACAAGTGGGAGGCAGTAGCACGGTGCTAGTCGCAAAAAAAAAAACAGTTGCACGGTGCTGTCACGTGTAGCTTGGCGTCTCCTGCAAGGCTGCTAGCACCAGCCTCGTCGCCAACTTTTCTTTCGCTCACACTAGGCGCCACCCCGCTGCCTTTTTTTTTTTTTTTTGTCAAATATGGCTCTTGGACTAAACTTATTACACTTTTAGCCCTTTTCCGAAACTATTACCAAATCTGCCCCCCTTTGTTATCTCTCCCATTTGTAATTATCCCTTTTCAATATAAATGAAATGTGGGGGCCTTCCCCACTGTTTTTAGCGTAAAAAAAAGGAGAAATGCAGCCGGTTTGCTTGGGTTTAGTTCATATCAAAAGATATCAGCGGCAATGAGAGTGATTGCATAGGGTGTTCCGGCTGACTACACCAATGAATATTTTCGCATTGGGGAAGATACCACGCTCACGTGCGGGAGTTTGCCAAAGTTTTGATCTGGGTTTCTGGGCCCGGGTACCTACGAAGTCCAAACGAGGACGACACGAAGAAGTTGATGGTTATGAATAAAGCATGAGGCTGGCCGGGCATGCTAGGAAGTGTGGATTGCATGCATTTGGAGGTGGAAGAATTGCCCGACGGCTTGGCACGGATAGTTCACCGGTCATCATCGTGATCCTACTATTGTGTTCGAAACCGTAGCATCGGAAGATTTTTGGATTCGGCATTGCTTCTTTGGTTTGCCGGGTTCTCTCAATGATATCAATGTGTTGCAGAGATCACCTCTTTTTGCTCGGCTTGCTAACGGAGATGCTCCGGCTTGCAACTACATCGTAATGGACATGATTATACCATGGGGTATTATCTTGCCGATGGTATCTATCTGTCTTGGTCAACATTTGTGAAGACCATCTCAAAACCGGAAGGCAAGAAACAAGTCGTCTTTACTAAAGCTCAAAAAGCATGCCGAAAGGATATTGAGAGGGCATTTGGTGTGTTGCAAGCTCAGTTTGCAATTGTCCGAGGTCCCGCTCGTTTATGGGATAAGAAATCCTTCTCAGATATCATGATGGCTTGTGTCATCTTATACAATATGATCATTGAGGATGAAAGGGGTTTAAACTTGGAGTTTTTCTATGACAACATTAGTTGTCGGGTGAAGCCTCAAAGGAACCCGAACCGAATCCAAGCATTTCTTGAGACCTACCGAAAGATTGAAGACAAGACCACACACATCTAGGTCCATAAAGATCTCCAGTGATAGTTGTATGGGAAGTAGATTCTCGTTTTATTCATTTGATATTATTGGTATTCATGTGTGATATGAACCATTATGTTAATTTTGGACCATTCGTCATAATAATGTTTTAACAACATACAAGCCAATGATCATCCAAATTACGACAAATGTTTAAATCTTATATTGTTGTTTTATTAGGATTATGTGTTTAAAATCATAAATTTGATAAAACTATGAAAAGCTGGTATCCGGTACCGGGCGGGCTCGGGGGCAGAACATATGCACTAAACTCGTATCGGAAATTTTTAGCGCAGCTGTTCTGCTGGAGCCCGCGCGGTAGTAGAAAAACATTTTCTGGTCGAACCGAATATCAGTTTTGCGGTACGAGTTTATCCGAGATTTGCTAGAGATGGTGTAATGTCGATGAAAATTGGTGGGTACGTACTAGACAATAGACATGTACATATACCAGTTTTGTTCTCAGATATTTTAAATTTTGCAATTCATTTCAAAAAAAATAAATACCAGCTCCAAGGAGCTCGAGATGATCTACTCACTCCATTCCAAATATAAGATGTTACATCCATTTCTGTAGACATGTACATATACCAGTTTTGTTCTCAGATATTTTAAATTTTGCAATTCATTTCAAAAAAATTAAATACCAGCTCCAAGGAGCTCGAGATGATCTACTCACTCCATTCCAAATATAAGATGTTACATCCATTTCTGAATCACATGTATGTAGACGCATTCAGTGTGTCTGTTCACCCATTTCAGTCCGTATATAATACACATTGAAATATAACATTTTATTATTTGGTAGAGCGAGTACTTGCACTATCAAGGGACAACGACATCCCACATCAGGCGTGTGTGAGGAGTGAGCAATCTTTGTCACTAGAATTACGTTCATACCGCAAAAAATTGAATGTGATTGTTAACTATATATTTAACGATATAGATGGACTATACAAAAATTCATAAATTAGATTTCCTTCAAAAAAAATTGAAATACCATGAAAAGTTCAACAAATGGATATACATATTAAAAGTACAGCTTTCAAAATGGGGACAGCTTCAAGTTCACTTTTACATGAAATACAAGGATCTAACATGGGAAGGCTAACTGACCAGATGTTGATCACTGTTATATAGCGTCAATGGGTCAATGTTAGGAGGTTGTCAGTCAATGTTTCCAGGGATCGCTTTGTAACTGGTGAGACGTTCCCGTCATTATGTGACACACAACAGTACACGGCACTCTGCATGAAGCTATGAAAGCTTCAGATCATCAGTAGGACAGACCACAGCATTGTGATGTTTCCTCTGAAATCATGAAGGAAAACACCCCTACGAATTTAACTGTGCCTGAAAGGAGAACGCCAATCATCAGTTGGTCAGGATTATAACAGTTCCTTCATTGAAAAGAAAACAATACACCAGCAAATGCAAAGAGCCAAGAGGGATCATGGATTTAGAAGAATGACACAAATTGAATTGATAACCTATTTTTTTCCTACGAGAAAAGTTTAAAATTAGAACCAAAAAACCACAATGGTGTTGCAGTTCAAAGCATGCATTATGAACTTGTACAAACCTATTTCAGGATGGTGCTCACAAATATTATTGAGTCCTTTAAATGTTACCAGCAAACTTAAAGAGAATACAACTAGATTACCAGCACAATGTTCACATGCAAGCAAATAATGGAAAACAATGCAGTGCACATAACTATAGCTTTCCACGAACTGAATTATCAACGACTCATTCAATGTAAGGGAAATGGGTATAGAGTTTCAGGACTGATCTTCCGTGTCATGTGGTTGGTCCAAAATTTGCAAGACAGGGTTTCAAACAGGTAATCATGACTAATTTACATGAACTATAAAAATAGCAATCACAACAGCAGGATAAAATGAAAGACCAATTGTACCTCAGGACTCTACAGCCATTGGAGTCAGCAGAGATGCTCCATCTACGGATACTTCAGCCACTGCATCAGACTGGTTGTTATTTAACACTGGCATCTCCTTCTCCCTCCAAATTGCATGAACTTCATCAGTTCGGAATCTTTGAGTAAATGTCGACTCCTCCACGGGAGTGGTTACACCATGTGCATATGCCAGTAAACCAGTGTATGCAATCATGGCCCCATTGTCTATACAATATCGATCATCAGTTGCGAACAGCCTACCCCCTCTCTCTGAGCACATAATCCTCATCATCTCTTGCAAACGTTCATTGCATCCAACACCACCAACAATAAGAACATCCTTTGAATCACAATGTGCCATGGCACGCTCAGTGATTTCAACAAGCATAGCAAAGAGAGTTTCCTGGATATGGCCAACAAATATCTTAATTAAAATCTATACAACTTAACTTCACTAAGATAAGCATAACCCTTTGCTCTACATGGGTAAGCTAAATGTGTTCAACAATACACATCTACCTGCAATGAGTAGCATAGGTCTGCAGGTGTGCACTCATTATTTTTAAGCTTCTCAATCGCTGCAGCTTCGATGAAGCTCAATATGCCACTAAATGACACATCCATACCTTTAACAACATAAGGGAGATCGATGAACTTCTCTCCCTTCTTTGCAAGCTGAAAAAGGGAAACACATGGTTAGACTGAACAAACATGCCACTGGGAAAGAGAAACACTGCAACGTATCGCATAAACATACATCTGTTGAACAAATGAAAATAGTTTTTCTTTCAAAAAGAAGGAAATGAATGGAGAGGCAAACTTAAGATGGAAGCTACAGACCAATATCACACTTGTATTGCACAACTATTACAAATATTTTTAGTATTTCAAGATAATTTCCTCATATCCCTTGCAAACAAATAAAAATATTAGACTGTATGTTTGTTAACAAGGTTAACTTGGAAGCCTGAAGATTGAGAAGTTTACTGTTATCTACTCCCACTTTTCAAACAAAACTTTCATTTCATCTTCTCAATACATTTAGGAAATGACTTCCAGTGTTGAAATAAACCTTATTGAAAGATTTCTGTACATCATACTATATGACTTAACTTGATCAAGATTTCTTTGAGCCTGATGGCTGGATTGCCCAACAATTTTCTGGATAGTATTCAAGATCTTTAAAAATGCAAACAAAGAAAGGCATCTAATGTTTATGATTCAAGTACAGTAGCCACAATAACCTATCCATTAATTCAAGCCCCGTCCCCTAATCTAATCTTAACTCAGTATGGCTCAAGCCAATCTTATCTCAACTTAAAAATGACTTAAAGACCATGATATGTGACTAATGCGAAATAGACAAATAGCTGAATCAGGATAGCCGAATTGGCAGGGCATGTAGGATTAAAGAATATGACATACATTCTGGGGGACGAATAGGGAAATAGAATAGATTGACTCTATAGCATTGCTTGATTGACAATAGATACATGCCTCTCTCTATGTAGAAATGGCTTACTACGGCCTCAATAATATATATCATTGTGGAATGTATACTATCTATAATTCAAAGGGTACTAATCCAATACATATCTCCAATGTTATTTTTTTCTAACTAAACAATATTAGATGCATGTGCACATAATTAGGCATTATTATGAATAAATATGAAAATTATTTAGTTAAACTAGAGATAAGATTAGAGATAAAGATCAGCTTACATTTTTTTAACTAGAGATTAGGGTTTCATAGAGATAAGATACTGCTTGAGAAGTATGTAGGCATCTCTATACAAAGAGAGCCCAATAGGCATTGTCAATCAAACAGATAACAAATGTAGCATCCCGCCCCTGTTTGTCTCCAAACCTAAGTTCTAGTCCTCCAATCCCCTCGCATCTTGTGGCCATCCTCATGACTGCAGTTATTATGCAATGACCCACCGATCATTACATTTAACCAGCTGTATGTGCGACTTTAAGGATACATGACGGATGATGAAATGCATAACATAAACTAATCAAATTATCTTGATGGGCAATTGGGCAGGATAAAATTTGTACGCTGCCTATAATGGGGGGTTGCTTAGTTGGACCACAGGAGATTTATGGTGCATGGAATCAGCAACATAATCAGGGAGAAGTTAAATAGGAACATGTGTTCATATGTACCGCTTAGCAAAGAATCCACGAGACTATGGTACTCGGACATGTTATGTGGACATGCCGACTTGTTCGATATTAGTAATAGACAAACAATTGCTGTCATCTTTTGTAATACATAGGTCTATCTTTCTATATATTGTACAGTGCACACGGAATCACATATCTGCACAAACATATCAATGTATACAATCTAGTACTATATCTTTTGGTAATGTTTTTGAAATTCACAGGCATTCAAATCATATGGAAACAACAGTTACCTGCTCAATGTTATACCCAGGACTTGGGTCATTCGAAAGCTCAAGGATCCTAGCGAAGCGGTCGAGGCAGTTCCCGACGGCAATATCGATGGTCTCCCCGAAGATCCTGTACCTCCCTTCGCTGTAGGCGATGACCTGCGTGTTGCCGCCTGAGACGTAGAGCACCACGGGGTCGACGGCGCCGGTGACCGCGCGGCCCATCTCGATGTGTGCTACGCAGTGGTTGACGGCGACGAGCGGTTTCCCCCATAGGAGCGACAGAGCCCGGGCCGACGCGGCTGCGACCTGAAGCGGCCCGCCCATGCCGGGCCCCATGGTGTAGCAGATGCAGGCGAGGTCGGCAGGGGAGACGCCGGCCTCGGAGAGCGCGGCGCGGAGGAGCGGGAGGAGGTGGACGAGGTGGTGTTGCGCGGTCTCCCGGGGCAGGAAGCCGTGGCCTGGCGGAGTGATGTAGGTGTGGCGCGGGTTCGAGAGAATTTCTCCCGACATAGAGACGACTCCGATGCCGATCTTGTTAGCCGAGGACTCCAGGCCCAGAGCAAGCGGGCCCGGTGGCCGGCGACTTGCCGGAGACGAGGACGAGGACATGGCGGCGGCGGTAGCAGCCGGTAGGGTTTTGGGGAGGGCCAGGGGGGAGGAGGGAGGGTGGTTCGTGCGGTATGAAGTGGAAACAGTAGACTACCTAGGCCCATCAGCCCACCTAGACCTGGGCTCCTCTCTTTTATCTCCTCCTTTGTCTCGCCGTGGCGCGAACTACTCGCACTTTGAGGGGAAGGAAACAGCGAGTTTTTTTTTTTAATATTATTTTTTTTATTCAGAATTCGGAATATATCACGCGGATTGATTATATTCCAAAACTATCGCGCGGTCGGCCCACGGGCGGCCGAATCATTGCTTTCGGCACGCCGAAAGCCGAAATGCATGCGCAGTCGGTCAGCTGGCCGAGATGCATGCGCGCTGACACGGGCACAGTGCGTGGCCCCACCCTTTCGGCTCCCAGCGGGCCGAATCGTCCCTTTCGGCCGGCAGTCTGCCGAAAAGTGGCGCATGACGACGCCGCGCCCGCTCCTTCCTTCCTCCTCCTTTCTTCTTCCTTCTGCTCTAGTTTCTTCTCTCTTTCCCTTCGAAAACCAGTACTGCTAACCTCAATTGATCCCAAAAAATAGCCGATAAATTAGATATTTGCCCCCACAAATCGAAAGAGGAGGTCAAGAGCATCCCGGATCTGTTAATGGGATAGTTTTTGGAGGAGTTTTTGTTTCGGTGGTGAAGCAATGGTGGGCAACAATGGAGGGATGTGGTGCTGTTGGTGGAGTAGTAGGAGCGGTGCAGCGGTGGTGGTGATGCTACGTTGAAGTTCCACTGCAGGAACGACAGATTTTGCACGCATCAAGGGTATACCCTAATCTTATAGTTATTTTAAGTTTAGTGTATAATTTTGTTTACATAAGTTGTGAGGTTAGATTTATTTTAGGTGGTAAATATATTAAGATATTAGTTATAGGTGTATAATTTTGTTACATAGGTTGTGAGATTAGATTTATTTTAGGTGGTATATATATTAAGATATTAAGATATTAGTTATAGGTGTATAATTTTGTGTGAGATTAGACATAAGTTGTGAGATTAGATTTATTTTAGGTGGATGTAATTTTGTAGGTGGAGATCCTGTTAAGAATTTTTTTGTTATATATTATTTGATGACACAATATATTTGTTTAGATGAGGAGACATGTCCGAAGTGGTTAGTGTTGTCGTTTACTATGGTTATCGGTACTGTCCGCATAAATTATGTTTTAATTCTAATATGTACAGATGGCTGCATATCCATTGCTTAGTCAGACGATCGATGCAAAACACCGTGGCTAGGATATGGGAGGAAGGTAGGCACCAGGTGTGTTGCGTACACGCACACCAGCAAACTAACTGGATGATACACCCTCAATGGATTGATAGGTACGTATCGTCAATATAATTGTAAAATGTCAATACGTTGTATATATTGTAAAATTAATTGTTAATTCTGCAGGCTATCCTTGGTCTGGACTTTTGCCGTTCGCACGACTAGTTGAGTCCACAGAGGCCGAGTGGGTACATATCCAACCAGATGATGACGGTGGTGCTGACCGTGATATGTATCAGGAAAAATCTAAACGTGTACAACTGGACAACTCACTGCTCAGCTCTTTAGTGGACAGATGGAGGCCTGAGACCCACACCTTTCACTTACCCTGCGGAGAGATGGCTCCTACTCTGCAGGATGTGTCATATTTGTTAGGTCTCCCTTTGGCAGGCACGGCCATTGGTCCTTTGGAGGCTTCAGAATATTGGTGTGAGGAGATGCAGGCACGATTTGCCGCTGCGCTACCAGGAGTTGTGCAGTTACCCGGACCACGCACACGGTCCTCGTGTTTCTTGGTTGACCCAGTTCGAGGTAATTTATTTATACAACAGTTTTAGTATTTTTAGTATGAATTATTGTATACTTATTTATTTCTCCGTGCACCGCAGATTGGTAATTTGGGATATCCTGCCGTGGTTTATGGATGCGCCGCTGATTACTAGATGTCTGGAGGCATACATTATTTGGCTGTTCGGTAAGTGGATGTTCACTGAGACGCACGTCGACACCATTAGTGCGCGCTATATATCTCTTGCCCGCGAGATAGCCGATGCACATACACCAGCAGACTATAGTGCCCAGAAGCTTTGGTTCGGCTGTGTTAGCTGCTACTTACAGAGCTTTATGCAATGTTTGCACGAAGAATAAGTCTTCATCTTCGTTACTTGGTTGTCCACTACTGTTACAACTATGGTCGTGGGAGAGATTCCATATTGGTTAGACCGGACGTCGACGCTGAGAGGCCTTGGATTACAGACTGAACGATGCAGATCCCGTTAGACTTTCCTACAGTTGGCAGCGTTTGGACACGTAGAGAGGTAAATTTCGCACCGCCGTACTTATTACGTACGCATCATTTCTTATTTTATCAGCTAAATAATTCGTTAAAATTGCAGAGACGGTACGCGCAAGTTCAAGTGAAGAATTCATACCCATCATTCACAATGCCAGTTTGATCAGTTGCGCGAGGACCCAGGTCATAGGGAGCCATATGATAAACCAGTAGTATCGTTGCGAGATACCCCTTCGGCATATCTCAGTTATGCAGGAGAGATCAGCTATACTGGTTGACGCAGAGCCGCATTATTTTTTGATGTCATGGTCGAGGAGATGTCGCAGCAGAGGGTGATGAGACAGTTTGCACGTCGACAATTACCTGACCCTCCCATCAGACAGCCATCGACTACGACCCGGAAATCCACCGGTAGTTATTTTTCAGTCTATAATTATTTCTAATATGAATAAAACTGTCCATTGAATCTATTTCTAATAAATAATTTTGTAATATTACTTTTCAGACTTGGACGTCAAGGAGGCGAAAAAACCTTTGTGCTTTGGCTTCAGACTCTACCAGCCATTCATAAACGAATGGGCGAGTGCGACGACTACACTATGCAGGCTGATGGCCCCCTTTCAACAGGATTGATTTTTCAGGAGTATCTACGAGGTATAGACAGTCTACACGACTCCGATTGACGCCAACACTGAGCCTTCTCAGATGCAGCCCCCTTTCTATTACGGACATGTACCCATTGGAGGGTATTGGCGGGTTCTAGAAACTACGCGGTTAGTACTATATTACTCGTTACGTACGTACATTTTTTATTATTGATCGTACATAACATGTAATTTTTCAATTACACAGTCTGAATTGATAGCCGACATTCAGAGTGATGTAGCTGGGTTCACGCCGCCGCCACAACATAGATCTTGGTTTCAGGCGTCTCGAGAGAAGCTGCGAGTGTGTACAATGTTTCTTACTTGCACCCGCTATATAGACGTTGTGCCTCGTCATGGAGCTCCGCGTCCCACGTCTCACACGACAGGAGACTGCTCGTTCATCACATACTAGACTTCTTACACTACTGGGGAGCCGGTAGTTCCGGCCTACTGGACATACTTTTCAGCCTGGTAGTTCGTCGCAGCGGCCTACTGGACATACTTTTCAGTCTGGTAGTTCGTCGCAGCGGCCTACTGGACATACTTTTCAGCCTAGTAGTTCCACGCAGCATCCGTCTCCACCGCACGTTCAGCCGATGCCACCTGATACTTCCCAGCCTGGTAGTTCATCCTGGCAGGCAGCCCCGTCGCAGTACGGTATGTCCCAGATGGGGATACCACCTCAGTTTCAGTATGGGATGCCTCCTCAGTACCAGATGGGGATGCCACCTCAGTACCAGATGGGGATGCCTCCCTACCAGGTCATCCTGTCATGTACATGTAGGCTGGAACACTTCTTCGGCGCCGTTGACTAGTCTTGTGGGACTAGGTACGTTGTTGTTATTAATTATCCATATTTATTTTTTTGAATATAGTATGCACTTATCTACTATTAATTTTGCAGGTGGGTCTGTGATTCACCTGGCAGAGATGGACGAGGATGTGTTGTTCCATACGCCACCACCCGTCACACAGGAGACGCAGACACAGCAGGAGACACAGCCACAGGAGGACGCTCCGATGTTGGGCCGAGGTTTGCGTGAGCACCTCGACCCAAACCGAAACCGATTGTCACCTTCAGGGCCTCGGCCACGGAAAACGAAGACTAGGTATCGTAAACATAATGAAACTGAAACTTTTATCGATGTATGAGACCTATCCTATCTATGTATGAGCCTAGTTGATCTGCTAACCAATCTCGCGTCTATCTCAGTGAGCAAACTATCACTACTAATGAGTTCCTCCCATGTAACTAATTTATTGTCTACCCTAAACTCGGCGGCACACTCCAGAAGGAGCTCAGACTGATGTGGAAGAAAGCTACGGCAAGGACGAAAACCCGACATCGATGAGTGAATTCGCTAGACTACTTATCAACCTCACTGGCAACGGCTTTTATAGCCCGGGAAGCGAAGAAAAAGGCGGGAAGAAATATGGCGGGAGAAAATAGCGTGAAGTGAAAGGGCGGGAAAAAATTGGCGGGTAGTTGGGAACGAGAAGGGCGGAGATTAAAGGCGGAACGAGGAAAGGCGGGAGATAATTGACGGGAAAAGTGAATGTGCGTGAGAAATGCAGCAATTAACTAGAGAAATTAACATTTTGGCTGCAAAATTGGGCGGGTGATGTTGCGCGGTTATTTTTTGCATTCTAATTTGGCCGGGTTAAAAATAGTGCGACCAAAACAAGAAATAGGGTCAAAACGTAAAAAAATCCGATGTTTCGGCCAGCTACGAGCCGAAACACTTATTAATCGGCCCCCGGCTGACGCGAAAGGTACCAGAACCTGGCACGGAACTGTGCTCGCCGTGTTTCGGCCGGCAGTTTGCCGAAAAGTTCCTTTCGGCATTTAGAATGCCGAAACGTGAGTTTCGGCCGGCAGTTTGCCGACGGCACAATATTTTTGGAATAAATGATTCCGCGTATTATTTTCCGAATTGTGATTAAAAAAATAATATTTAAAAAAAAACTCCCTCCATCACCGCCCGGGTCGACACGGGCGGCGTCAGCCTACGCCGTCTCGTGCGTACTCCTCCACTAAGAGCAACTCCAGCCGTTGGCCCCCCAGGCCGAATTGTCAGCGTTTTTTTGGTCCTACTGAGGGGCGTCGGCGAAAAAAAATGGCGTGCGGTTGGAGTGGTTCCCAGTCGTGACCCCCAGACGGTACGGCGAAAACAAGACGTAATTTCATCAAATTCGACGAAACTTCATAAAATTCGACGAAACTTCATAATATTCGGTGATAATTAGCGATATTTGGCGATATTTTACAAAAAAAAAAACTGCGGCGGCGTCTACAGCCCGAGGCGGCTGTAGAAGACGGTGTAGTCCTCCCCGTCGTCGGAGTCGCCGCCGCCGCCATAGCTCGGAGGAGCAGTAGGGGCACGCCCGGCCTCGCCGTCGCCGCCGGTGCCTGGCTCCTGCTTCGGCGTCAGCCACCGGCTGGTGCTGGTGCCGGCCTCCTCGTCGTCGTCGTCCAGGACGACGACCTCCGGCGAGGCACGACGGCTGCGGCGCCCGTAGCGCGCGAAGGCCTCCCGCTGCTCGGCCTCGACGCGCCGTTTGCGCTCCTCCTCCTCCCGCTCGTGGTCGCGGGCCGACCACGCACAGGCGAAATCCTCCGGCGCCGGAGGGACGTCGTCGAGGCTGGCCGCCAGGGCGGCCGCCATCGCGGCCTCCTCGTCGTAGGGCTCCTCCTTGACGACGACCTTCTTTCTGAAGGCCTTCTTCAGGGCGTGGCCGACGACGCCGGTGCCGGGCTCCCGCTTCGGCGTCAGTAGGCGGGAGGAGCTCCCGCTCCCGCCGCCGGTGCCCGGCTCCCTGATGACGATGCCGCGCGAGGGCGCCGCCGGCTCTTGCTTGATGACGCTGGCGAGCGGCGTCGAGGAGCGGGCTCCTGCGTCGGAGGAGGAGGACGACGAGCACGCCGTCCTCCTCGGCTCCCATCCGTGCCGCCCTCCCCTCCTCGCCGGGCCCTGCAGCGGCGGCTCGTTACCGCCCTCGATGTGGTCGAGGACGGCCTGGAGGGGCCATTTTCCCTTTCGCCGGCGTCCCCAGCCGAACCCGGGGCGCTGGGTTCGGCCTGGGACGCCGGATAAAAATTGGGCCAAATCCTGCGAAAAAAGAGGCCTTGAGGGGCGCTGGGGGGCGACTACGGGAAAAAATGATCCGCCGGCGTCAAAAAGGGGGTCCTGGGGGGCTCTCGGGGGACGGCTGGAATTGCTCTAAATAAATGGCGCGGCAAGGCAAGAACAAAGCCTCTATCCAGAGTGGAGAGGAAAACCCAGCATCGACGGCGCGTGTCGACCCGGACGGGGCCGGGCTCAGTCGACCCGCGGCGTCTCTACCCACCGGCGCCACCTGCCGTAACGTCCGTCTGAACTCTGAAGACGTGGGTGCGTTCCCCAGTCGAGCGCCGGTCAGCACGCATGGTCGCCAAGAATATGTCCATGATCTTTGGTGACCTAGCTGTATGTACAGATGGGCGGCATCTGATTGGGCCACAGCGGATAAGGTGGACTACTAGGAAGGAGGAAGACACGAGAGATCATCCCATGGAATGGAATCCACGGGGGAATGGCATTTGGGTTTGGGAATCCGAATGGCTGCACCCGAGGAAGACTCCACTGCTTTTGGTTTGCCTATCTCCTCTGCCACTTCACGCTCTCTGTTTCTCTTTTCATCATGCTCTCGATTTCTCTTTTCAAGTAAATCATGCTCTCTGGTGCTTTCACGCCGACTTGGGGGTCTTTGGGGACGCGATTACGATGAGCTTGACTAACCGGTTCTAGAGAGGTCCAGAACATTTTGGCCTCACGGATAAGCTGTTCTTGGTTCTAGAGAGGGCCAGAACATTTCAGTTTCTACATACGTTGATGGCAACGAACAGCTTCTTCAATGTTTCTAGTGGCAGAATGGTTGACAAGTGACATGTAGTTATCTCGATCTCGGTAGGTTCCATGCTACCTCTATCCAAGAAAAAATAGGTGAACAGGAGAGGAAAACCTCTACCGTTGTGGCCAACGCAGCATCCGAGCCTACTTTAGGCCAGTGATTTAGACCACCGTGCTGGCGAGCCTAAAGTCAACACGCGAGCAGTGCCTTAATCGTATTAAAAATGTCGACCATCTTATTGTCTGCCGGTACTTTTTAAGCCAAACTCGGTGTTTTATCCTAGTCCACTTTGTTTGTGGGTGTACTCTCTAAAAGGAAACAAATTCTTAATTAAATACGAGGCAATGTGAAAGACCTTGGGACGTGTCTCGCTCCTCCACCAAGAACAAAACACCAACACTTTTGCTGTCTTCCCCACACGAAAAAAAAATACTCTATCAAAGAGAAGAAAAACACGTTGTGGTCTTGGCACTTGTCGACGAAACAACTATGACAGGTAATAGGGATTCGGGGTTGAGCACCTACCAACAATGCCAACTCACTACCACGATTAAATATTCCGCAGCAGTGAGAACTCGTACTTTTCTTCTTCCTCCGATTGTGCTATATTCAGAGTATGTGGTGTGATTGACATCTTCTCATCGAGCATTTCATATCGGAGGCGCACGCATGCATCTAATCCAAGGCTCCTCACGGGTGTTTTAGATCGGTAGACCATGCAGTGCCAATGATAAGAACATGGATCAGCAAAACACGTCTTGTTAAAGTATTAATCATACATTTCACGGGGAACCAATTGAATCTTTTCAAGTTCTGATTGCCCTAGTATCCTAGCATGGGTGAGGCGGGAATGCAATACATATCCTTTCTTTTTAAACAAGAAAAATACATTAAGAAAAATAAAATTCTCCACTTAATTATAAAACAAGTCCAACACGGCTGACTGAACTAGCAATCAACAACGATGCGACACACACTAGGGGAGCACACACCACCTGGAACACCACAGCGTAATGGTGTGTCTGAACGTCGTAATCGTACTTTATTGGATATGGTGTGATCTATGATGTCTCTTACCGATCTGCCACTATCCTTTTAGAGTTATGCATTAGAGACAGCCGCATTCACTTTAAATAGGGCACCATCAAAATCCGTTGAGACGACTCCATACGAGTTATGGTTTGGCAATAAGCCGAAGTTATCGTTTTTTAAAGTTTGGGGCTGCGAAGCTTATGTGAAAAGACTTCAACCTGATAAGCTCGAACCCAAATCGAAAAAATGCGTTTTCATAGGATACCCTAAAGAAACCATTGGGCATACCTACTACCATAGAACTGAAGGCAAGATCTTTGTTGCCAATAACGGTTCCTTTCTTGAGAAGGAGTTTCTCTCGAAAGAAGTAAGTGGGAGGAAAGTATAGCTTGACGAGGTTATTGAACCTATTCTTGAGATGCCGAGTGACGCAGCGCTGGAAGATGTTCCAGAGCAGCCTTCGCCACCTGAAGAAGAAGAAGCAAATGATAATGATCAAAATGCTTCAAACGAATCTGCTACTGGACCTCGCAGGTCAATGAGGGAACGTACCGCTCTAGATTGGTACAATCCTGTCATGAGTGTCATGTTGTTGGACAACGATGAACTTGCGAACTATGAGGAAGCAATGATAAGCCATGACTCTGATAAATGGCTAGGAGCCATGAAATCCGAAATGGAATCCATGTAGGAAAATCAAGTGTGGACTTTGGTGGAGTTACCGAACGACCGCAAGGCCGTTGAGAACAAATGGATATTCAAAAGAAAGACAGATGCTGACGGAAATGTCACCGTGTATAAAGGTGTATAAAGCACGACTTGTCGCAAAAGGTTTCCGACAAATTTAAGGAGTTGACTACGATGAGACTTTCTCACCTGTCGCAAAAGGTTTCCGACAAATTCTGTTCGGATTATGTTAGCAATTGCTGCATTTCATTATTATGAAATTTGGCAAATGGATGTAAAGACCGCGTTCCTTAATGGTCATATTAAGGAAGAGTTGTACATGGTACAGACCAAAGGTTTTGTCGATCCTAAGGGTGCTGACAACGTATGCAAACTTCACAGATCCATTTATGGACTGAAGCAAGCATCACGGAGTTGGAATCTCCGGTTTGATGAAGTGATCAAAGTGTTTGGATTTGTCCAAACTTATGGAGAGGCCTGTATTTACAATAAAGTGAGTGGGAGTTCAGTAACATTTCTAATACTATATGTGGATGGCATATTGTTGATTAGAAATGATATAGAACTACTTGAAAGTGTAAAGGCTTATTTGAATAAGAGTTTTTCAATGAAAGACCTTGGTGATGCAGCGTATATTTTAGGCATTAAAATCTATAGAGATAGATCAAAACGTCTAATAGGGATTTCACAGAGTACATACCTTGACAAGGTTCTGAAAAGGTTCAGAATGTAAGATTCAAAGAAGGGGTTCTTACCAATGTTGCAAGGAAAGACTTTGAGTAAGACTCAATGTCCAGTCACGACAGAAGATAGAGAGAAGATGGACAAAGTTCCCTATGCCTCGGCCATAGGCTCTATCATGTATGCCATGCTATGTACTAGAACCGAATGTGTGCCATGATGTTAGTCTGACCAACAGGTACCCGAGTGATCCAGGAGTGGAACACTGGACAGCAGTCAACAATATCCTTAAGTATCTGAAGAGAACTAAGGAAATGTTTCTCGTATATGGAGGTGACCAAGAGCTTGTCATATAGGGTTGCGTCGATGCTAGTTGGGATACTGATCCGGATGATTCAAAGTCTCAGTCCGGATACGTGTTTATTCTAAATGGCGGCGCTGTGAGTTGGAGGAGTTCCAAACAGAGCGTGGGTGGCGAAATCTTCAATTGAAACAGAATATGTGGCAGCCTCTTCGGCGGCAAGTGAAGCAGTCTAGATGAAAGAGGTCCTCTTCGAGCTGGGTGTGGTTCCAAGTGCATCAAGACCACTGGCCCTGTACTGTGATAATACAGGTACGATTGCTCTTGCCAATGAGCCAACTTCACACAAGAACACGAAACATATCAAGCGTCGCTTTTACAATTTGCGTGAAAATGTCCGAGATGGAGACACTGAGATTTGCAAGGTGCATACGGATCTGAATGTGGCAGACCCCTTGACTAAACCTCTTCCACAAGCAAAACATGATCAGCACCAGGAGGCTATGGATGTTAGATTGCTACAAATGTAAACTAGATTATTGATTCTAGTACAAGTGTGAGACTGTTGGAGATATGCCCAAGAGGCAATAATAAAGATTATTATTCATCATATTTCCCATTCATGATAAATGTTTATTATCCATGCTACAATTGTATTAATCGGAAGCAAATACATGTGTGCAATATAAACGGCAAAGTGTCCCTAGTGAGCCTCTAATAACTAGTTCGTTTGATCAAGTGATGGTTAGACGTTTCCTAACCATGGATTAATGAATCACTTGATAAACGGAGTTATGTCATAGAAGATGATGTAATGGACAGACCCAATTTTATAGATGTTAAATATAGTTTCCTTAGACCATGAGAATATGTTACTCCCGCTTACCGGAGAAATACTTTGTGGACATCAAACGTCACTTCGTAACTGGGTGATTATAAAGGTGGCTTTCAGGTATCTCCGATGGTAGGTTGTTGGGTCACATGAATCAAGACTGGAATCTGTCCGTCCAACCATTGGATAAATATCTCTAAGCCCTCTCGATAGTATAGCATTCAAACGCTTGCAATCATATGACTAAGTAGCTAGTAATAAGGGATCCTATCCTATGGAGCGAGTAAAGAGAACTTGTCGGGAACGAGATTAATCGAATATAGAGATATGAGTGATTAAGTCTCGGACAAGTAAAATATCGTGAGACAAAAAGGAATCGTATATGGATTGATTGAATCCTGGACATAGTGGTTCAACCGGTAAAGTACTTCGTTGAATATGTAGAAATTAATATGGACATCCCGGTCCTGCTATTAATATGACATATTCTCAAACCCGTAGGGTCACACACTTAACGTTCGATGTAGTTAGGGCTCGAGATAAATGATGGTGTGAACGAATATGGATTCGGAGTCTCGGATGGGATCCTAGATATCACGAGGAGTTCCGGAAGAGTCCGGAGAATAAGATTCATATAAGGAAAGTGGTTTCCGGAGGTATCAAAAAAGTCCGGGAATTTTCCGACAGGGTATCGGAAGATTCTAGAAGGTTCTAGAGGAGTCTAGAAGTGGGAACCATAGGTGTATGGGGCCAACATGGACCAAGGGGTGGTGTAGCAGCCCACATGGGCCAGCCGCACCAGCCCCATAGGGCCCATGCGGGTTAGGGCAAAGGGGAGGCCGAACCCTAGGGGCTGGCTTGGGGGCCAAGCCACCCAGCCGCCGGCCCTAGGGCTGCCTTGGGGCGCACCCCTGGCCTCCTATAAAAGGAGGACCAGGGCGCAGCCGCCTCCCCTGGCTCCTCCACTTCCCTGCCCTAGCCGCCGCCCCCTTGCCGCCTCCTCCTCTCCTCCTCCTCTCCCGTAGACGCTTAGGCGAAGCCCTGTCGGATCTCCACCATATCCACCACCACACCGTCATCGTGCTACTGATCTCGCGAGCCTCTCCACCACCTCTTGCGGGATCAAGAACGTGGAGTCTTCATCGAGCCGTACGTGTGGATACCTCAGAGGCGTTACTCGTGCGACGCATCGGATAATACATCTCCTCGCGACTAGACGAGTCTAGTTGCGGGGATCGACTAGCCAACCCCTGCCTCGACAAAACACACTCGGTTTTTCTTCGAGGGTGAGATTCGATCTCCTATCTTGCTACCACCATCTAGTAGATCGAGATCTTGTTTGGGTTTTATTCCGCCTCTTTGCGTAGGAATTTTTTTGTTTTCTATGCTACGACCCTTACAGTTGTATGAGGGAGTATTTATGCTAGATAGTGGGTTCATGCCTATCTTGTCTGAGCTCAGGTTGACAGAAACGATTAAGCCAAGAGATGTACTGTTGCAACTAGGGAGAAAACATCGGTCTGATTTCCTTGTGTTAATTATATTGCTTAAATTATACACTTTGCTTATTGCAATGATCTATTACTTGCAACTTAATACTTTTGGGTGATATGCTGGATAGCGATCCCGAAGTGGATTATTAGTCATAGATGCAGTTGGATAACGGTCTATGTATTTTGACGTAATGCCCATATTAGATGAAACGGTGAACTATATTGTTTTATGATAGCCTTGTTGTGCGCCCACAATTCTGTCAGTTGCCATGCTGTAATTTGCTTACCCATCATGTATATCTTCTGGAGAGACACCGCTAGTGAATTATGGATCCCGGTCCTATTTTCCTAAATTGTTTACAACTGTTTTAATATCTTTTCATCATCATTTGCTCGCTGGTCATAATTCACTCTCATCATAATTTACATCCACACATTTAATTCTTTGTGTTCAGCAAGCCGGAGAGATTGACAACCTCTCTATTTCGTTGGGACAAAGTAGTTTGTTTGTGATTGTGTACAGGTCCACATCAATTATTGTTAACGGCGCCGTTGACACCTTGCTAAGCCTTCTCCAAGTTCTACTGGATCTGACAATCTTGGTTTGTAATCAAGGGAAAACTGCTTCTATACTGCATCATACCTTCCTCTTGGGGTTCCCCAACGAACGTGTGATCCACATCATCACAAACGCGCTCCACCGACCGCGGCTTATCTTCTCTTTTCGTGCTAGTTCTCAGTCCACATTTGGGTTGTGGTCAAAGGATTGCTTGATCTCCAAAATTTTGAACCTCGCAACTTTGGTACGAGGGGTGCACACTGTCAAGAATTGGTGGATAGAGGCGGTGTGTTGTACAAGACAGTGGTGGAGCACTGTGTATCTCAGTTTGCTTGTATCATCGGAAATTTGGAACTAACACGTTGCAGGAATTTGTGAAACACCTCCACCCTACCGTCCTTCATTGGAACGAGGAAAAAAGGTGAGAACAGGTGATCTAGAGCTGCCTCCTCCCTTCCTCTCCTCCGCGCCGTCGTCGGAGGGCTCTACCGCGCAGCCGACGGTGGTGGCGCGTGATCTTCTTGCGGAGACGACGGGTTCTTGGGCGTCAAATCTCGTCGGCCATCAGCGGTGCGCCAGCGAGCGTAAGTCAGCAACGTACCAGCGTGTGGCGGTGGTGCCTCATGAGTGGAAGGTGACGTTCTCGCATGTGCTTCTGATGCCCTCGCATCCCAATCTGATGCAACTCCGGGGGAACCTCAGATCGCTTCAGGATCGAGCGATGGCGGCGCTTGCGCGTCGTAGCCCCTCTCGAGGGCATCTATTTTGGAGCTTGTGCAAGTTGGAGGGACTGGCGGCGGCTGTGTCGAGATCGTGGATTCGTGGTGGCCTCGTTTCTTCGTACTGTCGAGTCTATGGAGCGAGATCTGCAACGTCTTGCGGCAGGAGGTGGTCGTTGTCGACAGCCATTGCTACTACATTGTGGTTGCCTGCGGACCTGTCTAGCGGCGGCGTGCTAGCCGCAATCTGCTCGTTGCGGCGCCGTCTGATGACACCGCATGAGTTTGGCGATGGGACGGCGGCCCGGTTTTCTTCGACCACGGCAGACTCCATGGTCATGTGGATGACACGTTGGCTGAATCTTCATTTTGGTGATGGTCTTCAGCTACTTGTGCCATGGCTGATGGCGGTATGGGACGTCCTATTCTGCGACCGCTGAGTTTTTAGGGCCGGCGGCGGTATAGAACGCCCCCTCCACTTCAAGATCGGGTTCAATTCGACGCAGCAGGTGCTACGCACGATGGCTTCCCTGGAGTTGTCAATTCATGCTTGACCGGCGGTGGCGATGTGGCGTCTCATGCGAGGCGTCATGTTATGCCTGATCCTTCCAGGTGCTACGCACGACGTTTTTCCAGTATCAAGTCATGCATGTGAAGTTGGTGCGACAGTGACTGGTGGCGTGGCGGTACGTGATGTCATTGGTTTCTTGTTTGTCCTCCAGTGGCATCTGGTCATCGATTCATTGTTAGCCGGACATGTGATGATGGTAGATGATTCAACATTGAGTTTGCACAGTTCGATGAAAACATTTTGGCAATGTTGACGCATGTTTGCGTCGTGTCCTTGTTGAATGCGGTGGCTCGAACCTCGTCTTTAGAGATGAAAATTTCAGATCGATCTTAGGTTGACGTCATCATCGGCGCAAGTGCGACTTTTTCTTTTCTTAAAGGCTTTGCCTAGATGTTGTGTATTTATTTTTATTTTTATCTTTTACTATAGGGTTAGTGGTAGTCAGGTGGAGGTTCTATCGCGAGCCATATGACCTTGGGTTTGTTTACTTTGTATTTTTCTGAACTTTATAATAAAAGGACAGTGTGCATCTTTTCTATGTAGAGGCCGCGGTTTCGTTTCCCATTAAAAAAAGGTGTGAAATGTTGTGAAGCTTAGAGATGTCTACATATTTGGGTTGCCTCAAACCAGGAGAAGTCATAATGTTGTAATAAAAGTTGAAAAAAATACATCATACATGCTGAAGGTCACCGAGCTAGCAGCCCAAGGTCAACACGCGAGCAGTGCCTTGTCAATCATCTACGGAGTAGTAGACTAGTGATACGTCTCAAACGTATCTATAATTTTTGAGTGATCCATGCTAGTTTTTTGATATTGTCACATGTTTTTATTGTCATTTATATCATTTTTATGCATTTTGTCGGACTAACCTATTGACAAGATGCCAAGTGCCAGTTCCCTGTTTTTTGCTATTTTTGAATTTCAGAAATTTACTTCTGGAAATATATTTGGAATTGGACAAAAATTTACGGAGATTTTTTACTCAACGAAAGGCACCAGAAGACCAAAGGGGAGCCTGAGGGGCAACCCACAGGGCGCAGGCGGCCTCCTGCCGTGGCCCCCTGGGACCCGTGGGTGGGGCCCTCCCCTGCTCCTGGGGCACCCCCTCGGCCCCTCCGACGCCTATAAAATCCCTAAAAACCTAAAAACGTCGAGGCGGCCATTATTTTCCAGAAACTCGACCCCGACGCGCCGTCACCGAAAACCCTAGTTCGGGGTCCAATCTGAAGCTGATCCCGGCACTCTGCCGGAGGGGAGATCGATCCCGGAGGGCTCTTCATCGCCATGCCTTCCTCCGGGATGATTTGTGAGTAGTCTCACCTTGGACTACGGGTCCATGGCAGTAGCTAGTTGGTATTCTCTCTCTTGTGCTTCATGTCTTATGATCTTGTGAGCTGCCTAACATGATCAAGATCGATTATTGTAATGCTATGTGATGTGTTTGCTGGGATCCGATGGATTATGAAGTTATGTTCAGATTGTGCATGATTCTTATATGAGTAATTTATGTTTCTTTCATGCTCTCCGATGTGCGTAGTTACTTTGGCCAAGTGATTATGTGTATCTCCAAGAGAGGATATTTATGCTAGATAGTGGGTTCATGACACCTTTGTTTCCTGGGCACGAGTGACATAAATGTCTAAGGGCGAGGGTGTGCTGTTTCTACTAAGGTAAAATAGCGATGTTAATGTCTATTTGATATTAGTATTGGTTACTTCATGCACTTTAATTAATGTAATTGTCTGTTGCTTGCAACATAATACCGTTGGGTGACAAGCTGGATAGCGATCCCACGGTGGACTTTTTAGACAAAGACGCAGTTGGACTCAACGGTCTTTGTTCCTTGTTGTGATGCCTCCATAAATATTATCATGTCCTTTTTGTTATAGCTAAATTGGGTTGTGTCATGATCTTGTCAATTGCCTAGTTGTAATTCGTTCACCCATCACATGCATATTTTATTTACCTTGAAAGACTCCACTAGTGAACCCAAGGCCCCCGGTCCATCTTTTACATTGTTTACAACCTCATTAGTTGATTTTGATTATCATTATTCCTCTGGTCATTTTTCATGTTTTATCTATTTCATCATACAATTAACCGCTTTGTGTTCTGCGAGACCGGAGAGATTGACAACCTCTCCGCCGTTCGGGACAAAGTATTGGTTGAGTGTCTGCAGGTCCACGTCTGTTGAAGGTATCCCTAAGCGCTAGAGATCTTCATCATTCACCTCGTTGTTGATTTCAAAGTCCTAACTGGTTCGATCAACGTCGGTTTCTTAATGAGGAAAACTGCTACTAGCTGCAATTCCGCCTTCGCTTGGGGCAAACCACCCAACTTATCAATATCTACCATCAAGCAGTTTTCTGGCGCCGTTGCCGGGGACTTTGGAGCTGCAGCAGGGGAGTCTCATACCCTCATCTCTTACTTTGTTTTTGTCTTGCTTGCTTTATTTCTCGTTTAGTTTAATTTTCCTGTTTTAAAATTTTAAAACCCAAAAATAGTGTAGTCTTTATTTCGTTTTGTTAGTAATGCTTAGTTATTTACTTGTTCTCAATGGTTAACTTCTTTGAAACTAGGTCTTATTTGGCAGGCGATTCACGGAAGATCATAAGAATATTATAAGGAATACCGCTTTCACAAAAAGGGATACACTTATGGAAAATAATTAATACTCTGAACAATTATGCTAGAGACTTGTGCTTAAATTATGATATATCTTATTGCTGTGATGAGTCTAGTTGTAGCATGAAATTTTAAACACAATTCCTTTCATGTGCTGGTAATGATTATGAAACCTTAGCATCTTATGCTAAGGGAAACTATGATTTTTATATGTGGAACCTATTGAAGAATTTATTGCGTGGAAGGGTGCTTATGAATTTTCCCTTCTTTGATTGAAAATGATGATGATGCTCCTTATAAATCTGACAGTTTTGCTATACTTAATTATTGCATGGATAATTAAAAAGATGAAAATTGCTATATATTACTGAATATCTTAAGGGTTTATCTCCCCAGAAGAAGAGACTAATGCTTGCAGGAGCCTATGGAAGAAGAAATTGTTAAAACTGGAAGCTCATGGATGAAAACGAGGAGGAGATGACGAACAAGAGGAGGGAGAATGGAGTAGATACCCATCTCTACCTTCTAATGAGAGTAACTCTCTAACTCATACATTATTTGATTGTCCTCCTTGCTCACCAAAGGAGAATGGATGCTATGATCCTATTGATTGCTTGAAACATCCCTTTTTGATAAAAATGATCTTGTTATATATGATAATCCGTGCTATATTGATAAATTTTATGATAATCCTTTATTTACTCCAACCATTGAGATGCATGATAATGAAGAGTTGTGCTTAGAAAGTCTATATGATAAAGCTCTTGACGATGGTCCTATGTTACTTGATAATAAAAATTATAATGCTATTGAAAATGGGTTTGATCCCACTATTTTTGAGATGGACCGAAATTATTTGTTTGTAGATCATGAAAAGCCTGTTTTAAGTGATAATTACATTGTTGAGTTTGTTCATGATGCTACTGAAAATTATTATGAGAGAGCAAAATATGGTTGTTGGAGTTCTAATGTTACTAAGACACCTCTCTTTATGTTGCAAGTTTTGAAGTCGCACTTGCTTTGTCTTCCTATGCTACTAGCTTTATGCTCCAATGAATTATTTTCATACAAGATGCCTATGAATAGGAAGTGGGTTAGTCTTAAATATGTTTGGTATTTTTTTCTTGATGCTCTCTTTTGTCAACTCTTATTCTTACTAGAGCATCATTGAAATCATTGCGCCTAGCTAAAAGGCGTTAAAGAAAAGCGCTTGTTGGGAGGCAACCCATCTTTTATTATTAATTTTCTTTTTGATTTTCTTGAGTCATGAAGTTATTACCTCTGTAGAAACTTCATTGTATCTTTTTCTTTTGGTTTTTTGTGCCAAGTTTAGCCTCTAATGCATTGAAAGTGCGAGGTATTGTGTTGCTGTCTAAAAACAGATTCTGTGCGCCTGTTGCACGAAAATCCTAAAATCGCCAGAATTTTATATTTTTCTGAGAATTTTTTACAGCAAGCCTGATGCTTTTATATATCTTTAGTTAGTTTTAAGTTTTTTTATTTGAGCTTTAGAAGTGTCTCGAAAAATTCGTTCTTTACAGACTGTTCAGATTTTGATAGATTCTGCTTTTATTTTGCATTTGTCTCTTTACCATCGTCATATGTGATAATCTAGGGGTAGAGTGTCACATTGAGGCTTAGTAAAAAGTAGCTAATGTCTAATGAAGTTGGTTTGCAATTTGTCATGAGTTGTACACATGTGCATTTTAATTTATGAGCACTAACCCTTTAATCAAATTATGAGAAGTTTTGTGTGAAGAGAGTTTTTAAGTTCTAAAGGAGAGGAATATGAAGAAATCGATGATGGATCAAAGCTCAAGCTTGGGGATTCCCCCATGGCACCCCCTCTGAATATCAAGAACTATCAAGAGTCAAAGCTTGGGGATGCCCAAGGCATCCCCTCATCTTCATCGACTATCATAAGGTCGTCTTCATTGAACTTCGTTTTTATCACTTTACATATTATGTGTTATGCTTGGAGCCTCTTTTTACTTTCAGTTTTGTTTGTTTGTTAGTCATATCTTTGTTAGATCCTAGCTTTATTTGTGTGGGAGAGAGACACGCTCCGCTTTTTCGTTTGAATATCTTTTGCTTCGCTTATATCTTTTTGAGTATTATTAACTACTGTCTGTTTTCTAGTAAGCTCTCGCTTTTAGCTTTTATCTTGTTTAGAGCTGCTAGTTGTTAAGTTAAACTCTCTTGTTCTTCACTTATATTTGTTGGAGAGTTGTTTTTGGTTGCTTGGTGTAACGCCCCAAGATCGGTACTATGCAGATTTTAGCGTTCCAGCCAAATCCGCATAATAACGATCCTAAAGGACGCCCACCAGGCATAACGTGCACGTCGCAACACACACGTTATGCGGGTGGAATAGTGATAACATTACAACAGTTCTCGATGGAACCCACAAAAGAACATATATACAACAACGACTCACCGAGTCAAGAGCAAAGATACAATACAAAGATCCAAAATAACAACGGAAGCGGGTAGCGTCCGGCTACGGACAAGAAACAAATTGGACTAAGAGTCCTGAAGATAAACGAAGGCACCATATCCCTGCCCAGGCCAAGCCGGAGGGATTCCCAAGCTAACGTCGTCACACTTCAAACCTGTTGGCTGCATTGGAATAGCAGCCCCGAAGGGGTCAGTACTATAAAACAGTACTGGCAAGTAATACTCACAAGATATCAAAGCTGGAATTCCGGGGAAAGAGGATTAGCGATTGAGGCGGCAAGCAGCACTAACAACTTATAGATACACACTACAACTTCCGTCTATCAGAGACAAGGTAAGAGAGCGCATAAGGGACCAACTATACTACTCACCAAACAAACCCGCCCTAAACGACTCCCTCGTATCCTCAGCCCACGAGGAAGAAGTCTGGGCACTCACACGGTTGATCAAGTTTTTAATCAGATTATTATTCATGTAATCTATCTTACTAGTCAAGTTATTATCATCATAAGGTGCAAGTTGTCTATGATCTTTTTAGCCAGCGCATTTCACCAAGTCGTCCATAACCGCGGACACGGCTTTTCGAAAAGATTTCACCCTGCAGGGATGCACCAATGAACCCACACGCATCGAAACTCTCGCTTAGAGGTGTACCGGTGGAGGTTTCGACGCAATACTTCCCTTCTCTACAAACAAGTCCAGGGAGCCACCTAGCTAGGTCTGATCCACCTTGAGAGTCCGGCCGAAGCTTCGAGGTGGGCCTAACCGTTGCGTGCGCGGCTTCGGGAGGAACACTCATACGATTGCCCTCCGTCCACATTCGATAAACGACCAGGCAGCAAGACCTACTGAAACACCTGAACTACTTGTGGCATCCTGGACAAGTTTGAGGATCCGGTAATAGATTGAGGGGAGGCCCATAGAACTCCCACATGTGGTTAGTGCGCTCAGTCTTGGATCAGCGGAAAAGAACTCGGGTCCTAGGCGACACTAGCAGAACAAATCACCACGATTGGCCTTCCGCCGGTGCCTTATCTTTATTATATTATTCCCATCGCAACAGAAAGTAAAGATTACCATTTTAGTTGAGCCTAGCTATCATGTTATCAACAAGACTAGACAAAAAGATAACAGGACTGAAGCAAAGCACCTAAGCATGCACTACGACTCGCAAGGCTAACAAAGTAAACAAACAACATGGTGATAGGATGTGGGGTGTGGCTATATCATGGCTGCAAGGTAAACATGCATATAGGATCGAGACACAAGCATCGTGACATAAGGCTAGCAAGGAACAAAAGATAGGAGGTGTAAGAGACAGAAAACAAGCAAAGATAGCAAGGGAGTATCACTTGCCTGCAATCCGGTAGAGGTAGCAGAACCTGTCGTTGCTCACATCAACTCAACGTCCTATTCCCGGAGAAGCAACAAACACTGGAAGGCAAAAGATGCATTTTACTTCTATGGCAAAAGAAGCGGCATGTTGATGACATGATGCATGACAAATTAAATGTTATCCAATTTTATTCCCTAACACATGGCAAAAGCATTTTAAATGGGATCGGTGCACAATTTAGATGCACCGGACAAATCCCATAATTAGTTGATTTAATTTGACTAAATGGATAAAGGTGCGATGTTAATCAATGATGCATGATTTTATAAGATACGCATATATATGGTATAGGGGTTTAGGGTTGGGGTCACACATCGGAAACGAGGAACTTCGGATTCGAAACCGTCGTCTTCGGGTCGTAGTCGAAGTAGTCGATCGTCCGGAGTCGAGGTAGTCGTTCATCCGGAGTCGAAGTAGTCGAGGTAGTCGACGTCGTGGTAGTAGTCGTACTCGGGTCGTCGTCGTGGCGGACCTTGGCGTTCCGGGCTTCGGGGTCGTCGGGGTTCCACGGTGGTCGGGGATCGGGGATCTTGTCGGGTTTCGGTGTCGGGGAAGATCTTGTCGTATCACTGTTCACGGTCGTCGTGGTTCACGGCATCGGAGAACTTGGCGTCGGGGATTTGGCTTCACGGTGCTTCACGACGGGAAAGCGTCGGGAACGGGAACGGGGAACCATCGGGGAACACGTCACGGAGGCGTCGGAGACGGAAACGGGGAATGGCCGGGAAAACGGGGACGGAGACGTCGGGAAACCGCCTTCACGGAGGCATCGGGGAACCACGACGGGCACGTCGGGGAAACGGGAAACATCGGGAAATCAAAACGGAGAAGGGCACCGGTTTGTTTTCTTGTGGGAATTTTAGCGAACACGTTGCGGACGCCGGAGACATACACGGAGAAGGTCATGGGCAGGAGCAGCTCAGGCCATAGCGAGGAGGCTAGACACGGCGGCGCGAGGTCGAGAGAATCAGAGGCGTGGGCGCAGGCGCGANCGGAGATGGCAGCGGCACAAGCACGAAGACGAGAACGTGCAGGCTCCTTGCAGGCTTTTCGTCGAACAGGTGCAGGCGCCGAGGAAGAACACACCACGTACACGGGGAGAGCAGCATGGACAGGGGGCACACAAAGACGTTCACGGAGACCAAGCCGTGAAGCAGCAACAACACGGGCGGGGTGGCAGGCTGGTGGAGGTCAGGAGGCAAAGGTGGGGCACGGTGGGGAGGAGCATGGAGGTGGCCGGTCAGAGGAGGTGGTCGGAGGCGCTCGAGCGGGGAGCGAGAAGGACGGGGCAGAGGCGGCCATGGCGAGGGAGAGCTGGGGCCGGGCGCGAGCGGCGCGGGTCGAGGACGTCGGAGGCGCGGCCACCGCGGCCTGGCCGGAGGGGAGGAAGCCGGAGTGGAGGTGGCGCCGGAGGGGAGCTGCTGCGGCGGGGTTGGGGATCGACGGGGAGGCCGAGATGCGGACAGGGAGGACGACACGAGGAAGAAGAGAAGAAGGAGAGGGGGCAGGGCGCCGGGGATGGGAGGCAGGGTGGAGAGGACAAGGCGGCGGGGCTGGCCGGCGGCGGCCGGTCGGCCGGAGAGAGGAGAATCGGGAGCTCGCGCAGAGGAAGAAGGCGTCGGGGAAGGAAGGAGCCGGGAGGAGGAAAAGAATGAAAGAAAAAGGGGAAAAGGAGAGGAGAGAGAAGGGTCCAGGGACCTAGAAAGAATTTGCAAGGACCTTAGTGTGAGGTGGAAGGGCTTGCCCGTGAAAAGAAGAAAAGAGGAGAGGGTGGCTGCAAAAAGGGAGGGGGTAGGAACAGAAAAAACACCTGGGGGAAACTCTAGGGTTTGGAGGTTAGGTGGGCTTGGGCCGGTTGGGCTACTCTCTCGCAATTCTCAAAACATTTTATTTTGCAATTTAAAATTTGGCAATTAATTTTAGAAAACGGAGACGAACGTCTCGCTAAAACTTTTCCGACAAATTTAGCAAAATAAAAATAGGGTTTAATAAAAATAATTTTTGTTGCCAAAAATATGCGATGCGATGATGCTGATGTCAGGATGATGCAAAAAGCAAAACAAACAAAAATCTAATTTGAGGAAAACCCTGGGACATTACAGTGTCATAAGGGCAGGGCCCTATACTAGCATGAGCAAAGGACAGGCTATGGTCGGTGGCTCAACTTCGCATACACCTTGTATGGCGGGACGTGGCAGACACGATGAGTTACCAGATGGGTGTGGGAAAAGCGTGCTACCTCTGCAGAGGGTAAAACTATTCGAATAGCCGAGTCCTCGGATATGGACAGTTGGGAGGCTGTCCTAGGCCATGTGCAAAGTTTTGCAAAGATGTGCAAGTTTTGGAAAAGTTTAAGAAAAAGAAACAAAAGTGGAAATGTTGTTACCCAACTATACCAAAGGGAGTGGTATGAGTTGTGGAGATAATTGGACCATGATGAGAAATGGTCGGGAAAAAGGAGGAGTTTGGAGAAATAGACAAAATGGTGATTTTCCAGGAAAAACATTTTAAAAAAGAGACTTCTTACCTTTTCAACAAACATCTACTTTCGGGAAAAACGTTTTAAAAGAGATTTCTTACAAAGGCCGATTTATGGGAAAAAGATCTAAAAGCCTTCTTTTCTTTTAACAAAGGCCATAGAGGTTTTCGAAAGTATACAAGGGGTCATGAAAAGTTATAAAATTCTCCTTATTTTTTTTCAACGAAAGTTATAGAGCTTTCAAACAAGTTTTACTAAACAAAAGTCTATCCTTCTCTTTTCAATGCGAATAGAGTTTTCAAAGCAAACAAAGTTTTACTCAAACTATAAAAAGTGTAGTGCATGCTCTTTCGGGGGTAGTTTGCGAGTACAATCAAATGTACTCATATTGGTTTCATCCCTGGCTATTGTCTTAGCCAGATTCTAAAGAAGAGCAGTTGAAGAAGGAGATGGAAATGACGTCAATGCGAACTAGGGCGCTTCCCAGTCAGTTGCCTGTAGGGTTAAGGCGAATGACTTGGGCTCCACGTTGTTTTGGTGATTTCCGCTGCAAGTACCTATTGAAGATTATGACTTCACTCAAGTAAGTAAACTCCTTCGGTATTTATGGATGTTCCTTGATTACCAGTTTGATTGTGCTCAGCGACACACTGATCATGGGATCGCTGATGTAGGCACAAGGGTATTTCGGACGGCTAGTCCGGGGTCCCCACAGACTTGGTATCAGAGCCATCCTGACTGTAGGAGACCTTAGTTAGCATGGACGTTAGTTAGGAAAGCAAATATTTTTGGTTAAAAATAATAATAATAATAATATATATATATTACTACCCAAAATAAATTTTTATCTAGAGAAGTCCGAAAATGGCTTCGCTCTTCTCATCTTCTCAAATATTTCAAAGTCTTACCCCTCTATTTTAAGATTTTCCAAGGAACCTTCTGCTATCTCTTACCCGTTCGAAACTAAGAGTATACTTGACGATGAACCAAGTGAGACTTAATTAGTTACCACCCACAAGAAGAAGCTTCCATCACAAATACTCAGCATTCAACTTCAAGGCTACTGATTTGCAAATACCAAGATCGTCAATGTCAACAAAGCAAGAAACCTCCGAAGACCTCAGCTCAACATCAACAATTCTACTCAAGTTGCAACTTCGACGATCTCAATTTCTCCAGCAGAAGACTAAGTCGATAAAATGAAGACTTCACCAACCATGTTTAACAACGACCCCTAGGAAAAACGTATGGTAGGAACCTTGGTTGTTTTACCCCGACTACCACGAGTATTAGGTGTCCAGTGGTACTAAATGTACCTTGTGCATCGTTGGTTGTGAATTCTCTGCTGGTATGTTGTTTCTCCTGTGTGTTTTGCAAATCACGCCTAGTTAACAAACCCCTAATGCTTACCTATCAAAGATAATCAGGTATCCTAATCACGGTAGTCTTGTTGCGTTAAATATATATAATGTTTTAAGTTATCTCTATAAATTTGTTTAACTCAGTTACGGCAACCATAGTTCCCTAGACGGAGATGTCGCGGGCACACCCCTACATCGGTTCCGGTTTTGAAGCTACTCAAGGTCCCCCGATCGAAGCCGCTCCAGGAACCCACTTGACAACCTCTGTAAGAGAAGAGTCCCATACATCTAAGATCTGCCCAAGAAAATTAGAGAGGACATCATCAGAAGTCAAAGGACCGAACCCCAAGGCCATAGCACAACGTTGGTGTTACACTTGCAAAGAACGCGGACATATGACTAGGAAATGCCCCCTTAGGTACATCATAAAGAAGAAACCACCCGAAGGAAAGGCTTGTAGTAAGTGCGGAAGGGGTGGACACTAGGCAAGTCAATGCCCTGGCAGCTGCCCAAACTGTTTTAATTTTCATCCACATGGCAAGTGCCCAACCGCTAGCATCACGTGCTACCTATGTGAAGGGAATGATCATGTTCCGGCTAAGTGTCCTCTGGAGTTCCTAGTAGATGCAGTAAACGAAGCTCGTGAAAAGATTGCTCAAGACGCCATCCACGCTCCGACAAGGACGCTCACTAGAGCATCTAGCCCCTATCAGAATCTGAAGCGCCAGAAGGATAGGCACCCCAAGGAGCCAACACCACCCTTAGAAACATATCACCAGTTGTGCCTACGCTCTGGAAGAACCCTTCGCAGGAAGAAGCCCTGCACTATCCAGCAAGCCCCCAAGCTTGCCTATCAACCCCCGCAAGCCCCACGCCCCACCTTTCCAAACCGCCCAAACAACCCCAACCGCCCCAATGACAACAACCGTCCAAAAGGAAACCCCAACAGCTTCAAGGCCAATGTTGTCTGCTTTGAATGCGGCACCAAAGGTCACTACTCCAGAGAATGCCCCAATCTCCAGGAATCATTTCAGCGCCCCTTCAAGAAATGCAGTGTTTCCATGTCAAAGGGAAGTTAGCACCAAGGTGTATTGGGCCTTTCAAGATCATTAGCCGTCGAGAAGAAGTATGGGTCCTATTTAGTTAGCCGTATTTGGGTTCAATGTAAGGTCCGTCTCTTTTAATGAAATCCTTTTTAGATTCTTAAAGCAAAGAGATGTTAACATGTCTAAACACGAGCCTCCAAATTCTAGATTAACATCTAACCCCAGTTTGTGACGGTACTAACTGGCCTTATCTAACCACAAATTTTGACAAAAAGAGTGGTGATATAGAAAGAATCACATATAGTTGGTAGTGAGAAGATCGCCATCATCAAGGCCGAAGTCGATCAACACTAAAGACCATCTGCGCAGAATTGAACCAGGAAGCAAGCACCATCGACGCTACCTATCGAGCAAGCATCCTGTTCAACTGGCCTCGATCAATCACACCGAAGGAGGATCAAGAAAGCATGAGCAGCGATTGTTGACATGAAGCTCTTTCTCTAACTTTTAAGGTTAACTGAGAACACGAACCTTGCACGCTCGTAAAACAGCAGACCAAACCACCTACTCAGGACACTCGAACTGACCTTTAGATTCCTCTAGAAGCTCGATAATCGAGACTGTACTTCTTAAAGATTCTTACCAACGCTTCATGAAGCTCAAGAACCAAGGAAGTCAGCAATGAAGTTCCTCCTTTACTCAGCTAAAGAAGGACAAGCATGAAGACACATAACCAATGGGATACTCAGAAGAATCAAACGACGTAAGCACCTGCTGAGGACAACATCAACCACCAACCAAGTCTAGACGAACTTAGACATTGATAACATCCTTTTCTAATTAGAAACCAGAGAGAGTTGAGTAAGCAGACTCGACGTATCCTGAAAACCACGCGTCCCCATCTGCGGCCCCCGTAAGAAGAAAATAGTACGGAGTGATATCTGCACCGACCCCAAGCACCATGGAGTGACAACCGAGACGAAGATCGTCAAGAAGAACAATGCCACCAAGTCAACTCCAGCTGCAAACCTCAGCAAGACCGATTAAAAACCCCTTTTAAGGGGGAAGACCTGCAATAGGTATACAAGTACGTGGTAATAATTAGTTCCTTGCGTCTCAGCCCCGTAGAAACTGGAAACAGCCAACCAAGACTATCTATCAGCATCGATCGTCAAGTCGACCCTATCATTCCGGGTCTGAACCCATCAGGGAAAATTATCGACAAGGAACGACCTCGCTACATCAATTTTTGTCAAGACCTCACCTGGCGACCTCACTGAAGAAGCAACGACCTCGGAAGTATAGCCAGCCCAAAACTCGTGCCCTCGTGCTCCCCTGTACCCCCGGGCAAATCCCGGGACGAGATTTATTTTTAAGGGGGGAAGGATTGTAACATCCCAAATTTATAATAAGAATTAACAAGACCCAAAATTCAGAACCAACAAAAACTTTTTGAAATTTCTTCGCTAATGATTGTGTTTCTCTTTATATTGTTCTGTTTGACCTTGTGTGACATGTGTTGAAGTTGTTTGACTAGTAAATATCAACCCAAGAACCCAACCCAGATATAAACATATTAAACTTTGGTGATCATATTATGACAAGAATATATTCCCTATATCTTTTCCATTCTTATTTTGGCCCAAGAACATTTCAATGATGTTTGATTTTTGGCAACAACCAAAACATCCATTATTGAGAAGGTAAAAGTGATCTCCCAAAACTATGTGTTCCCCAAAAATATGGAGACCTATATGTATCTCCTATCCAATTATCAACCTTGATGTTTTGCATGTATATGCAACTCCTATTTTATAAACTCTGATTTCCACTCCATTTGAACACCACACTAGTGGGAAATATATTACCCCACATATTTCCTTTCTCAAACCTTTTTAAAAACAATTAAGCTATGAGTTGAGACATTTTCTTAAACATCATCTTGTCATAATTAAGTGTGTTCATTTTTATAAGATGGTATTGTCAATTATAGAAATAGTGGTGCGATTAATTCTTGTGGTTTGAATTGTGTGGTCATGGTTGTGAATATGAATATTGTTGTGTTTTGATGTGTGTGTTTGCTAAATAAAATTGTGAAGAAAGGAAAAGAAACAAAATAAAAACATTAACACATAAAAACATGGAACAAGTGCCACACAAATTTCTCCAAGTGAGAAATTAATATTTTCCTTTAAAACCGAAAATCAGTGGGGTGACATAGTGCTCACTCCCACTTTGCTCTAATATTTCTTCCCTCAGTTTCAAAAATTTAAAATTTACATTTCTATTTCTTTCTTTAATTTTACCGAATCACTAAATGTGCTATGATGCACTTGTCAAATAATTTCCATCATAGCACCAAAAAAAATCACCAACACCTATACTTAATCCCCACAGCATTTGCACACTTGCACTTCATCTTTTTCTTTAGCATTAAAGTGCCTAATAGTTGCAAATAGTGCAACATGGTGCCCTATACCCTATATTCAAAAGGCACCCCAAACTTGCTCCCTTGCTGTCCCCAACTTGTCCAGCAGCTCACCAACACTCCCCTGCACGTTCTGGACAAGGTCCCAACACCCCCATGCCCGAAAACCTAGCCCTAAGCCGCCATGCCATGGACATGGCCACCACCATGGGCACTTGACCAACCAGCCGCAAAACAGCAGACCACCATGTCCTGGAGCTTGCCCTTGCTCCCTAGAAGCACCACAGGTCGACCACGTAGCTCCTGGCCCCTCACCTTGCCTGCACTCGCCGTTGCACCACCGCCCGACACGCTGTCGAACACCCTGCGTGCGCATCTTACCGCGACCACCACCGCCCGACCAGCGCGCGCCCGAGCCGGCCCCGACCGCCACGGCGTGCGCCACTCACCCCACTACCCCCCAGACACGGCCCCTTGCCGTTTCCCGCCCTGCTCGTCGCCGACCAAGCCGCCCCCGCACGCCCCCGTGCTGACCGCAACATGCCGAGGCCACCACCGTGCCCCCCCTCGAACTCGGGCCGCCCCGCTTATAAAAGCACCCCCAAGGCCTCCACCCCTCACCACACGACCACCACACCACTCCCCCTTCACCTAGAAGCCACCGAAGAGGAGCTCGGTGCTCCACTTCGAGCAGCTCGGCCACCGAGCCGCGCCGCCGCTGCAGCTCACCGCCGGCGACGCCTCCGGTGCCCAGACGCAGCCCAGGCCACCCGCAGTCGACCCCAAGCCCCACCGCCGCCTCTCGCCGCCGGCAGGTAGCCTCCCCGGCCGCTCCCCCTTCACCTCTGCTTCTCCCTCTGTCGGGAGGACGATGACGGCTGTGTGCCGTCGATCTCAGGATCAACGGCCACAGTGCGTTCCCGCCCGATTTAATTTTTCTGGAAGAACTGCTAAGTGCTGGAAATAGTTTAGATTAGCTACTTTTGCATGCATTTGCTGAGAAATCTGCCCCACCAAAATTTGAAATCTTTGCATGGTTAGAAAGAGCAAGTTACATAGATTCAAATGAAAGTTTTAGTTTTCAAAAATAATTAGTTTAGCTCAATGGGAAGATGAGGCAAAGTAACTATGTTCTGTCTGTTTTCAGAAAATTTCTGAAAACAGATTACTGCTTAGGTTTTGATCTGAGCATAGCAATTAATCTAGATTTATTTAGATGTTAGCATTGGCATGTAATGATAGTATGGTTAGAGTACTGTCATGACCAAGTGTTGTGAACCCCACTATAAATTCTGTGTAAAGGATAGCATCTAGGGAAAATGGCTAAGCAGTAAGTTAACCCACATGAAATAACAGACCTAGCTCACTTCCCATGCAAATTCCTATTTAACCAGAGGCCTAGAAATAGCAAACTAAAATTTTGTAGCTAGTATAACGTGCCATATTCACATTGATGTAGGCAATGATCATGTAGGTTAATTCCCTGATTCAAAATCAAAATGACAAATGTGCTAATTGATAAACTTAAATAGGTAAATTTTCTCTGTCAGAAATTTGATTAGAACTTTGAAAATGAATATCTTGAGATCTAGGAATCTAAAAATAGCAAATGAAAATGTTCTGGAAATCTTATGAAATTATCTAACTAACTAAAGTGGTTTCACCCCATTTAGGTTAATAGATAAGTAATGATATTAAAAGTATCACATAAGGTACATAATTTAACTTGTTTGTTTCTGATACTCTACTAACCCAAATGTGGTCAAACCAATTTTGTTAGCTCACATTTAAGCAATACTAGTTATACCTATGAGGATTTAACTTTTGAGTAACATTAACTTGAGTTGTAGCAAAAACAAGAAAACTAACCTTCTGGATAAAAACATTTATATAGTGAGTTTAATAACCTCAATTGAATTAAATCCAATTGGGTTAGCTTCTACACATCAGTAGCTATCCATAGAATTTTAGTTCACATTTTTGTGATGAACAGAAGCCAAGTTATGCAATTAAACATGCACCACTAGTTCCTGCCATATTTAAGACCTAAGTAAATAATAGATAATTCAAATAAATTGAAATCAAATTGTGTTGCTTTGTAAGTGCAGTAGCTATGTGTGATGCTTGAGAGATGTTGAGATGCTTGACTGAGTAGGTTAGAAATGGTATGTATTTCTTGTTTATTTTGATAATTAGGTTATCTTTGTGTGATTAGTATAATTGCCTAGCTTGTTAAACTTGGTTTTATTCAAGTTGAGTGCTAGCTTGAGTATCATGTTAATGTCTCTACCTTAGCTTGGTAGGATGTTGTGAATTACAGAAAAGAGTTGGTAGCTTAACTTTTGTCTGAAGTATTTCCTGTTTAAATAAAGATGCTTAATCACCACTTTAATCATATTTTTATAAGTGTGAGTAGTGTTGGTGATTGCCAAACTTGTTTGTTAAATAACAATCTTCTCTCATGATTGTTGTTTGTTAGTGTTGCTTGATGTTTGTTGTTGGAGTGTCCTACTGTGTGTTGATTGTGTTCTTTCCTTTTTGCGACGCTAGATATAAACGCTACCTGGGTGATATTGGAAAGGATTTATTGGAGAAGAATCAGAGTTTACTTCTTTGATCAGTGAGGAGAAGTCTAGGGACATTATACTGAAAACAGGCAAGCTACTTCACTGAGCTTGCATTTATATTCATTTACTTTGATCACCTAAATTAGTCAAAAGTATTAATGATTTTGAAAACCTTTTTACAAGGACATGAAAACTATTTTGCCACCCTATGTAGAAATATAGAGGAGATATTTAAAACTATAGGATGGGAAAAATATGGTTTATTCCAAACTCCTTTTTAAAGTACCTAGTTGTTGGTGACATGCCGAAATGTCGGTGTTGAAGTGGAGAAATGGTGAATGGTGATGGTTATGAAAAATTGCACATTGTGTCCTAGTACTATGACGACCAGCCAATAACCTGTGCGACCACATTTACCCACATATGGGAAAGGGCGTAGTCATATAGTTTGCTCATATTAGTATGGGACACCTCATCGATGGAGACGACTCCGTTATGCGTGAGGGGATGGTCATGGCGACCTACCCCCTGACCTGGGTCCTAGCAATCTGATGGATGGAGGATTGAAGATCCACCTTTGGGTCGCCGGGCAAAACTATGAGTCCTCACACTTAGGGTATCCGACGGGTTACTGGACTAAGTGTCGGTGGAAAGTGTCATAAGGGCAGGGCCCTATACTAGCATGAGCAAAGGACAGGCTATGGTCGGTGGCTCAACTTCGCATACACCTTGTATGGCGGGACGTGGCAGACACGATGAGTTACCGGATGGGTGTGGGAAAAGCGTGCTACCTCTGCAGTTGGTAAAACTATTCGAATAGCCGAGTCCTCGGATATGGATAGTTGGGAGGCTGTCCTAGGCCATGTGCAGAGTTTTGCAAAGATGTGCAAGTTTTGGAAAAGTTTAAGAAAAAGAAACAAAAGTGGAGATGTTGTTACCCAACTATACCAAAGAGAGTGGTATGAGTTGTGGAGATAATTGGACCATGATGAGAAATGGTCGGGAAAAAGGAGGAGTTTTGGAGAAATAGACAAAATGGTGATTTTCCGGGAAAAACGTTTAAAAAAAGAGACTTCTTACCTTTTTCAACAAACATCTACTTTCGAGAAAAACGTTTTAAAAGATATTTCTTACAAAGGCCGATTTATGGGAAAAAGATCTAAAGCCTTCTTTTCTTTTAACAAAGGCTTTAGATGTTTTCGAAAGTATACAAGGGTTATAAAATTCTCCTTATTTTTCTTCAACGAAAGTTATAGAGCTTTCAAACAAAGTTTTACTAAACAAAAGTCTATCCTTCTCTTTTCAATACGAATAGAGTTTTCAAAGCAAACAAAGTTTTACTCAAACTATAAAAAGTGTATTGCATGCTCTTTCGGGGGTAGTTTGCGAGTACAATCAAATGTACTCATATTGGTTTCGTCCCTGGCTATTGTCTTAGCCAGATTCTAAAGAAGAGCAGTTGAAGAAGGAGATGGAAATGACGTCAATGCGAACTAGGGCGCTTCCCAGTCAGTTGCCTGTAGGGTTAAGGCGAATGACTTGGGCTCCACGTTGTTTTGGTGATTTCCGCTGCAAGTACCTTTTGAAGATTATGACTTCACTCAAGTAAGTAAACTCCTTCGGTATTTATGGATGCTCCTTGATTACCAGTTTGATTGTGCTCAGCGACACACTGATCATGGGATCGCTGATGTAGGCACAAGGGTATTTCGGACGGCTAGTCCGGGGTCCCCACAGAAGACTTGGGCGCCAAGACGATGGAGGCGCCGTGGGGGGACACAGTCGGTAAAGTTGTCAGCCTTTGTCCGCCCGTCCTGCAAAAGGTGAGCGACCGCACCTAACCCCTATCAGAAGAATACTTGGATGAGAGGAGGCCACGTCGTCCCCTAAGAAGAACCCGGAGGGGTTTTCCCGCCTAAATCCCCTCCGCCCCCAAAGGTGCCCTTGTGGGATCCCCTTAGCCTATATAAGGAGGACCAAGGCACCTGAGGGAAGGGACGTGATTCCAGAGAGTCAGAGGCTAGGCTAGGTAGCACACCGGATGAGAGTAGCATAAGCGAGAGGTGATCTCCTCCGGGACAGGATCTGCCTGTCTTCAACCTCTAGCCTACACCTTCCGGGTTCTCACCCGCAACCACCTCTGTAAGCGACACCATAATAAACCACTCAAGCCAAACATGCAGGAGTAGGGCTTTTTGCCTCCGGCCGGCCTGAACCTGGGTAAACTTCCTGTGTCCCTGTGTTGCTTGCTAGTACGTAGATCGGAGGTCTCGATGAGGTTCTCCCGGTGGTTGATGTCTCCCAGCCTCTTCGCACCTTGTGCCGAACCTAAAAAGGGGGTATCCTTTACTCCCGGTGTCCGTGATCCAAGACACGACAGAGTTAGTGGAGAGTGTGGCGCATAGGGAAGAAGGAGGCGCAAGCAATGATGCTTATTGACAACCATCAAGATGGCGAGCACGAGAGAGGCGAGGGAGGAAGTGGAGCCATCAAGAAAATGAGAGATGCTGCAAATAAGGAAATATCAACTCCAATTCGGATCGAAAGATCAGTTCAAATTTAGTTCGGACTGAAAGAAGCTCCGAAATTTGCAACGACCTTGGTTTCCTCATATGGAGTTCGAATAAGGCAAATAAGCACTTGTTAGAAAGATAATTTCGAGTAATTTAGGGTTGAGATCTGTTGCATTGGCAACAGGGGAATAGCCAGAGATTCGTCGGTGTCTCACAAATTACGTACGTCAGGAGCTGTAGTGCTGGGTCCTTAATGATGGCACCAAAAATGACCGATTTCCGCTCACCATCAGCTGAGTGAAGCCTAGCGCCTAGAAATCTGCTACTAGGCTATGTCTAACTATAATGTTCATGGCTCTCCTCTTCAACCGGATTGGCAAATCGTCTTCCCGGTGGGTTAGGGCCATCGTGTAACCTCATGAGAGTGTCGTAGTGGGCCCCTAATGATGACGTCGGGACCCACGTGAGGGACCATTGGGAGCTGCCCATGCTGACCCGTCTTGCGGGGGTAGGGGTGGCGGGGCACCCTGCATGCCTCTTGGATCTGAGGGTGTCAGAACGCCTCTCTACTCATCCTCGTGACCCTATGGCCTTATCTTCCTTTGCCTCCTACGCCTCCTGGATCTCTTGGGAATTGTTGACAAGCTAGAGATAAGCTCATTTACACCTGAGCTATATAAGATAGTCATACTTAGCAAATGTTTTTCCAAGTCGAGCTAAAAAACAAGTTGTAGTCAATTCAAAACTAAAAGATTTGTCGATCTTGAGCCTCTCACGAGCCTTGACCTTTTCTTCAAGTCCAAACAACAAATGCATATGTTCTTAATTTTTAGCTAAGTAAAAACTAAGAAGTAATTTCTGAAAGGAACCAGTAGACAATAGCTGAAATATGTCTGCTGCATATTCCCAACAAGATATATAATAACCTCCTCCCATTTTATTCGAAAGTAGCAATACAAGATTTGAGGATTAGGGATGAATCCCTAGCTTATTAATCGGAAGGAGAATGAAACAATATATCAATCCCCAGCCGAGGAAACGGATCCATTAACCATGAGGTCGCCAACCCCACAACAATAGATATTTCTAGGACAACAGCCTGAAATGTATCCCAATGGCCTGGCGGCTGCGTAAGCTGGCGGTACTGCTAACATCATGAGCATGCAGACTTGCACCATGATGAAAGCAATGAACACTCGTAGGATGTTAGTATTATTTTCCATTGCTCAAGTACACAAAGTAACAAAGGAAAAATCTGCTTCCTTCCCTATATGTTTTGTTTGTTTATAACGAGTACCGTTGATTCACTTTATATAGACATGGTGGCAGGAAGGTTGTGCTTATTTAAGTAAATCCTATTAAAAGAGAATATTTGAAATTTAAGGACGTCATTAAATAATATAAATCATCATAATAATCGTGGCATTATGTATGATAAATTTGTTCGGTGAATAATAAATTTAATACACCGCTACAAAATATATATGACATTATGGGGCGGATTAATTTGTGCACATTCACTGTATCTGTTCACTATGTTTGCACACAAAAAGGTTTATTTTATTCAAAGAGTGCAAAAAACCATATCTATAAAATATTATAACAAATCAGGAAATTTACTATGCAAAATCTACTGCATCTTGAGACAATGTTTTCATAGAGAATACATATATATTGATGGATATTATGACATGAATGAATATTTTTGTGATATATGCCAATAATGTACAGTATATTGTATCTTGTGGATATATAACACACAAAGATATGATTTCAGATCTGTAATTAGTATAGCAAGGAAATAAGTTAAATATTCATGGGTCCTGCAATTTTGGGCATGTTCCAACAATAGAGTAGCATTCTGATGCAGGGTTTAGCACCAAAGACCATAGACCTTTGTGGTAGTAATTGGGATATGGGAGGGCATGGACGAGAGAGATATATACATAGTAATTTTCTTTTTTGGGGAGTGTCAAAGGAAGTATAAACTGATCAAGAAAATTAGTATCTATAACGTCCCAAAAAATACCGTTTATTAGTTCGCATGTTTTTTATGTTTTGTGCATCACCATGACATCGTGCATATCACTTCATATTATTGTACTGTAGAAATTGTTTTGTCAAATCATATATTGTTGCGACAATTATTCCCCCTTCTATGTCAAATAAAATCCCTCTTCTCTATGTGTTTTATTTTCTAAAAATATTTTGGAAGAAGGGTTTTATAATAATTAAATAAAATAGAACTTTTTAGAAACTGATTTAGAGCCACGGTTAGCGAAACTGTTGCTGATTGTGAGCCAAGGTGACAACTTCGTTATTTCCCGTCACGGGTCCATGCGAAGCCCACTCGGCCCGGAGAAATAGTTGACAAATTTGTTGTAACTGACACCGATTTGATGAGGACATCCCTGCTATAGATGCAACCGTAGCTACTACACCGCCTCCGTTACAAGGACCTATGACTAGAGCTCGTGCACGACAACTCAATCAATGGGTACTTTTGTTTCTACAAACTCCCAATATAAATGATAATATGATGCTGCCTATATTAGATGTATTTGTTTCTCTTAGCAATAATGGACCAAGCATGGATGACAAGGACAAGCTATGGAGCATGTTCGTGGATGGAGATTCCAGCAGGAGTACAAATGATGGAGATGATGATGCCACCAATGGAGGCTACCACAACTTGAAGATGCCATAATGATGTTTGAAGACATCAATGAAATACTCAAGCCTACACTTCATATTTTCTTCCAAAGTCACATATGGTGCTGCGCCACCTTTATTTATGGGCCAGGGCCCTTGTAATTTTGAATAAGACTTGTTAGTGCGTTTTTAGTCCTTATTGTGGGAGGAAAGTCCACCTAGGGTTGGATTCGGCCATCACCACCTAGCTGGCCGAAATCCCCTTCTTTCCTCCTTATATACTCCCCATAAGTCATTGTTTAGACTTGGATTTTGTTTAGTTAAAAAGAACTCAGCTTTTGCTATTATTCACCATAGGCACGAGTGTCGGCTAGACCTCATGTACTACGCAGTTGCAAGATCCCACCTTCATCAATAAGGTTCATCTGATATCCACAATTCTGATTGCATTATTGGTTCTTACTCATTTCTCGATTGCAAGAAGAACTAGATCTTCTAGATCAGGCAAATCATGCTTCTGCATGATTGGTAACAAACGGAGATTGGTTTGGCGACTACATTTGCGCTGCGTACATGTGCATAGTAGTCGGATCATCAAGGTCGAACTCCACCCAATTCGACATAGCTTATTACATCGAAATATCGGACTACCTCTGCCCTATCATGATTTCTTGGGCTTGCCCTCACACGCTGCCTAGTGGGTTTCCGACATGCTCCCTAATGCAAACCATCATAGAAACTGGGGTTTGGCACAACCGACACATATGGGCCCATGAAATTTGGGTCCGTTTACTTGTACTTGTCTGTCTGACGCCTCGCTGTCAGACTTGGACCCACACATTTTGCACCAACAGTCCAACACATGTACCTAATGGACCAACCTGTCGGGTTAAGACAACCACTATTGCGGCATGTGTGGGGACTGTCACAAATGGGACCAGCTATCAGGTGTGAACAAATAAATTGAGCACGTATTCTTCCACGTGTCAACCAGCTTCACGCCGCACCGGTGCAAGCCCGCGTGTTAGACCTGGATCTACCCTTTTTTACAAGAGTAAGTTGTTGCCGTGGGTACCTACGTCGGTCTACCCAACTATTTTGCACACGTGCACTTCCACATGTCAACCAGTCGTCACGTTTCCCCATTTATCTTTTTTTGTACGAAATCACGAGTTTGGGTGATGTAGACATCCAACCATCGATACTCAAGACACACCCATGGGGCAAATGATTAGAGCACGTGCAAGGGCGATCCAAGAGAAAGTGAACTCGCTCCTCTCGATGTGCGACTTCGACAACCCCTTGGATGGAATCTACTTCATGCCTTCACGCTTTGTGTACTCAGGTACAGACGCTCCGTGGAAACCCAAGGCGATGCGGTGAAGCTCAGGGAGGAGGCCAAGAAGACGAACAAGAGAAGAATGAACTTGATAGTTGAGCGTTGCTCCTTCTCGTGATGGGTTCCTCCTAGGAGGATGATGAATCTCTTCTTGTAGCTAGTATTTCCCCATCACTAATTTCCCAAAATAATTATCTCTGAATTTTTCTGGCTTTCGAAGTCAGGTGTCTTGACAGGCACTTTTCCAGCTGATTCCGGGCTCAGTAGATGAATCCCCAATAATTGAAAAACATGCAAAATAGGATAAAATAACGTAAGTATTGCATTATAATATGAAATATATCAATGGATAGAGATAGATTATGATGTAAAATAGTGATGCAAAATGGACGTATCAACTCCCCCAAGCTTAGACTCCACTTGTCCCCAAGCAAATATTGAGCTCGATAAACATGACCACAGGTTTATGGAGTGAAGTGTCGATAAATAAAGAATATGAACATGAAGCATCAATATTTACTCACCAGACACAAATATATTTTAATCAGCAATCATCTCTCATAAAGCTTCTCGAAGAAAAGTAATGCATCAAAAACATGTTAAGGTTGAATAGAACAGAAACTTATTGAGCAAAGGCAAACTATGACTTCAGTTAAGAAACAATTAAACTTGTCAACTCTTATTTCAAGAAAGACCCATTTAAATGCTTCAACTATCGAATCATCTTTCCATGAGTTGCAAATCAACATGGCTATATTCTCATGATAAAAGCGTTAGAACCGACATAGGGAAAAATGATCAACTAATATGAAACATAATAAACATAATGCAAATATCATAAATGATAACATCATAGGTCAACACTTTGAGTTTGCTAGTGGAGGATAGAGGAAGTGGGTAAACTGACTCAACAATAAGGAAAAGAAAGGCCCTACGCAAAGGGAAGCAGGGATTAATCATGTGCTAGAGCTTTCTATTTTGAAAAGTAGAGATAACGACCATTTTAAGCGGTGCATACTTTCGTGAACGATTCTATAGCAAAGAAACTAGCTAGTCCCCATAACAAGCAAGGCTTTTAGACTTTTGAGAGCGGCTGGTTTTTTAGAGGAATGAGGTCACTCCTCTTTCTCCTTTGTTTCACCACTAACCAATGTTTGATTCACTTCTCAGGTTTGCATTGTGCGGAGAAGAATGGTGGGTTATATTTATATTTTGATTGAGACGCGGAGTCTCTTGCCAGCTCTAGGCACATTCAAGTGAGGACGTAAACAATCAACACCGGGTGAAAGGGGGGAAATTACCTTGCTTGTCACAGGTTATAACTAGAGTCTCAATACTTCCTCACGAGCTTAAAAACTAAGACACAAAAGGAAATTTTTTGAAGTTTTTTTTTGAATTAAATGACTACAGGGGAGCCCCCCACAGTATTTTATTGAATTAAACAAACATCATATTTACAATATTTACAGAGCTTAGAGAACTACCTCAAGAAAGAGAAAATAAAACTACAACAAATTGTCAATCCATGATGACAAAAGGGGGAGTATGTTAGGCTTCACCCTATGCCTAAGCAAGGTGACTTCATCCCTAAAAGTTCTTTTCCATCCTCTAAAACTGGGCTTCAGGTCTTTGAAAATCCATGCATTCCTTTGTTTCCAGATAGCCCAACAGGCTAGAATTACTATTTCCACAAAGCATGGTCCTTGAAAATCCTTTGCAGCCGACCTGATGCCCTCAGCCAAACTTCTAGCTCCACATTCTATCTGTAAATATATCCATACTCTAGTACTGAAATTGTAGTTAAAGAACAGATGTCTCCAATCTTCAATAACGTGATCTATACATAACACACAGTCGTTATTGTCAGCTACATGCCAGTGTCTTCTCAACATCATGTCCTTGGTATTCAATCTGTCATGCAATAGTAGCCATGCAAAGACTTTACATTTGGACATGCATTTGCTCTTCCAAATCCATATTGAGGCCATATCATTTGGCCAATGTTGGGTGTAAAGATTATATACCTTCTTAGGACCAAAAGAACCGTTTCCACAGGCCATAATCCAGATGTCTTTCTCCTCCGAACAGAGTTCTTGGCTGATCATGTTATTCAACATATCCAATTCCTTTGCTGCCTCACTAGATAGAGGAAGATGAAATAATTTTGTCATTATACCTTCAGACAGAACTTCTTGGATTGAGATAAGCTTATCCTTTGCTCCACAAATTTGACCAAAAAAGAGCAGAACTTCCATCTCCTATATCACATCTCATCATAGCTCTATAGGTTCCAGCAAATTGCATAACTCGCTTCCACCAAAAAGATCCACATTGTACTACTACATGGGGGACAGAATTATGGTAATATGTATCATGTACCAGATTAACCCATGGGATATCCTCTTTATTATAGAATTTATGCAGGAATTTCATTAGCAATGCCTAATTTTGAATCTGCGAGTTTATAATGCCTAACCCTCCTTTCTTTTTAGGTCTTCATACCATGTCCGAAGCCGCTAAAGAATTAACTCTTTGTTTTGTTTTATCCTTCCTCCATAGACAATGTCTTCTGGCTCTGTCTATTACATCAATAACTCCTTTTGGTATTTCAAGAGTAAGCATATAGTAAGTTGGTAGTGAAGACAACACTGAATTTACCAGCACGAATCTATCCCCATAAGAGAAAAAGGAGGAAGTTGCAGATAACCTTCTTTCAATCCTATCCACCAATGGTGACATGTCTTTTATGGAAGGCCTGGTGGTGCCCATTGGTAACCCAAGGTAAGTGAAAGGTACCTCTTGTAAATGGCATTGGAAAAAATCTGCTAGATGCTGGGCTTCATTCACAGAAAGATTTATTGGCATAAGAGAAGATTTGTGAAAATTTATCTTTAGCCCAGTAAAGCATGCATATTCCTGTAGGATGACCCTGAGTTCTTGCAATTGTTCTTCCTCTGCTGGAAGAATTATGAGAGTGTCATCTGCATACTGTACAATAGGGAAGTCACCCTCAATTGGGATTGGCTTTTTAAGGCGTCCAGATGTAAAAGCATTATTAACCATGCTCTGTAACAAATCCCCTTGGATGACATATAACAAAGGAGAGAGCGGATCCCCTTGTCTCACTCCTCTCTTCCAATAGAAGCTTCTCCCAAGAACGCCATTCAGCAAAATTGATGAAGATCCAGTAGACAAAATTCTCTGAACCCACTCAAGCCATAGTTTTAGGAATCCCTTATACCGCAAGACTTTAATAATGGCATCATGTTCAACTGTGTCAAAAGCCTTTTCAAAATCAATTTTAAGCACCACAATTTTTTGAAGTTTTAAAGGTAGCACATGACAAATTTACTTGGAATGGTAGGAAATACCATACATAGGTAGATATGGTGGACACTCATGGCGGGTAATTTGGCTCAAGGAAATACTGAGCAGTCAGTCCGCTCAGTATAAGGCTTTAGGTTAGAAAAGGCTTTATAGCAAACATAAAGTGTTGAGAGATGCAAACCAAATATGATATCTAAAATAGTACATCAAATATGCAACATAAAGCATATCATCACTGTCAGAAATAAGTCTTTCACAAAACGGCATAGCTAGAGGGTTACAAGCATGTAAGACATAAAGGATAATATATTCGCAAATAAATTACTTTTCTTTACTCAAGCCTCAAAGCATTATTGGAAGTTAATCAAATCATGCTTGCCAGAACTGAATAAATTTCTACTCACACACCCAATGTTAATTCACCACTTACCACAAGACCAGCGGATGAGAGAGATTGCCATAATAAAATATAAAGTGTAGAAGAATAAAAAGATACTTCTCATTTATATTCCATTATAGAAAACCACACACCAACAGATACATAGAAATCTCAAGAAGTGATAAGACACACTTCATACCATACTACACAATAACTTCTCTACTCATGATACGACTCACATCAATATAATAATAAAAGATAAAAATGTAAAGATACCGGGGCACTCCCCCAAGCTTGGAACAAGCCAAGGGAGTGCCATTACGCATGAGATGAATCAATCCCTATCGGGGTCGGTGGTATTATAGCAAGAGGTATCAGAAAGTACTGAAGCCGTCAGTGGAGCTCAAGATTCTCCACCTCCAATATTGCAGCTTCTGCCTTCAAGCAACGAAACTGCTCATAGAACTGATCAACGACTCTATGAGCATCTGCCAGCAAGGGAGCAATGTTGGGATCCTGCTGCTGTGGCACCTTTCCTGGGACATCATGAGAATAAGCATGTTGAGGGTTAATAGGTCCCACGAAAGTGGGGTTGCCTGGCCTTAGATTTATGGTTCTCCCTCCTGGATGACGTGATGCAGCCCTCCTCACTTCTTCCTGTATGTTGCGCTCCAGCTCCGCCGTCCTGAAGTCGATCTCTTCCTCGGTTCCCCAATTCATAAAATCGCCATGGTTGATGTCTTGCTGGATCTGACAAAGAAGCCTTGCTGCCTAATCTTCTCCGCTAGATCCGACGGAAGACATATGGATGGAGAATTTCGAACCCTGACAAGAAAACTCTGTCGGGACACCGGACTAGCAATCAAACTGGTAATAAAAGAACATCCATATGTACCAAATAATTAAACTTACTTGATTGGTCATAAGTTTCGGAAGGACTTGCAGCAGAAAACGTCAAATAGCGCAGAGCCCAAATCATTTTCCAAAACCCTACAGGAAACTGACTGGGAGAATGTCCTAGTGTCGCATAGCTGTCCACGGTGTCTTCTTCCTCATAGTACTTCTAATATTCTCACCAAGTAAATAGCCAGGGACGAAACCAATATGAGTACATTTGAATGTACTCGCAAACCATCCCAATAAGAAACAGGAGAGAACCTATAGATGCATAGCTAAATCTGGTGAAGCTCTAAGTTTGTTTTGTTTGAAAAACTTTATCTTCGGAAAACCTAGATATCTTCAGAAAAGAATTTTCTGTTTTCCTCAAAAACAAGTCATGCTTCATAGCCGTCATGGTCCTTCCTTTCCCGGCAATCCCATACCGACCTTTTTGTATGGGTGCACAAAACATCTCTGTTTTTGTTTTGAAAACTCAAAGACTTGCACCAAGGTCGGAGTACAGCCCACCAACTGTCCATAACCACGGACTCGGCTATTCAAATAGTTTTACACTCTACAGAGGTTGTACACTTTACCCACACCATTCGGTAAACTCACTGTGTCAGTCACGTCCCGCCATACAAGGTGTATGCGAAGTTGAGTAACTGACCATAACTCTTCGCTATGTCCACGCTAGTACAAAGTACCTCTCAATTGGCTATTTCCCTCCCAGCACACCATGTGGATCCAACATAACCTTTCCTTAACACCCGGACTCCACACTGCCACGTCGAGAGACCCACCGTTGTCGCCCGGTATGCTATGCATACACTTTTATTAATCGGTTCGGGGGTCCTCGGACCCTTAGGAGGAGTTTGAGGTACCTCATACTGAAATGGACAAACTATGAGTTAAGCCCCGTGCCCATATTTGGGGTATTGTGGTCGCACATGTTTGGTTGGCGTGACAGAGTACTAGGACTCTAAGCACTTTTCATAAACATCTCCTTACTCCATTTTTAGCAACATCTTGGGTAAAACACAATTCAACCCAAAGTTTTGAGTAAAACATTGTTTTTCCCAACCTATAGTTTTGAACAACTAAGCTAATCAATTCTACAAGGGGGTCAAAACCATCACATATATATACTCTTGAAATCATTTTCAAAAGGGTTTTAGTAGAACACACCACGTTAAAACTTTTCATGCATTGAACATAAAGTAAAGCATGCATAGTAAAATAGTAGGACAAGGGCATGATCAAATGAGATGGCTTGCCTGGCATAGCAATTTGTCTTGGTTCTCTTCTTTTCACTCAACAACCATATAAATAATAAGAATAATAATATCCCATCTCTTCGTCGATAAAATCCTCTCCGTTGCTATATCCGTAGTCGCAAACGTCTTAATGTCATAAGACAGAACCACACAATCACACAAGTGTTCATGAAACAATACAAACTAAATCATATAGATAGCTACTGCAAGGAAGTCAAAACATTTGCATTTGGTACTTTTTGACTTACCCTTATTTTATTATAATTATTAATAGGCAGAAATTAGCTAGAGCACAAGTTACGACATGATTAATTTTCTTTTAGTCGGAAAAATCTACCATTTTAGGGGTAGATAGTACTAGTTAATTGTGACCTAGAAAAATTGTAATTGGCCCATTTGAGTTAATAGGTTTACAAAGATAATTTATTTAGTATAGAAGGTGCTTATCTCAAGTTTTAGAGGTTAAACTATTTTCTGCTCAACAAAAAATTATGACAATTTAAGGGTAATTAGAGATTCACACTACAGACCTAGCAAAATTGGTTTCAAGTAATTTTGGACAATTAAAGAATCAGAAACAAGGAAGTTTAGATACAAAACTTTTTTTTGCAATTATTTTACCAGCTACTGGTTATTAACCTAATTGACATGGGGCCAATACTGTTAGACAGAGAACTTCATAAGCTATCCGTGCATCAAGGTTTCATAATTTTTGAATCTACCAAACTCTAGATATTGATTTTTTTATTAAAGACTTGAATTTCTAAGTGTTGTTTCTATGTTAATTATATATCTCTACATAGGCTAACTCCAAAAATATGGGACTAGTGTCATGGATAGATATCTAAATTTGTGAGCTAATGGCGTTGGTTTCACCTTATTTGAATAAGTATATCAAAAGATATGAATATTCAAAGTTTCAATTAAATAATCATTTTGTTCAAAAGGTCATGGAAATGGTACCAACATGTAGAGTTTATTTTTCTAAGCATTTTGATATCTCATTTGCATTTTTTTGATGATTATTTGATTTGACCTGAAATTTACAAGTTTAATTGATTTTCTGTTTGATTTTAAAACCAGAAAAACTGGCCAAAAGGTTTTTCACTCGGGCTGAGCTAGCCACACACGCTGACTGCTGGGTCCAAGGCCACGTCGACACGAAGGCCCATGGCCAGGTTTGACCACGGCGAAGCGCAGACCGGCATGCGAGCATGTGGTCACCACCGACGACGGCGACCATGGATCCGCCGACGGAGGCCACGGGGGACGTGCAACCAGACGCGTTCGACGTGCCATTGCACGGAGGGCTAAAGGGTAGCGGCGCTGGCATCCATTGGTCACCGGAGCGATGCGGAGGACGGCGACCCGCGGCAGCCGTCGGCGAGCTACGGCGACATCGGAGCACTAGGGATAGGGCCGGGAGGGAGATGAAGATGTCCCCGAGGACGGCATGCTCACCCTTGAAGTGTGGGTGGTCGCAGCGGTGACGGAGGAGGTCAGAGACGGAAGCAATCGACTTGGTGGGTGGCATGCATAGTGGAAGAAGGCGAGGTCGATGGCGATGATTCCGGGTTCCCCATCACGATTCCTTGGACGAGGACGACGAGGCGGAGCTTTTGCCCCACGTCGATATGTTCTGCGGTGCTCCTCGAGGCGGTGATGCGACGGACCGACGGTGATGGTGGCAGTTTGATGGCAGTCATCGAGCTAGGGTTTCGGTCACGGGGGAAACGGGGAGGGAGCGAGTGAGGGGAGAGAGAGAGAGAGCAGGGCCTCCGTGGCCTCTTATCCACCAGGGGCAGCACGGCACTGTTGAACTGGTGCGGCGGCGATGCCTGGAGCGGTAGCGACCAGTGGCTCGGTCACTACAGGGGAGGAAGACGACCCTTTTTGCAGAAAACCCCCTGGCTCCCCTTTCTTCTGTATTCTTTAACTTTAAACCGGTAGGGTTTTAGGAAATTATTTGAGGCACTTAAACATTTCTAAAAATTATGGAAAAATTCACCTAGCATTTATATTATATTAAGAAGCTGTCATAAAATTCTCAGCCCATTTGGTAAACATTTTATGTGTAAATTATTTTAAAAATGCTCAAAGGCATTTTTGGGGTCTTTGTTAAATTATTTAAATTAGCAGTTGAAATACTTTTGCAACATTCAATTTTGAAACTATGGGAACTTCTTGGACAAATATGAAAGTTAAATTTGAATTTTGTTTATCCAACAACATTTACCATCCTCGATTTATTAATTGTTGCCATAGCATTATTTCAAGTTTAAGCAATTTAAGTAAGGATGCCATGATGTAATGATGAAATGATGGAAAGAAAAAGTGAAAATTTGGTTCAAATTTTACAATACCAAGTTGGGGCTGTTACAAATCTACCCCCCTTACAAGAATCTCGTCCCGAGATTCCTAAGCGTGAGAGAAGAACTCGGGATACTCCTGACGAAGACTAGACTCTCTTTCCCAGGTTGCTTCTGCTTCAGAATGGTTAGACCATTGAATCTTGAGGAACTTGAATGTTTGATTTCGAGTCTTCCTTTCCGCTTCATCAAGGATGCGAACAGGATGCTCGCGATAAGTAAGATTTTCCTGGATGTCGAATGCTTCATGGTCAACCCCACGAATTGGATCCTTGAAGCATTGACGAAGTTGTGAGACATGAAACACATCATGCACATCTGGAAAGTTGGACGGTAGCTCGAGCTGGTAGGAGAGATCCCCTCGCTTGGCTAGGATAGTGAAAGGACCAATAAAGCAAGGTGCCAATTTTCCCTTGATCCCAAAACGACAAACGCCTCAGAGGGGAGAGACTCGAAGATAGGCTTTATCACCGATTTCATAGTGAACCTCCTGATGATGTTTATCATAGTAGCTCTTCTGCCTAGACTGGGCAATATTCAGATTCTCCCGAATGATTCGGACCTTCTCTTCGGCCTCATTGATCACATCAGGACCGAACAGTGGCCTCTCTCTGGTTTCGGACCAGTTCAAAGGAGTCCGACATTTTCTTCCATAGAGAACCTCGAATGGGGCCATGCACAGACTAGCCTGGTAACTGTTGTTATAGGAGAATTACGCGAACGGAAGATACTTTTCCCAACCTTTACCAAAAGAGATTACACATGCCCGGAGCATGTCTTCTAGAACTTGGTTTACCCTTTCAGTCTGTCCATCAGTCTGGGGATGGTAAGCTGTACTGAAATTAAGATGGGTTCCCATAGCAGTTTGGAAGCTCTGCCAGAATTTGGACACAAATAAGCTTCCCCGGTCCGATATAATCCTCAGGGGCACCCCATGCAAAGGAAAAATCCGAGTAACGTACAAGTCAACAAGTTGGCTTGCTCGAATATAGTCACGAACTGGAAGGAAGTGAACGACCTTGGACAGACGGTTGATGACTACCCAGATGGCATTATTACCCTTTTGTGCCTTGGGAAATCCAGTAATGAAGTCCATACCCACTTCATCCCATTTCCACTCAGGAATAGTGATTGGGCGAAGAGTACCCGCTGGCCTTTGATGTTCAGCCTTCACCCGGCGACAAACATCGCATTCAGCAACATAGTCAGCAATTTCTCGCTTCATGCGAGTCCACCAGAATTGGCAGCGAAGATCCTGATACATCTTGGTACTACCCGGATGAATAGAGATGGGTGATTCATGAGGTTCTGAGAGTATCAACCCTTTGGTATTCCCACTCTTGGGCACCACCAGACGGTCACCAAAGTAGACAACACCATTGTCATCAATAGAAAAACATTTAGCCTTCCCACTAGCTATATTCTCCTTGATCTTGAGTATGCCCGCATCTTGAAGTTGGGCAGCCTTGATCTCATCCTCCAGAGTACACTTAACCTCCAAATTTGCGAGATATCCAGAGGGAACAATTTCCAGATTCAAACGGGTGAATTCTTCATGTAGAGCAGGTTGAGCCTTCTCAACCATCAGGGTGTTGCAACAAGACTTGCGACTCAGCACATCCTCCTTGATGTTGGCCTTGCTGGGCTGATAGCTGAGGTCACATCATAGTCCTTGATTAACTACAACCATCTTCTCTGTCAGAGATTCAGATCTGGCTGGGTGAAGAGATACTTCAGACTCTGGTGATCCAAGAAGATCTCACAACGGTTGCCCAACAGGTAGGGTCTCCATTGCTTCAGAGCATGAACCACGATAGCAAGCTCTAGATCATGAGTTGGATAGTTGTTCTTGTCCGGTTTAAGTTGGCAAGAAACATATGCTATGACATGGCCTTCTTGCATTAGCACACAACCTAAGCCTTGCAAAGAGGCATCACAGAAGACGACAAAGTCTTTGTCGGTGTCCGGAAGGACAAGCACAGGAGTAGTCGTGAGTTTGATTTTTAGCGTTTGGAAGCTCTCTTCCCCTTTGTCCGTCCATACGAACTTCTTATCTTTCTTGAGAAGGTCAGTCAATGCCTTGGCTATCTTGGAGAAGCCTTCGATGAATCAGCCGTAATAACCCGCTAACCCAAGGAAGCTACGGATGTCTTTGCCCGACTTCGGAGTCGCCCAATCCAGAATTGACTGAATCTTGTCGGGTATTACAGCTACTCCCCCAGCTGACACCACATGACCTAGGAAGATGAGTTCCTTCAGCCAGAACTCACACTTGGAGAACTTAGCATAGAGACGATGATCACGAAGCTTTGTCAGAACTAGCTGAAGATGCTCAGCATGCTCTTCTTCGGTCTTTGAGTAAACGAGGATGTCATCAATGTAGATGATGACGAATTTGTCGAGGTACTCCATGAAGCCTCATGAAGGTAGCCGGGGCATTGGTTAGACCAAAGGACATGACGGTATACTCGTATAAACCATAGCGGGTAGTGAAAGCCGTCTTCAGAATATCCTCCTTCCTGATTTTTATCTGATGATATCCTGACCTCAGATCCATCTTTGAGAATATAGTTGCACTGGCTAGCTGATCAAAGAGTTCATTTATCCAGGGAATAGGATATTTGTTTTCGATGGTTACCGAATTCAGAGGCCGATAATCGACAACCAGAAGAGGAACATTAGAATCCCTCTTTTTGACAAAGATAACAGGACAACCCCAGGGTGAGCTATTAGGCCGAATGAATTCTTTCTCCAACAGCTCATCGATTTGTTTATTCAGCTCCGCCAACTCTTCCACCGGCATGCGGTAAGGTCTTTTGGAAATCGGAGCAGTCCCCGGAACCAATTCTATGACAAACTCCACACTTCAATCAGGTGGCATGCCAGGCAACTCTTCAGGAAAGACGTCGGGTAATCAAACACCACCCCTACCTCATGCATCTCACGTGGGGTGATACCTTCCATAAAGTATAGGCTGATTTCAGGGGAGAGAGACCTGGTTACGGATGGAATTCTGGACATTTGAGACCAGTACTGCACAGTTCCTCCAGCAGAGTCGGTCACAGTGACTGTCTTAGCTGCGTAGTCCAGCTTGGCCTGGTATTTTCCCAGCCAATCCATGCCTAGGATGGCATCGAAGCCGGAGGACTTCAAGGACACCAAGGGAAACGGGAAATCCCAATAGGCTATTTTAATCTGGACCTCTGGAGTAACCCACTTGGTTTGCCAGCTAGAGCCTGGTGTTTTAATCACCAGAGGAGTGTTCATTTCTTCTAATGATATGTGGTTGTTTGGCGGAAAGGCTATCGATATGAATGAAGGTGATGCTCCAGAATGAAACAAAACTGAAGCGGGAATTTCATTGATTTGAAGCGTACCCATGAGGACAGTGGGATCCTCCTCAGCATCTTCAGCAGTGACATGGTTCAGCCGACCACGATTAACAGTTCCAGCCTTGCCTGCAGGTGTTGCGGGAGCTGGGGCAGCTGTTCCTGCGGTGATTGCCTTTTGAGGGCACTCCCTGGAGTAATGACCCGCCTGATGATGCATGTAAAATGCATACATGAACTTTGCATGTTATTACTAGATATTCCTACATATTTGCAACTTATATGAGGTTATATTCATTTTTTATAATGATTTCGGGGATTTCCTAAACAATCCCCCCTCTTTTGGTTCTAACTCTGTTTTCCAGAAACCGTCTCTTTTTAGTGTTTTGGACTTTCCGGGAGCTTCGGGACTCCAAAAAGGGCAAGGTCAAAGAGCACGGTTCAGAATTTTTGAGGCGAACGCAATGGGCTGAAATTGAAGACCGGGAGCCCGACCAGTTGGGAGATGGAGGGCCCCATGCAGCCCCTATACCTAGCAGCGTGGGACTACCCCCTTTCGCCCTCGTGGCTCCGATGCCGTCGATCTTCGTCCCCCTGGCTCCCTCGTGACCTAAAAACGACTATATAAAGGGCCCCCCGAGGAGTTTCGCGAGGAGGTGCTGGAGAAACACAAAACCAGAAACAGGGAGGCAGAAGGCTGCCGCCGGAGAAGATCGGAGGGGGGAACCACTGCCGGAATCCACCTCCGGAGGGCTCCACCCCCCTCCGGCGTGTTCATCATCAACCTCTACAGCAACATCATCTCATCTCCACCTTCTCCATGATGAAGGGGGAGTAGTCTCCCTGGGGACTGAAGGCTCATGCCGGTAGCTATGTGGTTTATCTCTCTCTCCCATGGTGTGATCTTTATGTGATCATGAGCTTTCTAATCTGGTTGAATCCATAGATGGTACTCTTCTTTATCTTATGAATTATGCTACTCAAGTGGTTTTATTGATGTGATTGCCGGAGTCACCTTTGTCCCATGGTGTGAAGTTGACAGTGTGTGCACCGTGTGTGGCTCTTAGGCTAAAGATTACATGAGTACTTATCATGAGTTATTATTTGTGTTGGGTGTCTCTATGATATTGTGGTGTTTGTTAGTACTATCTTTGGATGCGAATAGTGACCACATGAAGTGTCCATAGATGTGGAATACGAACTTTAAGGTGTGCTTTTTGTAGCCCTACATAATGGATTGGTGTTCCTTATCCAACCAGAAATTAATTCAGAGTAGCATAATGAGGAGGAATTATCTATGTATTCAATTATATTATTATTGTTGAGAGTGTCCACTAGTGAAAGCATGATCCCTAGGCCTTATTTCCAAAGCACCGTTTACACCTTTGTCTTGTCATCTTGCATTAAAGAGGATTAGGACACTTTCACACTCTTGTTCCCTTGTCTTGTCCTCTTACATTAAAGAGGATTGGGACACTTTCACACTCCTGTTTTTTACATCAAACTTCCATCCATTAAATCAACCATCTTATTCTTTAAACTTGTTTAGTGCATAATCAACTAAAACTTGTGACACTTTAGTTGTAGAGAATAGATAACTTTTCCTTCTGGCTCCTGCGGATCGATACCTTACTTCCACATCGAATTGTGCTACAGTGATTCCTTGCTCTTGGGGATTATCAAGCACTTTTCTGGCGCCGTTGCCGGGGAGCGTAGCGCTTAAGTTTCTATTCTTGTTTGCACTAGATTTTTATTTTCAGTTTTGCATATACTCTAGTTTACTTTTAGTTTTGCATTTAGTTTAGTTTTACTTTCAGTTTTGCATTTATCAAAAACCCAAAAAAAATTAGAAAATGGAAAACAACAAAAAAATTAGAGATCTTTATGAACTTTATGAGCTTTATATTGAATTAGGACATGATGCTTTTGAAGAGATAATTAAACCAATGGGAGTTCGTTTGCATAATAGTGTTGGCAATGCTATTAGCATGAATTCTTTGAACACCATTATTCCTAATGCTATGGAAAATTGCAAGCTTGGGGATGCCGGTTTTGATGAATATGATCTTTTTAGTCCCCCGGGCTTTGAGGAGGAAATTTGCTTTGATGATACTATGCCTCCTATTTATGATGATTATAATGATGAATGTGATCTTTTCAGTCCACCTACTATTGAGCATAAAGTTTATTATGATTATGATATGCCTCCTATATATGATGATTACAATGATGATTATGAATGTTTTACTCCCACTATTACTAATGAGAAGGATTTTACTTATGTGGAGAGTAATAATAATACTTTTATGCATGTGAATCATGACAATAATGCTTTATATGATACTTATGTTGTTCAGTTTGTTCATAATGGCACTGGAATTTATTATGAGAAAGGGAAACATGTCTCTAAATATCTCAATAATACTATGTTTCCTCTCTTTATGTTGAAGGTTTTAATGTTGCACTTGCTTTACCTTCCTATGCTAATTACTATATGCTTTATTGATTTATTTTCTTACAAGATACCAATGCATAGGAAGTGGGTTAGACTTAAATGTGTTTCATATTTTTCTCTTGATGCTCACCCTTGCGTTTTAATTCTTATTCCTATGTGAGCATCATTAAAACTGTCATTGCTGTCCAGAAAACAGATTCCTAAGCTTCACTGTGAAAAATGTTAAAAATCACAGAAGAGGAATTTTGACCTGATATTTTATGACAGCATTATTCAGCTATTAATACACATTTCATTAGTTCAAAGTTTTCTGATTTGAGCAATGTAAGTTCCTCTAAAAATTCACTCTTTATGGGCTGTCCAGTTTTTGACAGATTCTGTCTTTATTTTGCATTACTCTCATTACTTGAGTTTTGTGTGGTTCTTTTGATCAAAGAGCAATGCACAACCATAGTAATATTAGCTAATGTTTAGAATCAACTCATGATATGTCTTTGCTGTGCCTATATGGATTTAATTTATAGAGACACTAACCCCTCTAATCAAGTTTTATGATGAGTTTTGTGTAAAGAACTTTCAGGTGGAAGAATTGAGGGTGATGAACAAGATCAAGAGGGACAAACACTTAAGCTTGGGGATGTTACCCCTAATCTTACCCTCCATACAAGAATTTAAGCTTGGGGAGGTCAAGCCACCTCACTCCGACCATCTCGATACCGAGTAGGTAAGCCTAGCTATATGGCTATAAAGAAAGTGCTTTATGGGAGGCAACCCGGTTGTTTTTATTTTTTATTTTATTTGTGTCCTCTTGCTGTAACAAGAGACTTAGTTTTTAGTTTAGTTTCTGGAATTTTTAATAAAGTGCCAAGTTTTACCCATTTTGGTTTGAAAAAGTTGTTATTTTGCATGCGGAGATTTCATTCCAGCACAAGTCTGTGCACGGTTTGATTTTTAATTCTTATTCTGTAACTCCGAATGAGCTGAGATTTTAACTGTAACTGCAACTTTTCATCCTCTGTATGCCTGAATGTTTTCAGAATTTTTCGACGAGTTTAAGTAGGACAGAAAAATACGTTTTTTTGCTGCTGTTTTTCTGGACAGATTCTGTCCCATATTGTTTTATGCTTGTTTTGAACTTTTAAGTTGAATCTTTTGATCCAATTGAGTTTATGAGTAGGCATACAACATTATACACTTTCTGGACATTCATATGTATTTTAGTCCATGGATTATATGCAGCAAGAAACCTATTTATTTATCTCTACTAACATCACCCCACAGAAAAGAAATGGGAGAAATTGTGTTTTGAAGTTTTTTCACATGGACTGGTGGAGATGCACCATGAGTTATCCAAGGATGGTGAAAACCATAAGCTTGGGGATGTGAACATCCCCACTGAACCAAAACACTCTCGGTTTGCACACGTCTAACTCCTGTTTTTCTATCAATGCACTTTATCGCATAAACTTGGAGCGTCTTTTTGTTTGTTTTGCTTTTATTTTTATTTTGAGAGACCACCACCACACTATCTTTTATATATGAGAATGCTACTGGAAATATGGGTTGAAATATCTTGCATGCTTTTATATGATTGGGAAAAGGGATATCTAAGTTGATTTTTAATGACACATATAGTTGCATGATTCATGATCTTCTTTATGAGTAATAATTTGCAAATGCTTTATCATGAGCTATCTTTTATTCATATTTTGATGCTGTATGTTATTTCACCTTGTTTGACATGAATTAGTTAGTTCTATGGACACTAATGCATGCATCTAAATGGTCATCTTTCTCCCTTTCCTAGCCCAAAAATTTCAACAAGTAAAAACTTGTTCCCAACACCTTCAGCCCAAGTTTTTCCAGTGAGTCCACCATATCTACCTATTAGCTTTATGCTATCCAAGTATGTTTATCATGTTATTTGTGTTATCTATGCCTCTAAGTGAAAATGATGATGTTATTTATTGTAATGGGAAAAGTTGGTTAAAAAGCTCTCGCGAACTTGATGCGCACTTTACTTTTATTGCATTCAATAAAGATGAACCATTGTGATTAATATTATGATGATAGTGGCTTGAGAAATGTTTAAGGTTGGGAGTTAGCCCATATGTGCTGTCACATGCAAAGCTTTCAACATGTTCCATTATCTATTTAGTTGATATCATGTACTTTTGTCTATGGATGCCTATCATGACGAAATAAATGTGGAAATAGAGTTAAGTTTAAATGAGTTTGTATAAATGGTTAGAGAGAAACCTGGGCCGCTAATCTAAGCCATGCATCATTCATGGTGGAAATTTACTTACATGCTATTTTGAACTCTCTGTGATACACCCTACAATAAAAAGCTATATCAAGTGGTAAATAAAGAGGGTGTTGAGATTGTTCATTATGTTTGTTTGTCTTGTTGTTTTGATATGGGCTTGATCCATATCATGGGACAAGAGGTACCCCAGTTGAGACTCTTGATGATACCGTTATTACTTACAATGATAGATAACTTAAACTTGCTTTGTTTCCCAAGTTGAGTAATCATGGTGTAGGCACTTGTATTCAAGGGGCATGAGACATCTAACCTTTACTTTATCAAGGCCACTACTCATATTTGCTTTCACATTCAACTTTAATCATTCAAGATGCTATGATAGAGGAATGAGAGCTTGACACCAAGTATTACCATTGCATTCAATAACTTAAGTAGAACAGTTTGGAGGATAGATAAAACTTATGCATGCTTTACCACTACTTATTTATATATCATTTCCAAAGTGTCCACCTTTTATATTCAGATTTTCATTTACACTCTATGGACCACAAGTATATAAAAGTAAGAATGTCCACATTACTATCTTTTATGTTGCACTTTGTGAACTATCATTGAACATCCTTGCATTGAATACTTGATATCACTTTTTAAACTGTTTGCATATTGCTACTTCTTTGAATAATGAATCATTTTGACTATATGTAGCAGTAGCAATCATCTTTTATATCCATTGATAGTAATAAAATGCAAAGTCCATGTTAGTTTTATCACTTCCATACTCGAGGACGAGCATGAGTTAATCTTGGGGATGTTGATGCATGTAAAATGCATACATGAACTTTGGATGTTATTACTAGATATTCCTACATATTTGCAACTTATATGAGGTTATATTCATGTTTTATAATGATTTCGGGGATTTCCTAAACAATCCCCCCTCTTTTGGTTCTAACTCTATTTTCCAGAAACCGTCTCTTTTTAGTGTTTTGGACTTTCCGGGAGCTTCGGGACTCCAAAAAGGGCAAGGTCAAAGAGCACGGTTCAGAATTTTTGAGGCGAACGCAATGGGCTGAAATTGAAGACCGGGAGCCCAACCAGCTGGGAGATGGAGGGCCCCACGCTGCCCCTGTACCTAGCCACATGGGACTACCCCCTTTCGCCCTCGTGGCTCCGATGCCATCGATCTTCGTCCCCCTGGCTCCCTCGTGACCTAAAAACAACTATATAAAGGGCCCCCCGAGGAGTTTCGCGAGGAGGCAGCGGAGAAACGCAAAACCAGAAACATGGAGGCAGAAGTCTGCCGCCGGAGAAGATCGGAGGGGGGAAACGCTGCCGGAATCCACCTCCAGAGGGCTCCACCCCCCCTCCGGCGTGTTCATCATCAACTTCTACAGCAAGATCATCTCATCTCCACCGTCTCCATGATGAAGGGGGAGTAGTCTCCCTCGGGGCTGAAGGCTCATGCCGGTAGCTATGTGGTTTATCTCTCTCCCATGGTGTGATCTTTATGTGATCATGAGCTTTGTAATCTAGTTGAATCCATAGATGGTACTCTTCTTTATCTTATGAATTATGCTACTCAAGTGGTTTTATTGATGTGATTGCCGGAGTCACCTTTGTCCCATGGTGTGAAGTTGACAGTGTGTGCACCGTGTGTGGCTCTTAGGCTAAAGATTACATGAATACTTATCATGAGTTATTATTTGTGTTGGGTGTCTCTATGATATTGTGGTGTTTGTTAGTACTATCTTTGGATGCGAATAGTGACCACATGAAGTGTCCATAGATGTGGAATACGAACTTTAAGGTGTGCTTTTTGTAGCCCTACATAATGGATTGGTGTTCCTTATCTAACCAGAAATTAATTCAGAGTAGCATAATGAGGAGGAATTATCTATGTATTCAATTATATTATTATTGTTGAGAGTGTCCACTAGTGAAAGCATGATCCCTAGGCCTTATTTCCAAAGCACCGTTTACACCTTTGTCATGTCCTCTTGCATTAAAGAGGATTAGGACACTTTCACACTCTTGTTCCCTTGTCTTGTCCTCTTGCATTAAAGAGGATTGGGACACTTTCACACTCCTGTTTTGTTACATCAAACTTCCATCCATTAAATCAACCATCTTATTCTTTAAACTTGTTTAGTGCATAATCAACTAAAACTTGTGACACTTTAGTTGTAGGGAATAGATAACTTTTCCTTCTTGCTCCTGCGGATCGATACCTTACTTCCACATCAAATTGTGCTACAATGATTCCTTGCTCTTGGGGATTATCACCTGACCACAGCTGTAGCAGGTGACACTGGGCAGCGCAGCCAGCTGAGGGTGATACCCACTTCCGCTCGCACCCACTGTCGAAGTAGCGGGGCGAGGCAGAGGTGGCCTGTATAATGAGGGCCTAGGCATGTATGGAGCACGTGGCACCGTGCTGAAAGGAACGAAGATGCTGCGGTTCTTGACCTCAGAACCCGAGGAACTCTGATGGTCCCCCTGCACTGTCCTCTTGGAAGCTTCAAGCTCTTTCCTACCTTGCTCCAGAGTGAGAGCCTGGTTGTACAGCTCCTGGTAAGACTGGAACTTGAAGGACAATAGCTCATATCAGAGCCGCGGTGCAAGCCCTTTGCGGAACAACTCCTATTTGTCAGCATCATTGGTCACGTCTCGAGGGGCATAACGAGAGAGGTGGTTGAATGGATGCCCATAAGCTTGGACGTCCATACGTCCCTGGTTCAGATCCAGGAACTCCCTCCTTTTTAAGTCCATGACGGGCTTGGGGATATATGCTGTGCGGAAAGCCGAGCGGAAATTCTCCCAAGTGAAGACATGGCCCACAGCAAACATCATCACATGACTCTCCCACCAAGATCCTGCTGCACCCGCCAGTAGGTACGTAGCGAAGTTAACTTGTTCAGCAGCCAGAACATGTAGGGCATCAAACTTGCGCTCAAGAGCACGCAGCCAGTCGTCCGCATCAAGGGGCTCTCTAGCATCAGAGAAAGTCGGTGGCTGGGAGCACAAGAACTCGGTGAGGGTAGTGCAATCGTTGTTCCGTCGCGCCCCCTGGAGCACCAGCTGCTCGAGCAGTCGCTCATTGCGCAGGTGGTTTTCCTCTATGAGCAACAGGACCGCTGCCATTGAGGGAGGTTGCGGCAGCTCATCATTTTGGTTGCCACGGCGTCCGCCAGCCATTCTAGAGAATTGAACAAAGACAAAGTTAGTATCTATCTCCGAATGGCTAGGAATTAAATATTCGCTTAGACCTGGGACTAAGCGACTACGGACGTCAACAATTCAGCAAGATTGAGCGAGGGAGAAACATGTATCATCACACCAACATGGCAGGAACAATATTTGAACACAAACAAACATACGCCAGTCGGAATAAAACCCATTAGGTGGTTCAAATACGAGCTTACAAGCTTTAGTACACATTACATGAATGGGAAAAACGGATGATACAAGTCATCAAGTCTGACATCACTAACCCTCGAGTGGCAAATATTATAGAAACTGGGTGTCTTGCACAACACGCAGGAAGGCGAAGACACAGAATACTGGGTACTCGAAGAGACCAACTAGTAGTAACCCTGGACGTCCTCCGGAAGTGGCACGGGTGGAGTACGGAAGTGGCAGGTGGACGTCACCCCGGGGCGCTCGAACAGGACCACGTACCGGTCGGGTACCACCAACTCTCGGGCTGCTCATGTAGTTGGGCAGCTCCACCGGGGTAGGACAAAGAAGCTCTGGTGGAAGTGTCCCGGCCTGAACATACGGCTCCAAGTCCAGCAGGGTTTCCCGGTGACTCACGCGCGAGGCAACCGCGTAAAGGTACAACTGTCGGGCACGACGGTCTAAGGCCCTGACCAGCTCCACAAGTGCTCGGTGCCGGCGGTCTGGCTCAGCCCCAGGGTCGGTGTACACAGCAACGTAACACCCCTCCTGACCCGCATCTGCCGTAGGAAAGTAGCAGAAGTCCGACTCTATATTGGCCAAGTAGTCGCAGTCTCCATGGTAGATGGAGAGGCCGTTGTACGCAGCCTCTTGGACAGCCTGGTCCACTGTCAAACCCACACCTACAGACTGGTACATCACACTGTCACCAGACGGGCTCAGGACACGGGCCTCGCAGAGGAACTGCCCCTGTCTGTAAGGAAAGTACTCCTCGTACACCATGTACTCCGGGTACCACGGGCAACCCTGGCTGGCCAACGCGGCTGCAAACAAAGCGGGGAAACCGCAGACTGACTCACAGCAAGTCAGGCGGACAACCAACCCCGAACGAGTCATCTGTAACAACAACAGTTCATATGTCAGAATTTTAAAGAGAAGGACTCTAGACCTACTCTGAACGATACGAACCCAACCCCGAGAACCTAAAGGTTTGAAACAACAGACGAGCAGAAAACCCTTGAATCAAATAGAGGTAAGGTGTCTCCGGGATTAGAGTGATAACAGGTAAGGAGTAAAAAGAATACTAAGATGGTTTTCACAATTCATTTTTATTTTCTAAATAATTTTCTTATCACTAGACTCAACTTCGACCAATAGAAGGGTTTCCTATAGGCAGTCCTGCTCTGATACCAACCCACAGGTCCCAGGATCGAAACCTGGCTCTGATGCCAATTTGTAGCGCCCCGACCCCAGAACTATACAGAGAGGCTATGTAACCCACAAGTCATGCTACACAATCGAAGGTTACTGGGGTTACTACTCCCAGGCCAAAACCTTTGGTAGGCGTGCTCGGAATGGATCATCGGCAACGCAACACCTTGATCATGCCATAACACTGGCATAGCTATCAATGCATAATTGAGAGATAAAGACTGCGGAACGTATGGCACATCACAGACTCTACGACACAAATAATTATAGTTCAACTCTTAACAGAGAAAGATAGCCAAATATTACATCCAGAGGTCACTGACCCAACAGTACAACAAGCGGAAGCGAATTTATGTTGTTCTAAACAACAAGATCCAAATTAAGGCCTAAGAGGCCTGCAGATAACAAGTAGGCGCCAGCCTGTTCCAGTTTGCCCCAGTCTGCCACCTGGGAACCCCAGACTACTCGTCGACGTCAACATAGAACCCACCTTCGACTTCTGTGAAGTCCTCAACTGAAATAAGTCAACAAAACAAGACTGAGTACGACGTACTCACAAGGTTACTAGAGCTATATATGCTCAGATGATTGGCTTCAAAGCTGTATGGTAGTTGTTTTGCATAAAGCTGGTTTTCCTTTTTAAAGACAGGACTCATGGCATCGACTACTCAGAAGGTTTTCCGAAAGGGGATAAGATAGTAAAACTTTAATTCTTCAGTTCACCTTGAACCAACAGTATCATCTTCCACCACTCATCTCCACCAAGGCACTCGAGGAAATGAACCTTCACTCTCAAGTTGCCAATTTTTATTAAGTTCATGTTATTTATGGTCTTATCGTCTCTTCCCAAGTCATCCATAACCGTGGACATGGATTTTCAAAAATATTAAACCCTACAGGGGTGTACTATTTTTAACCATCGGTACCGTCCGGCTCGCCTATTTAGCTCTCTTCCGGGGAAAGCCGGCAGAGTGGGCGCGGTTAAACTTTTACCGTGCATGAGGCTAACCCAAAGATCGTCAGTGTGCGGAAGGACAGGTTCAGTGCCTCCAACACCCTGCCCCGCCGCCACATCCTAAACACCACCCTCCTCATCATGCCTTTTTCCACCATCCAACTCACACACAAATGGAAAGCCCAAACTAGAGGACCCTTGGCTAGCCCCTCACAAGTTATTCAGTTACTAAGGATTCCATATGTCCAAGCACACTCGGTCTTGGTTCAAGAGGTAAAGAACTCACACCTAGGTGGCAAGAATGAGGCAAAACACCATCAACCCTGACGGAACTCATCCAAGCATTTAAGCATTTTAATTAAGTACCACAAGCTTCCACCTTGTCCGAACATCCCATCAACTTCGCAATCATGGAAATAATCACCAGATGACTAAGCATTCAACTAAGCACGGGTAAGCATCTAATAAAGCAGTTATAATTTACTCATGCCAACACATCACCCCTATGGGACCTAGGAGGGAAACAGATAACGGTGTAGGGAATTACTGGAATTAATAGGATACTCTAACCATCGACCAAAATTGACTTGGAACCGAATGAAATATTATGGTGGAGAAAATACTTGTGTAAAACAATAGGATGAGATATGCGTAGAAGGTTCGGTTATCTCTTGCCTTGCTGATGGGGCTGATAGCACGGATCGTCGAGGTATTGTGGTGGAACCTCAACTCCTGAATCTACCGATACACAAACAATAACAGGAGAACAAATAATTAACACAAATACAAAAAGGTGCAATGCACACTCATGATGTCATGTTCAAATTATGCACTGAAATGGTCGTAAACATGACCCTCAAGTTAAATGAGTTCCCAAAAATCAATATCGCAATTATTGGGATTAAACTCATATGTTAACTTAGTGAAATAAGATATTACCCAAAATGTCCAGTACTGAATGGAGATGCACACATGCATGGAAATGACATTATTAGATAGGTATTGTTCTCCTGATCATTTTGGTACCTCGTTCGCAATTTTCCGATTAACGATGAATAAATGGTGAATTAAATGGTTATTCAAATTTAATCCTTTTAAACAATTTCGAAAATGACATCAAAGGAAAAGTTGTTGTCATGCTGTGAAATTAACATAACTATATAGCCTTTGATTTGTTGATCATTTTGGTATATCATTTGCAAAATTTGAATCAATATTTATTAGGTTATGATTTTCCCAATATTAATTTAAATCTGCCCTTTTTGTATTTATTAAATAGAGGCAAATTAATTTGTTCAAAAGGTCATGGAAATGGTACCAACATGTAGAGTTTATTTTTCTAAGCATTTGATATCTCATTTGCATTTTCTGATGATTATTTGATTTGATATGAAATTTACAAGTTTAATTGATTTTCTGTTTGATTTTAAAACCAGAAAAACTGGCCGAAATGTTTTTCACTCGGGCTGAGCTAGCCACACACGTTGACTGCTGGGTCTAGGGCCACGTCAGCGGCCACGTCGGCGCGAAGGCCCACGACCAGGTTTGACCACGGCGAAGCGCAGACCAGACGTGTTCAACGTGCCATTGCACGGAGGGCTAAAGGGTAACGGTGCCTCCATCCATTGGTCACCGGAGCGACGCGGAGGACGGCGACCCGCGGCGGCCGTTGGCGAGCTACGGCGACATCGGAGCACTAGGGATAGGGGAGGGAGACGGAGATGTCCCGAGGACGGCTGATACCCACAAGTATAGGGGATCGTTGAAGTCTTCGATGTGTAAGTATAGTATCGATCCCACGAGGAGTAGAAGGTATAAGTATTTATCCTCTCAAATAAGACTGCCACTTCCCTTATTATCTATGCACTAGACAAACTAAAATGATTAAATGATGCAAGTGCTTTTGGGTTTTTGGTGTATAGATTGCAATAAAGCAAAATACGGAGAATGCAATATGACAAGTGAAAACTAGACAAAATACGAACACATGTCATATATAAATCATTGCCAATTCATCCTATGCCCCCAGGAACATGAGAGAACTACTCACAACGCCAAGACATGATATGACTCAGTGATACAAGTGATACAACACAATCTGGAATTATGATCTCCCCACAAAACAATGACAAGTAGCAATTCACAAACATGTAAAATAGCACTTAGACAATGGCTAGGGATCAACCAATGTCAAACTATGAGGGGGATGAAGTGGATCACGAAGATGGTGATGAAGATGGTGATGGAGATGGTGCTGGTCTTGGCGGTGGTGTTGATGGAGACTACGGAGGGGGGATGGAGAAGACCTCCGGAGGTGATTCCGGCGGCGTTTCCCCCTCCGATCTTCTCCGGCGGCAGCCTTCTGTCTCTCTGTTTCTAGTTTTGTGTTTCTCCCCGCCTCCTTGTGGAAAACGTCGGGGGACCTTTTATATAGGCGTTTTTAGGTCACGAGGATGCTTCAGGGCGAAGGATCGATGCAAACGGGGCCACGAGGGCCAAATGGGATGGGCCCATGCGGCCAGGTACTGTAGCCGTGTGGGACCCCCCCTTTGGGTCCTCCGGCCTCCGTTCGTTGACACCTTTCGCTCCTAGGTCTTCCTCCTTACAAAATAATGACCCCCGTAAATTTATTGCTCATTTGGACATCGCTTGGGTCCCTGAAAGTCAAAAACATAGAAAAGGGGTTTTCTGATTCTGCAGGGTTAGTTCCAAATAAATGGCGAAGCTGTGAATTATCCCCAAAATCAATATAAAACAATGATATACCCCTTATATGATGCAAATATGAAAGGAATATAACTATTATAGTGCAAAGTTCATGTATGCATTTTAGATGCATCAACATCCCCAAGCTTAACTCATGCTCGTCCTCGAGTATGAAAGTGATAAAACTAACATGAACTTTGCAATATAATCACAACATGGATATACAAGATGATTGCTACTGCTACATAAAGTCAAATGATTCATTATTTCAAAGTGGTAGCAATATGCAAACAGTTTATAAAGTGATATCAAGTATTCAATGAAAAGATGATCAATGATAGTTCACAAAGTGCAACATAAAAGATAGTACTATGGACATTCTTACTTTTGCATACTTGTGGTCCATAGAGTGTAGATGAAAATCTGAATATAAAAGGTGGACACTTTGGAAATGATATATGAATGAGTAGAGGTCAATCATGCATAAGTTTCATCTATCCTCCAAACTATTCTACTTAAGTTATTGATTGCAATGGTAATACTTGGTGTCAAGCTCTCATTCCCCTATCATAGCATCTTGAATGATTAAAGTTGAATGTGAAAGCAAATATGAGTAGTGGCCTTGATAAAGTAAAGGTTAGATGTCTCATGCCCCTTGAATACAAGTACCTACACCATGATTACTCAACTTGGGAAACAAAGCAAGTTTAAGTTATATATCATTGTAAGTAAAAACGGTATCATCAAGAGTCTCAACTGAGGTACCTCTTGTCCATGATATGGATCAAGCCCATATCAAAACAACAAGACAAACAAACATAATGAACAATCTCAACACCCTCTTTATTTACCACTTGATATAGCTTTTTATTATAGGGTGTATCACAGAGAGTTCAAAATAGCATGTAAGTAAATTTCCACCATGAATGATGCATGGCTTAGATTAGCGGCCCAGGTTTCTCTCTAACCAATTATACAAACTCATTTAAACTTAACTCTATTTCCACATTTATTTCGTCATGATAGGCATCCATAGACAAAAGTACATGATATCAACTAAATAAATAATGGAACATGTTGAAAGCTTTGCATGTGACAGCACATATGGGCTAACTCCCAACCTTAAACATTTCTCAAGCCACTATCATCATAATATTAATCACAATGGTTCATCTTTTTGAATGCAATAAAAGTAAAGTGTGCATCAAGTTCGCGAGAGCTTTTTAACCAACTTTTCCCATTACAATAAATAACATCATCATTTTCATTTAGAGACATAGATAACACAAATAACATGATAAACATACTTGGATAGCATAAAGCTAATAGGTAGATATGGTGAACTCACTGGAAAAACTTGGGTTGACGGTGTTGGAAACAAGTTTTTACTTGTTGGAATTTTTGGGCTAGCAAAAGGGAGAAAGATGACCATCTAGATGTATGCATGAGTGTCCATAGAACTAACTAATTCATGTCAAACAAGGTGAAATAACATACAACATCAAAACATGAATAAAAGATAGCTCATGATAAAGCATTTGCAAATTATTACTCATAAAGAACCTCACAAATCATGCAACTATATGTGTCATTAAAAATCAACTTAGATATCCCTTTTCCCAATCATTATAATAGCATACAACTAAATTCAACCCAAAATTCCAGTATCTATCTCATATAAAAATGATAGTGTGGTGGTCTCACAAAATAAAAATCAAAACAAAACAAACAAAAAGACGCTTCAAGTTTATTGCGATAAAGTGCATTGATAGAAAAACAGGAGTTAGACGTGTGCAAACCGAGAGTGTTTTGGTTCAGTGGGGATGTTCACATCCCCAAGCTTATGGTTTTCACCATCCTTGGATAACTCACGGTGCATCTCCTCCAATCCCTGTGAAAAAACTTCAAAACATATTTTCTCCCATTTCTTTTCTGTGGGGTGATATTAGTAGAGATAAATAAACAAGTTTCTTGCTGCATATAATCCATGAACTAAAATTCATATGAATGATCAAAGAGTGTATAATGTTGTATGCCTACTCATAAACTCAATTGGATCAACTCAAAAGTTCAAACTATGCATAAAACAATATGGGACAGAATCTGTCCAGAAAAACAGCAGCAGCAAAACGTATTTTTCTGTCCTACTTAAGCTCATCTAAATATTCTGAAAAACTTGAGACATACAGATGATGAAAAGTTGCAGTTACAGTTAAAATCTCAACTCATTCGGAGTTACAGAATAGGAATGAAAAATCAAACTGTGCACAGACTTGCGCTGGAATGAAATCTCCGTATGCAAAATAGCAATTTTTTTCAAACCAAAATGGGTAAACTTGGCACTTTATTAAAAATTCCAGGAACTAACTAAAAACTAAGTCTCTTGTTACAGCAAGAGGACACAAAGAAAATAAAAACAACCGGGTTGCCTCCCGTAAAGCGCTTTCTTTATAGCCATATAGCTAGGCTTACTTACTTGGTATCAAGATGGTTGGAGTGAGGTGGCTTGGCATCCCCAAGCTTAAATTCTTGCATGTAGGGTGAACTTAGGGGTAACATCCCCAAGATTGAGTTTTTGTCCCTCTTGATCTTTGTTTATCACCCTCAACTCTTCCACCTAAAAAATTTATCTCACACAAAACTCATCATAAACTTGATTAGAGGGGTTAGTGCCTTCATAAATTAAATCCACATAGGTTCAGCAAAGACATATCATGAGTTGATTATACACATTACTATGGTTGTGCATTGCTCTTTGATCAAAAGAACCACACAAAACACAAGTAATGAGAGTAATGTAAAATAAAGACAGAATCTGTCAAAAACTGGACAGCCCATAAAGAGTGAATTTTCAGAGGCACTTACGTTGCTCAAATCAGAAAACTTTGAACTAATGAAATGTGTATTAATAGCTTAATAATGCTCTCTTAAAACATCAGGTCAAAATTCCTCTTCTGTGATTTTTAATATTTTTTTCAGTGAAACATAGGAATCTGTTTTCTGGACAGCAAATCACTATTGTTCAATCTTATCTTTCAAAAGAGATTATGCTTGCCATTAAGATGAAAAATAAGATACAAAGGTGTGGTTACAGTAGTAAACAAACACATTAACTCTATTTATTTAGTTTTAGCTTTGGGAGAAGTTTTAATGATAGAGACTTTGCAATGGTTCCATTGGCATGAACAACACATGTTCAAGGTCGACCCCAACATCTCCATTACTCATCCTTCTCATTTATCTTCCCAAATTTTATGTAAAGTGAAAATCTTAGACTAATTGTTAGAGAACAGTAGATAAAGTTATTTTACAAGTTCTCAAGATATAAAGGTGTGCCCAAACAGAATAGGAAGTTAAAGCATAAGGAACACACCATAAAACATTAAACCATTAACTTTTAAGTCTAACTCTTTTCCTATGCATTGGCATTTTATAAATGAATAAATAGCAGCCCTTTTGTGGTAACCAATGCATGTAATGATCAGTCGGTTGTGTTTTAAATAACATAGAAGCATACAGATAAGCCTTTCTTCCTCTCTCATAATAGTTGCAAGTAGTGGAAGCAAATTCAACAATGTAACTATCACATAAAGCATTCTTTTCCTTCATCATCATAAAAGTATTATTACTCTCCACATAAGAAAAATTCTTCTCATTAGTAATAGTGGGAGTAAAACATTCATAGTCATCATTGTAATCATCATAAATTGGAGTCATGTCATAATCATAAGCAGTTTTATGCTCAATAGTAGGTGGGCTGAAAAGATCACATTCATCATTATAATCATCATATATAGGAGGCATAGTATCATCAAAGCAAATTTCCTCTTCTATGGTGTGAATAGGAGAGTTCAAAAATAAAGTAGGACTCTCATGAGTGAGAGTATTATCACAAGCAACAAGTATATCATTTTTATCCTCACATAAAGTAGTAACAACTAAACATGGAGGATTATCAATAAGCATAGGACCATCATCTAAAGCATTATCATATAGCATGTCCAAACCATATTCTTCATCATTTTTCAAATCATTATCAATAATGTTCTCATTAGGCATAGGTTCATATTCTTCCTCATCATCAGGATCATAAAAGCAAAGTTTATCATTAGCAAAATCTTGAGTGTTACCCTCATCCATAGGTGGTGAAGGTGGATGTTTCCTCTCTTCAGTCTCTAGTTGTTCATCATTTTCTTCATCCTTTTGCTCTTCATTGTCTTCTTCTTGGGGCTGCATGGGCATCCCCAAGCTTAGGCTTTTGTCATCTTCTTCACATACTTCTTCTTCCAAGCTCATGTTTTCATCATCTTCTTCCTGCAAAACATTAGATATTCCTTGGGCATATCTCTTCCTTGTGTCAACAACATAGATATTTTCATCAAAATTATTTATGCAGATATTAAGGAGATTAGTGATAGAAACTTTGCATTCAGAAGCTATAGGGCAGGTTTCATGTTCATCAATGAAGGTGTTTAATTCATATGCCCCCATAAAAATAACAAATTGCTCTACTTCTTCCACCCCTAAGTGAGCATAATTCCCTGTATGATAAGTTGCAATAACAGGTTCAACTTTATTGGAAGGGCATTGGAATTCAAAGTGTCTAGAGTATTCAGAGCAACAAGTTTCTTCCTTATGACAATTAAGCAGTTTACTAGCAGCCATATCTAGAAGCCACATGTACATTTCCAATCTTTTCCCTTCATATGTTTTTCTAAACCAAGCAACTTCCCTGGCATTTTTATAATAGTTTTCCATTTTTTAATTTTTTTGGGGTTTTTTGATAAATGCAAAACTAAAAGTAAAGCTAAACTAAATGCAAAACTGAAAGTAAACTAGAGTATATGCAAAACTGAAAATAAAAATCTAGTGCAAACAAGAATAAAAACTTAAGCGCTACACTCCCCGGCAACGGCGCCAGAAAACGTCTTGATACCCACAAGTATAGGGGATCGTTGAAGTCTTCGATATGTAAGTATAGTATCGATCCCACGAGGAGTAGAAGGTATAAGTATTTATCCTCTCAAATAAGAGTGCCACTTCCCTTATTATCTATGCACTAGACAAACTAAAATGATTAAATGATGCAAGTGTTTTTGGGTTTTTGGTGTATAGATTGCAATAAAGTAAAATGCTAAGAATGCAATATGACAAGTGAAAGCTCTCAAAGAGAGAAAGCCCAATCCTCTATGCAGCAAGAGGACAAGCTCAAGTGTGTGTTTCTTATAGGTGGAGATAGTTCCCAAGGGCTACCTAGACTTCATGGAATAAATATTTCTAGAACAACAAGGTAAACATTTTGTCAAGTTTTAATCTTCTTTGGACGGAGCCATAATTAGGAATAGCTAAATGAACAAACTAAACCTCTTATGATGGATCATGTGGCCAAGTGAATGACTGCACAAGAGTTATTAAGACATAAAGTCCCACCATAGCATTAATCTTTAAGGTCTCCAATACTAATACCCCATAAAGTAACTTCATGATTTGGTCTCAGGTTTACTTGTCCCCCTAAGTCCTCCTCAATTCATCACACTACGGTGTTCTCCTATGAGCCCATATAGGTGAAGTGATATGCAGTCGACGTTCGCACAACACCATCATAGAATCACATCAAAGATAAAAACTAGACAAAATACCAACACATGTCATATATAAATCATTGCCAATTCATCCTATGCCCCCAGGAACATGAGAGAACTACTCACAACGCCAAGACATGATATGATTCAGTGATACAAGTGATACAACACAATCTGGAATTATGATCTCCCCACAAAACAATGACAAGTAGCAATTCACAAACATGTAAAATAGCACTTAGACAATGGCTAGGGATCAACCAATCTCAAACTATGAGGGGGATGAAGTGGATCACGAAGATGGTGATGAAGATGGTGATGGAGATGGTGCTGGTCTTGGCGGTGGTGTTGATTGGAGACTCCGGAGGGGGGATGGAGAAGACCTCCGGAGGTGATTCTGGCGGCGTTTCCCCCCTTCGATCTTCTTCGGCGGCAGCCTTCTGTCTCTCTGTTTCTGGTTTTGTGTTTCTCCCTGCCTCCTTGTGGAAAACGTCGGGGGACCTTTTATATAGGCGTTTTTAGGTCACGAGGATGCTTCAGGGCGAAGGATCGATGCAAACGGGGCCACGAGGGCCAAATGGGATGGGCCCATGAAGCCAGGTACTGTAGCCGCGTGGGACCCCCCCCCCTTTGGGTCTTCCGGCCTCCGTTCGTTGACTTCTTTCGCTCCTAGGTCTTCCTCCTTCCAAAATAATGACCCCCGTAAATTTATAGCTCATTTGGACGTCATTTGGGTCCCTGAAAGTCAAAAACATAGAAACGGGGTTTTCTGGTTCTGCAGGGTTAGTTCCAAATAAATGGGAAAACTGTGAATTATCCCCAAAATCAATATAAAACAACGATATACCCCTTATATGATGCAAATATGAATGGAATATAACTATTATAGTGCAAAGTTCATGTATGCATTTTAGATGCATCAACGGCGTGCTCACCCTCGAAACGTGGGTGGTCGCGGTGGTAACGGAGGAGGTCGGAGATGGAGGCAATCGGCTCGGTGGGCGGCGGCCGGAGTGGAAGAAGGCGAGGTCGACGGCGATGATTCCGGGCTCCCTTTACAATTCCTTGGACAAGGACGATGAGGGCGACGAGGCAGGGCGTTTGCCCCACGTTGATCTATTCTGCAGTGCTCCTAGAGGCGGCGATGCGACGGTGATGGCGGCGGTTTGATGGCGGTCATCGAGCTAGGGTTTCGGTCACGGGGGAAACAGAGAGGGAGCGAGTGAGGGGAGAGAGAGAGTGCAGGGCCTCCATGGCCTCTTATCCACCAGGGGGAGCACGGGAGTGTTGAGCTGGTGCGGCGGTGACGGCCGGTGCGGTAGCGACCAGTGGCTCGGTCGCTACAGGGGAGGAAGATGACCCGTTTTGCAGAAAACCCCCTGTTTCCCCATTCTTCTTTTTTCTTTAACTTTAAACCAGTAGGGTTTTAGGAAATTATTTGAGGCACTTAAACATTTCTAAAAATTCTGGAAAAATTCACCTAGCATTTATATTATATTAGGAAGCTGTCATAAAAGTTTCAGCCCAGTTGGAAAATATTTCATGTGTAACTTATTTTAAAAATGCTCACAGGCATTTTGGGATCTTTGTTAAATTATTTGATTTGGCAGTTGAAATACTTTTGCAACATTCATATTTGAAACTATTGGATCTTCCTGGACTAATATGAAGTTACAATTTTAATTTTTGTTTATCTAACAACATTTACCATCCTTGATTTATTAATTGTTGCCATAGCATTATTTCTTGTTTAAGAAATTTAAGTATGGATGCCACGATGCAATGATGAAACGATAGAAAGAAAAAGTGAAAATTTGGTTCAAATTTTACAATACCAAGTTGGGGCTATTACAGAGATCCTCCTCCAAAAGATTTATTTGGATTGACTTGGCACATTTTCACATATTTTACAATACCAAGTCTGTTATGCCTTGACGGTTTATTGTGCTTAGAATTGTAGTATCACTCATATGCTCTATTCATTGATTAATTTTGTCACAAAGCATGATTATGACAGTAGAGCTCTCAATCGGTCACTCCCCGGTCTTTTGCTAGCATCCACTTGCACTGGGTGTAATGGTCCATCCATGCATCCATATTTCTTAAGCCAAAGTATTCCATTTGAGTCCACTATATCTTCCTGTATATGGTACTTCACCGCCATTCAAAGTAAATTTATCATGTGCTACCTTTAATATAAATACTTCTTTTTGTGACACTGTTACTAGCTCATGAGGAAGCGGTAAGGAGTTTGGTATACCCTGTATCAAGCAAGTGTTTCTATTCTCAATTGAAAGAGAGAGCTGGTGCTAAGTAGCATAAGCTTAAAATATAAAATAAAAAGAAACTCCTCCATGACCAGTGGAAAGTTGGCAGGCACCCGTGGATTCGGCCAGCCATGGTTTGGGAAAGAAAAGGTGGGGAGGAGTGTCAGTTCAAATAAAAAATCCTAATGGAAACTGCTCTTAAAGTATATATCTTGCCTGACAAGGGTTATGCTAAAGTTTATTACTGCCATTCGTTGACAAAGACATTCACTACTCAAAGGCTCTAGCACATGATTAATCCCTGCTTCCCTCTGCGAAGGGCCTTTCTTTTATATTTATGTTGAGTCGTCACCCTTCTTTGAGCACCATCTTATAGAGCATTGTTGTCATTCTGAGTATAATGTGCTTTGTCAAAAAGTTTTAATGATTGTAGCATATTTGAGATACTCTCTCAGTTCTGAAAATTTTACATCTAGTCTCCATTTAATATCTCAAGAGGTGCCCGACATTTATGTTTTGCTCCACAAAAAGGGAAAGCGAGAGATCAATTTACCATGCCTAGTTATATGCATTGCATCGGTGCTATTTGTTTGCATGTTTAAATTATTACTTGTTAGCATATTGTGAGTTTTGCATGTGTCTAAATGATTGCTCAAGTTCTATTGTTTTGCAACTTCTTTCATGTGCTTATTAAAATACTAATCATGGTTTAAACTTCTACACTTTAAATGAAGCAAATGTGTTTGTCAAAGTTTCTTTTATCGCATCCAGTTTGTCAACTGAATTGCTTGAGGACAAGCAATAAGCTAAGCTTGGGGGAGTTGATACGTCGTAAACATATCTACTTTTCCAAACACTTTGCTATTGTTTTGCCTCTGATTTTTAATGAATTGTTTGGAACTAACCCGAACTGACGCTGTTTTCAGCAGAATTGCATTTGGTGTCTTTCTTTTGTGCAGGGTTCAAAAGTTCGCAGAAAATTCCAGAAAAATCAGAAAAGGGATTTTTGAGGGAAAATAGCCACGGAGCCAGAAGACCACGAGGGGGGCCACCCCAGGAGCAGGGGCGGGTCCCACCCGAGGGTGGGACCTAGGCCGCGGCCGAGGGCCGCCCCTGCCCCTGGGACATCGCCTCTCGGCCCCCCTTCGCATATAAGCTCCTTTCGACCTAAAAATGAGACCCCCCGATCACTTTTTCCAGAAACCTTACGGAGCTCCGCCGCCTTCACGAAACCCAAATTCGGGGTCCAGGATCGCTGTTCTGGCGCCCTGCCGGAGTAGAGATTGCCGTCATCATCACCGTGAACGCCTCTCTATCAACCATCCATGACATCCCCATCCATGTATGAGTAGTTCCCTGCTATAGGCAAGGGGGTGGAAGGGATTGAATAAGATTGCTCATGTAATTCGATGCCAAATTTTTAGGGCATGATGCCTAGTATCCTCTATCTGTGTTAATAATTGTTGGTCCAATTAGTTATGCTTAATGCTTGTCACTTTGGGCCCGGGTGCCATGATTTCAGATCTGAACACTTTATGTTTTCATGGATATAATTGATGTTTTGGGTCCTATCTACTAATTGTATGCACTTGTTGTCAACTGGAACCGGAGACCCCGAGTGACAGAAACAGGGACATAGATAGGAATGGTTGGTAACTCGAGGGTTACATGTATTCATTGTGTGTTAATGCTTTGCTCCGGTGTTCTATTAAAAGGAACACTTTAATTGCCATTTGTTCCTTAGTTGGCCCGACTGAAACCGGATGGCAGGACAAAAGATGCCATGCAAGTTCTTATTGCAAGCACACGTACGGCTAAATTAGGAATACATGCCTATGATTGTTTAATACTTGGATGCTATATTTATTTTGCTTCGTGCCTAGTTATGTTTATTGCATGAGCTATCTTATTCATGCAACGCCCATCTATCTGTCCCTATGTCTACTGTGTTTTTAATCCTGCTGTTTACAATCAATATTTCTGCTGTCACCATTGCTGCCTTTATTTTAATACTAGTGTTATTGTTCTACTGCTATCATCAAATTAGTGTTACTACTGATAAATTGCTTCGAGAGAAATCCTTTTCGGGTCTGGTTAAATTAACAACTCAACTGCTAAGGCTTATAAATATTCTTTGGCTCCCCTTGACTCGAATCAATAAATTAGGGTTATACTACCCGCAAAGACTGTTGCGATCCCCTACATTTGTGTGTCATCATGGGCCCACCAAAAGGCGAACAAGGCAAAGGTTCAAGACTGGCAGATGCCCCCCCCCATCTGTCCCACGGCGATCAGGCAAGCACGGCATCGACAAACACGACTAAGGACCAGGGGACCTCCTGGGGCCTCCTTCAACCCGGCGGATGATGCGGAGGTCCCGGGGACCCGGACGCCCGACAGGAGGCCATGCTCATCCCCGGGAACCCACCTCCATACAAGGAAAGAAGATAAGCTTGCTAGCTCCGGCTGGAAGCTCCTAGAAGACTTGGGCGCCAAGAAGACGGAGGCGCCGCGGGGGGACACGGTCGGAAAAGGTGTCAGCCTCTGTCCGCCCGCCCTGCAAAAGGTGGGCAACTGCACCTAACCCCCTCAGAAGAATACTTGGATGAGAGGAGGCCACATCGCCCCTAAGAAGAACCCGGAGGGGTTTTCCCGCCTAAAACCCCTCCGCCCCCAAAGGTGCACCTGTGGGATCCCCTTAGCCTATAAAAGGAGGACCAAGGCACCTGAGGGAAGGGACGGAAATCCAGAGCGTCGGAGGCTAGGCTAGGTAGCGCACAAGACGAAGAGTAGCATAGGTGAGAGGTGATCTCCTCCGGGTCATGATCTGCTCGTCTTCAACCTCCATCCAACACCTCTCGGGTTCGCACCCGCAACCACCTCTGAAAGGCTAAACCATGATAAACCACTCAATCTAGACATGCAGGAGTAGGGCTTTTAGCCTTCGGGCGGCCTGAACCTGGGTAAACTCCCTGTGTCTCTTTGTTGCTTGCTAGTATGTTGATCGGAGGTCTGCGCGAAGATCTCCCGGAGGGAGACGTTTTCCAGCCTCCTTCGCGACCCATACCGAACCTAAAAAGGTGGTATCCTTTACTCCCGGTGTCCGTGATCCAAGACACGACATCTAGCGCGCCAGGTAGGGGGCGCAAGCGCTGGATCCATCTTCATCGACTTCGTGATCTTCGCCGAGATCTACCTCAAGTGCTTCGCCGACCATGCAGCCAAAGAAGAAGCTCGACATCGCGGCGTCCAAGCCAGTCTACACCACGCACACTCAAGCTTCCGGTGAGCGTCGCACTGCTGCGGCGCACCAGAACGCTACTCCTCCACCGCCTCCTGAGAAGGAGGTGTCGGATGGAGCGGGCGGCAATATCCGGAGCGGCGAGGATGCAGGCGGGGAGAAGAGCATTGACGGCAACACCAGCAAGGATCCCACTGCCGGAGAGAAGAGCGATGATGTCCGCACCGGCAACGGTCAGCAAGGCATGAAGAGCAAGTCCTACACGCTCCTCTCGGCGGACGCGCAAGCTCGTCACAATGCCCTCGTCACCGCCAAGGCCCTGATTCAGTTCCCTCTGAGCACTGACAACCCCAAGGTCTACCAGCAGTGGCGGACCTGTGTGGAGGAGCTCCTTCATTTCGCCGACAGCGGTCCCAGGTGTGAGCCCGCTCAAGCTCTCACCATCGACAGTCCTGGAGCCGAGGGGGCGAAGACTCGTGAACCTCGGAATTCTCCCCGGGACGAGCGCCCAGGCGAGGCTGTGCCTCCACAAGCAAACCCTACTGCGGCCGGTCAGCGAACCGCAACTGCGGCCCGGCCATCTCCATCGGGCCATCCTCTACACACAACCGAGATCTGCGCAACAACCTCAACAACCGTCTGCACGAGGACATGCGCACCCGCATCGAGCGCTGCCGAGAACATCATCATCGGGAGGATCGGGACGACGACATCGCCGAGGGCTGCCTCGCCCTCTCTCCCGAGTTCCGCCAGGCCACCTGGCCTAAGAAGTTCAAGATCGATGTCCTTTGCTATGATGGCACCACCAACCCTCGAGACTTCCTGCAGCTGTACTCACTTACTGCGGTGGTCGCCGGGGCCGACGAGATCATGATGGCCAACTGGTTCTCGTTGGCCCTGAAGGGAGACGCCCAATCGTGGCTTCTCAACCTCCCCAAGTGCTCCATCTGATCCTGGCAGGCACTGAAGGAGGCGTTTCTGGGGGCTTTCCCGGACGGGTACTAGCGCCCGGGAGTTCCCAGTGACCTCCACGACTTCAAGCAGCTTCCGGGTGAAACTCTCCGCAAGTTCATCCAACGCTTCACCCAGAAGATTAACACCATCCCATCCATCAAGGAGGAGCTACTGATCCAGTCCTTCCACGCCAATGTTCGGAACCCACGGATGCGTGAGAAGCTGAGTACTCATTGCATCGAGACCACCAGTGAGCTCTGTGAGCTCGCGGACCACTACGCCCATGCAGAGGAGGGGGTCAGGGTCCCCGGGGAGGAAGAACCCGAGGACAAGGTCACCCCCGCCAAGAACAAGAAGCGGGACCCTGGTCCTGACAAGCGCGTCTTCATCACCGAGCCTCTCCCCAAGAAGGTCAAGCCGGCCTCAACATCTGAAGGGAAGGAAGATCCATGGTGCCACGTCCACCCTGACAGCAACCACTTACTCATGGAGTGCCGCCAATTGAACGGCCTCGCCGCACTCGCACAACGTCAAGGTGGTGGGTTCGGCCCAGGCGCCTGCTATAGCTGCGGACTCCCCGGACACTACTCCCAGGACTACCCCACAGGTCACCAAGGCGGTGGCGACTGGGGGTGGGGACGTGGAGGAGGTCGCGAAGGCCACAATGGAGGGCGCGGAGGCCAAGGCGGACGCGGACCAAACAACCCAGAGTTCGCCGACAATGGGGATGCTCTAGCTCCTCAGGGTGGCGGCAATGGACAATTCCAAGAGATCAACAGCGTCATCGGGTGCATCCACAGGGGAGCCTCCCTGCCTCCCTCCAATAGCGCCGGTAAGAGACTTGTCCGGGAGCTGAACGCGGTCACCTTGGTGCTGCCGAAGCCCCTGGAATGGTCCAATTAGGTCATCACCTTCGACCAGGAAGATCACCCCCGACAGCGTCGCCGGGGTAGGGACCCTGCACCTGATAGTTTTTCCCATCATCCACAACTTCAAGGTCACCAAGATGCTGGTCGACGGAGGCTCCAGCCTCAACCTGCTGACGGCGAAGGTCTTGGCCACCCTGAAAATTCCCTTTTCCCGCCTGCAAGACACTGGCGTGTTCCAAGGTGTAAACGGGAACATCACGCGACCTCTGGGGAAGATCACTCTACCGGTCACTTTCGGTGACCCCGAGAACTCCCGCACTGAGGAGATCGTCTTTGACATCACCAACACGCCGGTCCCGTACAAGGGCATACTCGGCTGGCCTGTGCTGGCCAAGTTTATGGCCATCTCCCACTTCGCCTACAACATGATGAAAATCCCAGCGGCTTGGGGCGTGATCAAGGTCAAGGCCGACATCAACGACGGCATACCGTGTCCAGACGCTGAACCAGATGGTGGCCATGACGGCGGACACTCGACAAGATGTGCTGGATGCTGGTGCCGTTGCACTCCCCGGGGGTGGAGGGTACCCCGGGGGCTCCGCGCCGACCTCCTCTAAGAAGGCGTCATTTCACGGCGACCCATAGATGACCAAGAAGGTGGCACTCACAAGCGACGGTTCCCGCACCATCACCATCGGTGCCCACCTCGCCGACAAATAGGAAAGCATGCTCATCGCCTTCCTTCGGGAAAACTCTGACGTCTTCGCATGGGAAGCGTCAGGTTTACCCAGCGTACCAAGGGAGGTGATCAAACACAAATTGCCGGAAAACGCGGATGCCCGCCCTGTGAAGCAAGTTCTGCAAAAGCAAAGCAAGGAAAAGTTGGAGTTCATCATCTCTGAGTCCGACAAGCTACTGGAAGCCGGCGTCATCAAGGTGGTGCCTCACCCCACTTGGGTAGCCAACCCTGTGGTGGTACCAAAACCGATGACCTCCAAGCTGTGGCTCTGCATCGACTACACAGACCTAAACAAGGCCTGCCCCAAGGAGCCGTTCCCTCTACCGTGCATCGACTAGATCATGGATTACACGACTGGCTGCAAGTCACTGTGTTTCATGGATGCCTTGTCCGGGTATCACCAGATCATGATGGCGGTTGTGGACTAGGAGAAGACGGCCTTCATCACCCCCAAGGGCTGCTACTGCTACACCCGGATGCCTTTCGGCCTCCGAAACGCTGGCGCCACCTTCCAGCGCGTGATGCAGGCGTGCCTTGGGCCTCAGCTGGGCCGCAACATTGAAGCATACATCGACGACATCGTGGTCAAGACCCAGTACAAGGACTCCCTCATCCAGGACCTACACAAGACCTTCGACAACCTCCGCCGGGACAACTTCAACCTCAACGCCGACAAGTGTGTGTTTGGGGTCCCATCCGGCAAGCTGCTGGGTTTCCTAATCTCTCACCAGGGGATTGATGCGAACCCCGACAAAATCAAGGCCATCGAATGAATGGAGGCACCCAGGCAGGTCAAGGACGTGTAGCGCCACAACAGGTGCATCACCGCACTCGGGTGCTTCATTTCAAGGCTTGGAGAGCGGGCCTTGTCGTTCTTCAAGTTGCTCAAGAAATTGGGTCCCGTGGAGTGGACACGCGAGGCCGAGGAAGCTCTCCAGTCCCTCAAGTGCTACCTTGCCTCACCACCGGTCCTCGTGGCCCCAGCGGAGAAGGAGCCTCTGCTGCTGTACATCGCGGTCACCAACCAGGTGATTAGCGCCATGCTGGTAGCTGAGCGCGACGCACATCCAAAGAAGCCGAGCAAGGGCAAGCATCCTAGGAATCTGTTCTCGGGGCAGTCAAGCAATAAGAGGCGGTCGGGTGACCAGGGGTTCGAAGATCCCAGCACCCTGACCCCTCTCGTCATCATCGATCTCCACACCGAAGGAGACGAAGGGATCCACTCCGAGGCGACCCAGCCGGGGGCTACTTCAAAAACACCCCGGGGCGCCGAGGATGTGGAAGACGCATAACCCACCAAAGGTTCAGCAACCGCAAGGTGCAGCATCCGATCTACCTCATAAGCTCGGTGCTACGCGACGCCCGAGAGCGGTATCCCATGATGCAGAAGCTATTACTAGCAATCTGTCGTGGGGTTGTCACGGTGAGTTCTTCCTCCGAGAAGATGACACTACTAGGAAAAGGCTTATAGGTAAGCCACGTGTCCGTGGCGCACCAAAAGAATGGTGCGCCACGGCTAAGTATGCGTGGCGCACCGTCCGGGCCTGCGCCACTGACTCCAACTTAGCCGTGGCGCAGCATTCTAAAAAGTGCGCCACGGCTAAGATGGGCCCTAGCCGGCCGGCCTGCGCGTACTTAGGCGTGGCGCGGCACAAACATGTGCGCCACGGGTAGCAGCGTAGCCGTGGCGCACCATAATACACTGCGCCACGGCTAAGTGTGGGACCCGGTGCACATTTTTGGCGCCAATTTTACCCCACTTAGCCGTGGCGCAGTGCGCCCCCGTGCGCCATGGGTAAGCGTGGGTCCCACCTGCACCCTTTCTGGCGCGAAATTTACCTCACTTAGCCGTGGCGCAGGGCATTACCGTGCGCCACGGATAGGAAATACTGGTGGCGCAGCCATATTACGTGCGCCACGGCTAAGCCTGGGTGCACTTTTTTACTTTTTGGCTTCCACCACCCACCACCCCCCTTTTCTCCTCTTTTCCTCTTCCTCCTCCCCCCACCTCTCAATTCCAGATCTGCACGCCCCCTTCCTCTCCCCACCTCATTTTCTTCTCTCTCTTCACATATTTTGCCACATAAATTTACTTATTTTCTTCATGTATATGTGAGGAAACATCTCCCACACCTCGTGCTCGATCTTCCTCCTCCCTGGGCGCTCTCTCTTTCGACGTCTTCGTTGGAAGGTGAGTGTATGTGATGGATGAGAAGGCTTTGATGTGTGTGGTTCTATGTGATGGATGAGAAGGGTTGTGATATGTTTGTGGTGTGTTGTTGTATATGCATATGTGTGTGATGGATGAATTGGTTGCATATATATTGTGATGGATGCATGAGGATGTGTGTGTGGTTGCGTGTGTTTGCATATGTGTATGCCATGATCGAAATGATGAGTTGCCGATGTTTTCGCCGAAATGTAGATTCATTTCCATTTCGGCGAATTTTCCGGCACTCCTAGGGGCAAAAAATTAGCAAAGGTCATGCCGAATTTTTCCGTGAAATATTTTGTTTCTAATATAATTCTTTTGTTCTATATGTAGAGCGTAGGCGACAATGGTCATCATGATGAGCGAAAGTATTGTTGCTAGATATTTGAAATATGCGACGACCGTGATGGTTAAGAACAACGACACCGGGATAAAGTGTCCGTGTCGAACATGCAAACTCGGCACCGTGCTCGATCCCTTTTCCGGCACATTGCAGGAGCATCTGCTCAGGAAAGGTTTTATGGATGACTTCACTCACGAGGATGATGATGAGGACGTCCGTGGGGGCGCGGCGGGAAATGATCAGGAAGATGATGAGGCGCCTCCCGATTATGGTGACGAAGAATATGTCGGGCATGATGATGAAGAAGAAGTCGATATAAACGGTGGAGAAGACGCGGGCACACCGACGCTGCTAACTTCAGTCGTGCGGGATCCTCATGTTCAAGAATTGCTTCTCAAAAAGTCGAGTACCGCTGCTAGAGAGGCTAAGCTGGCGCAGCTGGACATAGACTCGAATGCTCCATTGTATGCGGGATGTCGTCCCGAGGATACCCGTTTGAAAGTAACGCTCATGGCTCGGCAGATGAAGGCAAAACACAAATGGACAGACGCAAGCTTCGCCGAGAACTTAAAATTTTGGCACGATCGTCTTCCTGAGGGGAACACGTGTCCTAGTAGTATCGAAGAGGCCAAGAAAATCGTGTGCCCTTTTGATTTACCGCACATCAAATACCACGTTTGCATCAATGATTGCTTCATTTATCCGGAAAATGACGCGGAGACAACTGCATGTCCGGTGTGCGGTGCTGCTCGATACAAGAAAGGAAAAAGAAAGCTCCTCGGAAAGTGGTATGGTACCTTCCGATCATTCCTCGTCTGCAGCGGCTTTTCATAGATCCTAAGGAAGCAAAGTTAATGCGCTGGCACGCGGAAAGGAATAAGCCGGAAAACGAAGAGACAGATAAGACGCTGAGACACCCTTCAGATGCTAAGCAGTGGGAAGCGTTAGACTTTGAATACCCAACTTTTGGGAACGATCCAAGAAACGTCAGGTTGGGCGTGAGCACCGATGGGCTCAATCCGTTTGGCAACCAGAGCAGCACACATAGCACGTGGCCCGTGTTGTATGGATATACAACCTACCCCCATGGTTGTGCATGAAGAGGAAGTACATTCACATGAGCATGCTAATCCAAGGGCCGAAACAACCAGGAAACGACATCAATCTGTATCTGCAGCTTTTGAGAGATGAGCTACGTAAGATATGGACTCTAGGGGTCAGCTCATGGGACGTCGTCGCGGAAGACTACTTCCCTATGAGAGCCGCGTTAATCACGATGGTGCAAGACTATCTCGGTTATGGATATATCGCAGGCCAGGTGGCCCACGGACACTGTGCATGCGTTAGGTGCATGGACGATACAACATATATGCAGCTAGAGAAAGATCCCGGGTCTTCAAAAACAGTGTTCACGGGACATCGAAGGTGGCTTCGCATGGATGACCCGTGGAGAAGACGCAAAGAGCTGTTCGATGGTACCGTTGAGATCCGAAGAGCCCCACGTAAGAGGAGCAGCGAAGAAATCGACATACTGTTGACAAACTGGGATGAGTGCCCTCCGCCGGGGAAGAAGCAGAAGGCTCCGCCACCACTGCTGAAGGTATGGAAAACAAGGTCTGTTTTCTGGGACTTGCCATACTGGAAGATTCTCGAAACACCTCATAGCCTTGATGTCATGCATATCACGAAGAACGTGTGCGAGAGTCTGCTTGGCACCCTTCTCAACATGCCGGAGAGGACCAAAGATGGGCCGAAAGCAAGAAACGACCTAAGATCATTGGGCATCAGGAAAGATCTCCACGGAGGACGCCCTAACGATGATAATGATCTGTCCGAGGAGGAGGAGACGGAAGGTCGTCGAAAGGGCAAAAAGGCGAAACAGAATGACTATTACTGCCCTCCTCGTGCTTCACTCTGAGCCAGAAGGAGATCGAACAGTTTATCAAGTGCCTTCTCGGAGTGAAATTTCCTTCCGGTTAAGCAGATATCTGGACGCAGCGAAACAAAAGTTCAGCGGGATGAAGTCTCATGACTGTCACGTGCTGATGACGCAGATACTTCCGGTTGCACTCCGAGGGATAATGGACCCACACGTCCGCCAAACGCTATTGGACCTATGCAACTTTTTCGACGTCATCTCTCGAAAGTCGATCAGCATGAAGAAAGCCGTAAGGCTACAGGAACAGATCATTGTGATACTAAATGAGCTTGAGATTTACTTCCCTCCCGCATTCTTCGACGTTATGGTGCATTTGCTGATCCATGTCGTGGATGATATCATCCAGCTCGGGCCGATGTTCCTGCACGGCATGATGCCGTTCGAAAGGATGAATGGTGTCATCAAAGGATACGTTCGTAACAGGGCAAGTCCAGATGGAAGCATCGTCCAGGGCTATCTCACCGAAGAGTGCATCTCTTTCTGCACGAATTTTCTAGATGTCGAGAACCATGTTGGTCTGCCCGAAAATAAGCACATTGGCAGGCTCGGTGGAGCAGGTCACAAAACAGGCAGGAGGGAACTACAAGTGGACGACTCTGGCCGACGCGCCGACTTTGACAGTGCAAACTTTGTAGCGCTAAGACACATACAAGTGGTCGATCCTTGGTTGGAAAAGCACAAAAACTTTATTGAGAAGAAGTACAGTGAACGTGGTCAGCATCGAACGGACGTCGAAATAATCAAAGAGCACAACGCCACCTTCACGCGTTGGTTCAAACGCCACCTTCTAGATAATCCTCCGTCAATGACTTCCGCAGAAGGAAAACTCATATTCCTCTTGTCACAGGGCCCTGCGCCCAACCTGATGACATATCAGGCAGACGATATCAACGGTTACACGTTCTACACGGAGGAAAAAGACAGGAATAGCGAATATCAGAACTCAGGGGTAACGATGGAATCCTTCACCGGTGACGTCAAAGAAAGGTACTATGGAAGGATCGAGGTGATCTGGGAGCTGGACTACTCTGGAGACAAGGTGCCGATGTTCCGTGTCAGATGGGCTAAGAGCATCAGTCCAAAAAAAGAAGACGGATATTTCACCACCATGTCTATACCCGAAGCCTCCAAGTCTGCTGCTACCGCGAGCGTCATCGCGGAAACTGAACCGTGGGTACTGGCTAGCCAAGTTGACCAATGCTTCTTCATCACCGACCCGACAGTGCCTAGCCGTGTTGTCGTGAGAAGAGGAAGAAGGAGCATCATCGGAATGGATGGAGTCGCCAACGAGCAAGATTTTGACCAGTACGGAGACCCAAAGATGGAAGATGACGACGACGACGAAGAAACATACACCACAAGAAGAAGTAGGACAACACTACCCAAGTCAGGTGGTCTTCCGTTCGCAAGAAGAAGTCGAGATGTTCCGGGTCTAAATTATTCAACCGCCACCAAGAAGGGAAAGAAGATTGTGAAACGGTAGCTAGATGGTGTGGGAAATACGACGCTTGATTTTGTAACCCTAGGAATTAATATTATAAATTAAGTATCCTAGAATTTGTAATCCTAATATCATCAGAATATTAAGATATCCTACTATATTCATTAGATATCCTAATATTAAGTATTTTTATTATTTTAAATATGTCTTAAAATTAAATTGAAATATCACATGTAATCGTAATATTGAAGTGTGTGTCTTAAATGAAATTAAATGCAAAATGCAATGATAAGAAATATTATAAATGAAATGCAATGAAAAATGAAAATGCAAAATGCAATGATAAGAAATATTATAAATGAAATGAAATGAAAAATGAAAATGCAATGATAAGAAAATGAAAATGAATGTCTTAAATGAAATGCAGAAAATGAAAAACAAAATGCAAAAAGAAAATATAAAAAAACACCTTAGCCGTGGCGCAGGGCACAACCTTGCGCCATGGGTAACTTACCCGTGGCGCAGGTGGCAGGACCTGCGCCACGGCTATCCATTATACACATGGCGCAGGCCCACAACCCTGCGCCACGGCTAAGATAGGCCCACTATAGTGGCCGGTGCACGCGAACACATCTCAAAATTTGGCTAAGTGTCGGACCATCTCCTTCTTCGTCTCTCCTTCGTCTCCGATCCCTCCGCGCGCCTGCCTCCCTCCCTCCGTCCGGCCGGCCGTCCTCTCCGCCCGGCCGTCCTCTCCGCCCGGCCGTCCCTCCTCCCCTCCTCCTCCCCGCCGCGCGCCGTCCCTCCTCCTCCTCTCCCGCCCACGCCCGGCCGTCCTCCTCCCTCCCTCCCCGCTCGCCTCTTCATCCTCCCTCCCCACCCGCGGCTGGTCTCCTCCTCTCCCAGCGCACCGGTGCGCCTCGTCCTCCCCTCCTCCTCCGGTCAGTGACCCTCCGACGACAGGTACACTTCTCCCCCTTCCCCGCCCACAGGGTGTTTGACGAAATGGTTAACCCATTTTTTTTATTTTTTTTCATATTAATCTAGAGCATGCTCTGTTTACTAGTATTTGTGTTGGCTTGATCTGGTCTTAGAAAGAATGATCAAGGCTAGTATATCAATCTAGCATCCATCTAATTTTCCATGCCATAGCATTTCGAATTTAGTGTTAGTGTTAGTGTAGCAAAATGCAATGCAAAATTAAAAATGAAATGCAAAATTAAATTAGGGTTAGTGTTATTGCTTCTGCTTGCTGTTAGCGTTAGGGTTAGGGTAATGATTGGAGTTTAGGAAAAACTGAAATGGAAAATGAAATTTGAATTTTTTGGCAAAATTCTGGCTGAAATGCTCTACAATTTTTGAACAACTCAAATCAACTATGATTAAGCTGAAATTTTTACAGTAGGTCAACAATAGTTATACATTGCTCTTGTAAAAAATTCAGAATTTTCAGAGCTTGTTTGCTTCACCAAAAAATTTGAAAACTGCTGCTGCCAGGTTGCTCCTCTAATTGTGTTTTTGATGTTGCTTGCAGGTTGTGGTGGTGGTGTTGCTTGCTGCTGGTAGGGGTGCTACATTTGCTTGCTGCTGGTTAAGTTGAAGCAAGGTAGGATGCATGTGATGGAATCCGGAGTTGTGTGCCGGTTTATTTTTCTTCAATGTTATACTGCCGGAGTTGTGTGCCGGTTTATATGTGTGATGAATGTTTCTACATTGCCGGAGTTGTGTGCCGGTTCGTCTGTGATGAATATATGTTTATATGTGTGATGAATGTTTGTATCTTGCCGGAGTTGTGTGCCGGTTTTTATTGTTGTAAATTTGCAGGGATTTTATATGAGTGCCGATGTTTTGCCGAAATGTCGATTCATTTCCGTTTCGGAAAATTTCCGACACTCCTATGGCCAAAAATTAGCAAAGGTCATGCCGAATTTTTCCGTGAAAAATTCGGCATGACCTTTGCTAATTTTTGGCACTAGGAGTGCCGCCGGAAATTTGCCGGAACGGAAATGATTCGACATTTCCATAATACATCGGCATATATTTTTTGTTTCTTTTAACTAAAACGTTCCATTTTGTTGTCAAACGCAGAACACATGGCTAACAACAATGAGGCCGGAGGTTCTTCTCGGCAGCTAAGTGTGGAAGAACGAGTAGCCAGAGAGAATAACGCTGACTTCTGGAGCTTCTATGATGAGCCGGCAGGAGATATTGCCGAGGATGTCCATGGTGGCGATGAGGGCGCCAATAATACTGGCGCCGAGGATGGTGTCGAGGGCGCCAATAATAGTGGCGCCAGGGATGGCAACGAGACCACCACTAGTGGCGCCGGGGATGGCAACGAGACCACGGATGGCGGAGAACGCACAGATGGTAGCCAAGCCAAAAAGGCTAGGAAAGAGAGGAGCAAGAACAAGGTCCGGGCCTTGAGGCAAGCGATCACCGAAGTTTCCCCCGGTGGGGTGCCTCTAGAGCCTACAGGGGTCGCCGCAGGGTATGGCCTCCAAGTGGCATGCATCCTTCGAGATGTCGTCCCAGTCTATGAGGATAACATAAGGGATGCTAATAAAGAGGGTTTGCGCCTCCGCCTCATCAAGAGGCTGCACGAACGGTATGAGTTCCCGCCGGCCTACAGGGCCGATGAAGACGGTAACCATGATATGAAAAAACTCAATGCCGTCAACAACTTTGCCCTCACGAAGATGAGCAAGGCCTTGTCCAGTTGGAGAACTAGGGTCAAAAAATTGATCGAAGACGATAAAAGTCCCGAGGAGATCTGGAACAAGGAGCGGGTCAACGAAGAAGACCTTAGGATTTTCCGGGGCAGGCTCGGACTACCTGTATCCAAGAAAATGAGTGAATGGGGGAGGTGGATGAACTCGAAGAATGTAGGTCACCACCATCTCGGAAGTGGTGGTTATTTCGCGGCAGAGCCCAAATGGGAGAAGCAGGACGCTGAGTGGGCAGAAAAGGGCAAAGAGAACCCCTTCGCCAAAATTAAACACAAGCAGACTAGAAACTTTGTCAGGGCTCGGTTCACGGAGGACCCGGTTACCAAAGAACTTACGACGGATCCCGCAGTCGTGAAGTTCCAAAAGGCTCTGGAGGAAGTGGAAAAGTCTAGAGCCACGGAAGGAAGCTCCTCCCAGAGTTCGACGAAGCCCGTGTGGGACACTCCATTCAACGCGGCGTTGAACAAGGTAAAGGGCCGGGATCTGGACAAGCCACCGTCAGGTGGCCGTGTTGTCGGCCATGGCAAGGTCCTATGGTGTGACTATTATGCCGAGGACAAGGAGACGCGGAAGGAGAGGAAGAAGCGCAAGCAGGAGGATGTAGTCAACGAACTAGTGGCCAAGGCGCTAGCCGGTTTCCTTCCTTCCGTCGTGACCTCGGTAACGGATTGGATCGACGGAGGTCGACAAGGGCCGTGTCCAGTGCCCAACTTTGGAGGCAACACGGCCAATACCACCGCGTCGGCGGCTTCGTCCGCCAACAACGCGCCGCCACCTCCACCTGTCCAGGATACTCCACCGGTCCTCACCACGCCGTCGCCTGCTCCGGAGAATTCGCCGGCCGGCACCGCGCCAAGCGGCGCCCACTCTGACTCCTTGTCTCAAGCTGTCGGCGGTGTCTCGACAATGGCCGAGCTCGACGCCCTCATGGTATCTAATTGCCGTAGGCTCAGCGCATATTACTTCATCCATTTTTCCTTTGCCTTGCATATCTAAAGCCGTACATGCATGTTCTTCGCAGGGCGACACTAGATGCACTCTCCTACACCATGTGAATGGAGAGTTGAAGGATGTTGCTAGGGCTACCATCGTTGCGCCCAAAAATCGCATGCACCACAACACGCCGATACCAGATGGCTTCTTCAAGGTCTCAATGATTAGGGTGTTCGCGGGCTGCAATGAGGTGGATCCTCCTGTTCAACCCGTGGGAGCCGAGGACCACCTGCTCCTCCGTGAATGCCTCCCCTGGCCCATGATGTGGCCGAAAACCCAGATCCGTATTAGCCCGGACACTCCACAGACAACACCGGAAGTCAGCTTGGGGCAAAACCCTGTCAAGGCCAGCGCACCAGCACCACCACAACTGAAAGAGCCTGCGGCACGGGAAGATGACATCTTCGATGACTGCTACATCGATGATGACCGCTGCGAAGACGGAGGATTCATGGATCCTCTTGATGAACCGTCAAGTGCTCCGCACACTCACGAGCCCAGTCAACCAGATAAAGCCGCGTGCACGAAGCGTCTGTTCCATTCTCAAGAGACGCCTCCAGCCGACGACTTCACGCAGAAAGAAGCATCACAAGCTATCCTGAGCCCCAACACACTACTTGGAACCTGTCGTGAAGCGCTAGCGGCCGGAGGAGGCATCCCTTCAAAGCCTAAGAAGGCGCGGAAAAGAACTAGAAAGAGCGACTATGCATCCAGCAGCCAGCCCGCTATGCCTCCAAAGCCGCAGCAGGGTGCCCATGGCTCGAGCAGCCAGCCTCCCATGCCTCCGAAACCGATCCGGTTTAAGGACGGGCCTGGACCCAGCAAAGATGTTATGCAGCAAATACATATTGCGGGTCTACCGATGGTACCGCATGATGTGCTCAGCCTCATGAGTGGGGATATGCAGATGCTGCATGAGCTTGTTCTGAAACGAGAGCTGGATCTTCTTAAAATGAAAGATCCAACACACCCAACCCCGCTTTTCACTGCCAAGGTGCCAGAGGGAGTTGATGGCTTTTGCATACAAGAGCCGGCTGATTTGCTGTTCCTACGGTTTGATGACATCTTCAAGATGTTTAACTTGAGGCGGCTCCATCCTCACTTAGTCCGCTTATTCTGTCTCAGTACGGCCCACCAAGTCCAAAAAGAGAAGATCGGGGGCGTCGCGATAGCGGACCCCTACTACATGATCGAGACCAACTTCAGAAGCCATGAAGGCTGGCAATTTATGTCGAAACACCTCGAAGAAATCATGGTGGAGAATAAGTGGAAGGATTACATTCTCTTGCCCTACTATCCCGAGTAAGTAGTCATTCTCTACTCAGTCTAAATTAGTTTTGTATCATTGTTTTTTAACACTCTGTCTAAATTGTTGTTTTGCCCAGAGACAAGTATTGCGTCCTGGTCGTTCTTTGCCCGGCTTATTCCCTAGTCACATATTTGGACTCGGGTAGGGAGCACAAACCGAAAGACTACACCAACCTCAAGAAGGATTTGGATAATGCTCTAGTTGGCTTCAGTATGAGGGGAGGCGTCTTGAAAAGGAAGAGAAAGGGAAGAGGAGGTATTGTCTCATTCCACCATATTGTCAACTTTGCTTGCGTCACGCAACCAAAGAACAGCGAGAGGGATGCCTACTACGCCATCCACCAGATCCGTGCCTTCGTACGGGATGCAGATCAACTCAAGTTGCCAGAACAACTAAAACGCTGGGCCGAGAACTTGGCGACGATCCAAGATCTTGATCTCCGCCAAGAATTCTATCGCATCCAGGAGACGTTCGCGCGGATCATACTACACGATGTCTGCACCGTTGGAGGCAAGTTCTACTACGACGGCGCTCCACTCGATAATGCGGAGGTGGAACGACGTTTAAAGGCACAAGGCGACATCCGGCCCTTCACGATAGACGGCGTCCGCCCCTTCCCGGCCCCGAAGACCGTCGACGCCTAGCTATCTTATGCTTGTCTTAGGTTATGTTCAAACAATGGATGGAACACGTGTTTGTAATTAAACATTCTTTAGTTTGTGATGTTCGAACTTGCTATACTCGTTTCCACTCGATGTGTATACATGATCCGCGATATATTTTCAGTTATAATGCATGTGTGATCTATGTATTTTGTATATTGTTCTGCAATCTGTATTAACATTTGTATTAACAACTGTATAAATACTGTATAAATACCTGTATAAATACTGTATTTGCTGTATATAAAAAAATACAGAAAAACTTAGCCGTGGCGCATGACATAAGTTAGCCGCGGCGCACCCTAGCCGAGGCGCACTACTTAGAGGTGCGTCACGGGTACTTCCACTTATCCGTGGCGCAAGGTATACATGTGCGCCATGGGAAATACTCGTGGCGCACATCCCGGCCTGCGCCACGGGTAAGTGTGGTTACCCGTGGCGTGGCAATCCGTGGCGCAGGCCCCTGCGCCACGGGTAAGCCATTTTGGTGCGCCACGGGTAAGCTTTTCCCTAGTAGTGGTGGACTCAGATGGTGCCACGTGAACCTTTTCTTATGAATAGGACAGCATGCTGCAGATCAATTCTGTCAACTAAGCTAATGGCCTTCTGCGATTAATTATTCTACAATACCTCTCTGTACTATTAACAAAAATGTTCAGATTTACTCGATTCATATCATTTACAAATAATCGAAGTAATATTTGTGAACTTACTGAGATTACTAAATCTTGAATCGCTTTTGCTTTTTCTAAGTATTAGTTCTTCCGACCATTCGATGCTATACCTGTTCGTAGCCTGTCTTCTTATATACTTATGTTTTCATAGCATGTCTTCTTATATTCTTAGTCAATAAGTACATTTTTCACCGAGTGAATCAAATGTCAATATGTTATGCTTAGTCAATAAGTACCTTTTTCTTACTCTCCATGTCGTGTAACAGTTCTTAAATAATTTGGTTGGGAAATTCCCCTTACTATCTGGCAAGAACCAAGATGATTGATCAGCTGAAAAGGCATAATACCAGCCAGTTATTTCTGTGGTATGTTTTCCTACATAAGAGGTGCATATTGCTACTCTTTCATAAACTCCACTTCAGATTAATTGTACTCCTTAGTGTTACAAATCTTAAGCCAGGTAAATTAAGAAAAAATATATTATCATTATTCTTAACCTACCATACATTTTTAACGTTCTTGCTGCTAAACGTTTCTAGTTCTTATTTCAGATTATGTTAAGTTCTGTGCACATAACACATGTGCATTGTTCCCTACGTCAATTTTTGTTTTGAGAGGTGCTCTTAAGCTGTCAAATTTGGCACACCTAAAGCTCCTAAATTCCATTGCAAATGTGTTTAATATATATAACCATTTCACATGATTTTGTAAGGCATGCCGCCACCTGCTTATGGCAGCGCGGGGAAGGGGAGAGGAGGCTAAGAGAATATGCAATTCCGAAACTTTTTTTCCAGTTGATCGGAAGTCAAGAGTTCCTGCGCGCGCGTGGCCGTGAGGGATAGGGGAAACCGGCACCATCCAATCGCTATACATGGATTTGAAGAAAAGGAACAAGGTCTACTAAGCCACGTGATGGTCTGCACCGAGCTAAACTGGGCAGAATCCGTGGTCGTCCAAAAGAATTTTGTAGTTTCGTTAAAACTAGGTTTGTAGGCTGGGAAAGCAACACACACATGCATGTTAATCTGCGGGTTCCTAAAAAATGCGGTACACAATCTCATCAGTATGTGCACAGAAGCAAGATTGCGTCCATCTTTCTTTTTCTGTGGCATAATAACAATAAATACCTGCAGAAAGCTGATTAGTGGCTAAAAAAAATCCTATGACGTGAAATATTTAACGTAGTTGATATGTACTATCTGAAAAAAAAAACATTAGTCAATTCTCATACTGTATACATGCATTAAGGGATTAGATGCAAGTATCACCAATCCAACCAGAATGTTGTACAATTTGGGCTCCGTGTCTATGATAAAATCCTACAAGTTGTGATGGTCTTTTGCAATATCTATGTCTATGAAGCATTCAATGATCGTGTGTTGCTAATTTATACTTATCAAGTTCTATTTCAGGTGTTTCTTGCAAGTTGTATCATGAGTTTGCATTGACCAATTAATATTACTAATGCGTGCCTTCTTCCGAACATATTTATCCAATGTAAAGAGTTTGGGAGCCATGTGGTATCCAAGCATACAAACTTTCCGCGATCTTTTAGCTTTCCATAACTCAGAGAGAGATAGAAAGAGAGAAATTGTGTAAATAGCATAAAAAGAAACATCTACTCATGTAAGATAAAAGATAAACGTTTTAGATTATCATAGTAGTTATTCCAAAATAATAATGTGATTTATTAAAATGATAGCCTGTGCGGATGCACGGGCTGATGACTAGTTACTATAAGGTGAACTCATTCCGAGTTGCACATGACACTTCGATTAATAAGAATGTTATACTACCTGAGTTATTGTATTTGTGTATCATTAGCTTTGAGTTAGTGGAGAGTGTGGCGCATAGGGAAGAAGGAGGCACAATCAATGATGCTTATTGACAAACATCAAGATGGCGAGCACGAGGGGGGAGAGGGAGGAAGTGGAGCCATCAAGAAAACGAGAGATGCTGCAAATAAGGAAATATCAACTCCAATTCGGATCGAAAAATCAGTTCAGATTCGGTTCGGACTGACAGAAGCTCCGAAATTTGCAACGACCTTGGTTTCCTCATATGGAGTTCGAATAAGGCAAATAAGCACTTGTTGGAAAGATAATTTCGAGTACTTTCTAATGGGTACACGCCCAACCCCCGATTCGACGCGTACAGGTCTCGGCCACCAAAACAAGTCGGCGGTTGTATTCTGCCAGTTTCCAAATTAAGTCTTTTTAAGTTAGGAAAGTTAGAGATATGATTGATTTTGACCACAACCCTAAGTTGGACGTCCAACAGCCTTTATATAGGCTTGTAAGTCATTGTTTTTAGGGTTAACCACGTTTTAGAGATTAAAAACCTTATGTTGAACTGCTGCCAAGCATTCATCCAAAATTATAATTCCTCTTTGATTTGATGAGGAATTTTACCTCCACCACTTTGTTTCGATCTGGTGTTTTTGCTACTGAAGAATTCAAGTGTTATCTATTGTTCCATTGGGAATTAGTAGATTGCAAAACCGCTTCGTGGTCGGTGGCTACGTGCGCAAGTGTGTGCTATTGCGAATATCAACTAGGGCTGAGATCTGTTGCATTGGCAACAGAGGAACAGCCAGAGATTCGTCGGCGTCTCACAAATTATCATCCATCTACATCAAGCTCAACTAGAAGATCGGGCCATCCCCTTATCAGTTTGAGATCGAAACATTAGCAATAAATTGCTTTAGTCAAGTGCATATGTACCGGCCAGCTAGCAGCAGCTAGCACGTGAGCGAGGCATGCATGCAGAGTGATCCTAGCTTGGCTTCACACACCTATGCGCAAGCAAGGCGGTAGGAGAACACTCAGGCAATGCAGGAGGGTGACCATCCAGGTTTAGTGAGCAGAGTTGTAGGACGTACATCAGGAGCTGTGTAGCACTGGGTCCTTAATGATGGCAAGAAAAATGACCAATTTCCGCTCACCATCAGCCGAGTGAAGCCAAGCGCCTACTAATCTACCACTAGGCTATGTCTAACTATAATGTTCATGGCTCTGCTTTTCTACCGGATTGGCAACTCGTCTTCTCGGTGGGTTAGGGCCATCGTGTACCGTCATGATAGTGTCATAGTGGGCCCCTAATGATGATGTCGGGGCCCATGTGAGGAACCATTGGGAGCTGCCCATGCTAACCCGTCTTGCGGGGGTAGGGGTGGCGGGGCACCCTGCATGCCCTTGGATCTGAGGATGTCACGGCGCCTCTCTACTCATCCTCGTGACCTTCTGACCTTATCTTCCTTTGCCTCCTACGCCTCCTGGATCTCTTGGGCATTGTTGACAAGCTCGAGATAAGCTCATTTACAGCTGAGCTATATAAGACGGTCATACTTAGCAAATGTTTTTCCAAGTCGAGTTGAAAAACAAGTTGTAGTCGATTCAAAAATAAAGGTTTGTCGATCTTGAGCCTCTCACGAGTCTTGACCTTTTCTTTAAGTCCAAACAACAAATGCATATATATATATATATATATATATATTTTTTTTTTTTTTAGAAATGGGGTATACCCCAGCCTCTGCATCAAAGTGATGCATATGGCTTCTTATTGCTTTATTTCATAACTCGGCATCCAAAGTATGATACAAATCAAGGGTCACTCAAGGTTGAGACATGTATCAACCAATGAAAAATAAAGTTTGGTCGCAGCCTTAACATGTTATTCTATTAGCAAACCGCCAGCCGGCCCGGTTGTATAAATCCGCTGTGACCGTCTCCATTGTGATGCACCCACAGTCCATAGCATGGCGCTTCTCCGCTGGTTGGAGATAAGACCACATACGGATCCAGTGAGTAGCCATGGGTATAACCTGCAAAAAACATGGAGTTTTTGGTTTATTAAATACAAAATCATTCCGCACATTCCATATTTCCCAAAGCACAGCGCACACCCCCACTCGAATAGGTATTAATTCTTTCTTTGCTATCCCTTTTAACCAATTCCCAAACAAGTTATGCACATTTGTGGGTGGGGGGGTGTAAGATTAAAAGACATATGCACAATTCGCCAAACTATTCTAGCGAATGGGCAGTCAAAAATAAGTGTTGTATGGATTCATCTTTATCACAGAAACAACAGATTTTACACCCATTCCAATTTCGTTTTGCTAGATTGTCCTTTGTAAGAAGTACCTTTCGTGCAAAAACCACATGAAAATTTTAATCTTCAATGGCACCTTCATACGCCATATATACTTCTGTGGAAACGTTGTGCGGATATTTAAAAGATCTAAGTACATTGATTTGACCGTGAATCTTCCTGTAGTTGTTAACTTCCACACAAAGACATCTTGTTCCTGTGATAAGTTAACATAAATGATTCGGCTTATTAAGTGTAGCCATTGATCCCATTTGTTTCTTGTGAGAGTTCTACGAAACATAATATTTAAGCGAGTATGAGATAAAACATCCGCCACCAAAACTTGTTTTCGTTGGACGATATTGTAAAGATCTTGATATTGCTGTGATAAGGGCGTGTCCCCCAGGCCCGTGTCTTCCCAAAAACGTGTACTAGTACCGCTGCCCACTTGGAAGGCACCTCGATCTAGAGAAGAAATCATCTTTAACTCGCATCAAACCTTTCCAAAAAGGTGAATCAAATGGCTGAATTTCGACTTGAGGTAAGGTTTTAGAATAGAGATACTTGTTATACAACAATTCTTGCCACACTCCTTCCTCATTTAAGAGTTTAAACAGCCATTTGCTGAGTAAGCACTTATTTTTTAAATCTAAAACTTCAATTCCTAGCCCTCCTTGATCTTTTGGGCGACATATCATATTCCACTTAGACAATCTATATTTTCTTTTGTGTCCGTTGCTTTGCCAAAAAAATAGAGACCTATAAACATCCATTCTTTTGCGTACCCCTATATGTACTTCAAGAAAGGATAGCATAAACATCGGTAGACTTGTCAATACCGAGTTTATGAGAATTAACCTGTCACCATAAGATAATAGCTTGCCAATCCAGCTGCTTAATTTTTTCTCAAAACGGTCTTCTACCGGCTTCCAATCACCATTCTTTAACTTCCTGTAATGAATTGGTATACCAAGATATTTAAACAGAAGGGAACCAATCTCACACCCAAATAATTGTCTGTATTCCTCTTCTACTAATTGGGCTTGTCCAAAACAGAAGAGTTCACTTTTGTTGAAGTTGATTTTCAATCCCGAAAGTTGTTCAAAAATACATAGGATTAATTTCATATTCAAGGCTTTTTCCATATTGTGCTCCATAAAAATTATCGTGTCATCGGCGTATTGTAAAATTGACACACCCCCTTCCACCAGATGCGGTATCAGCCCATCCACTTGTCCATCCTCCTTAGCTCGATTAATTATAATAGCTAGCATGTCTGCTACGATATTAAAAGGGATAGGTGAGAGGGGATCGCCTTGTCTCAACCCCTTTAGCGTTTGAAAATAGTGTCCTATGTCTTCATTAACACGAATTCCCACGCTTCCTTTACTAGTTATTTTTTAATCCATTCGCACCAAGTGGGATCAAATCCTTTCATGCGCAATGCTTGCTCTTATCGTAGGCCTTTTCAAAATCAATTTTAAGTAGCACTCCATCCAATTTCTTCCTAAGAAGTTCATGGATTGTTTCATGTAAAATGACCACCCCCTCCAAAATATGCCTACCCGGCATAAAGGCTGTTTGTGTCGGTCTGATAACCTTATGGGCAACCGCCGTAACTCTATTGGTTGTCACTTTTGTGAAAATTTTGAAACTAACATTCAGGAGACAAATAGGTCTATACTGCTGTATTTGAGTGGCATCCTCTTTCTTAGGCAAAAGAATAATTGTCCCGAAATTTAAATGGAATATAGGGAGATCTCCCTTGTGAAAATCCCTAAACATTGCCATTAAATCATTTTTTATCACATCCCAACAAAATTGGTAAAACTCAGCCGGGAAGCCATCAGGACCCGGAGCTTTGTTTTTTTCAATTTGCATAATAGCCTCATACACCTCTTCTTCCATAAACTCGGCTGTTAAAATATCATTTTCTTCAACCGAAAGTTGTGTAATATCCGAGACCTCTGTCTCCATCATCGTAACATTGTTTCGATCCGGGGCACCAAATAATTTCTTATACTATTCTGAAATATAGGTTTTCAAATTTTATTGTCCAACGATAGTGCCTTCCTCTTGTTCTAGTTGGAAAATCTTTTTTCTCCTATGCTTTCCATTTGCTATAGGATGAAAGTATTTAGTATTGTTGCCTCCCTCTTGTATGTGCTTTACTTTTGCTCGTTGAGCCCACTTAGACTCTTCATCCCTTCTAAGTTTGTCCAAACTATCTTTTGCCCTTTTTAACTCATCCCTCTCGGCAGGTTGAAGGGGTGTAGACTCAGCCTTGATGTCCAGGACATCAATTAAAATTAGAAGTCGATCTCTTTCTTTTTTATATATCCCACTTAGATTTTTCGCCCATCCTCTTAAAAAGCTTCGGATATGTCTAATTTTGTTTTGCCACCTCTCCATACTAGTAAACCCAAGAGAAACTGAATTCCATTCCCTCATTATCATCTCTAGAAAGCCTTCTTGACGCAGCCAAGATAATTCAAAAGAAAAGAGAGATTTTTTCCCGTGGTGAGCTTGTTCACCAGAATCGAGAAAAATGGGGGTATGATCTGATCCCACCCTTGGAAGCGTTCTAACAGCAACAAGTGGGAATTTTTGTTCCCAATCAGTGCTGACCAAAATTCGATCTAATTTTTCATATGTAGGATTTTCTCTATGATTTGCCCAAGTATATTGTCTTCGTGTGAGTTCAATCTCTTTTAGATCAAGGCTATCTATAATTGAATTAAAAGAAAAGGCCACCGTGTACTGAAATCATTATTACTCTTGTCTTCTTTTCGTCGCATAATATTAAAATCGCCTCCTACCAGCAAAGGAATAGACTCTTGATCACAAACTCTAACCAACTCAGCTAGAAACTCATGTTTTTTATCGTCTTGAGCAGCTCCATAAACTGGAATCATAGCCCATTCAAAACCATCTAACTTTGAGACCAAATGAAACTTGATACACCGGTCTCCATTGAACACATTTTTACTTTTAAAGTATCCATGTTAATTCCTACCAGAATGCCGCCTGATCTCCCTTGTGGAGGTAGACAGTACCATTCAAAATCTCCCCCTGCCGCAAGGGAGGTCAAGAACGGGGCAGAAAAATTTGATCTCCCTGTTTCTAATATTGCTAAGAAGTCCAACTTAAACTCTTTTATAGTTTCTTGAACAAATAAATGTTTTCCTCTATTACCGAAACCGTCACTATTCCAAAAACAGCCTCTCATCTTATGCAATGGGTTTTTTCTTTAATCGACTACTACGACGAGGTACAGAACTCTCTTTACCTTTTTTCTTAGATGCCCTAGAGGGGAAGACTACCTTGACAAGAGGCTCCTTGTGAACTTCTGTGTCAAATAATTCTTCCTGTAGCAAATCCTTGCAATGCTTGTAAGCAGCATTTAAAACCAAACTACCAGGATCATCTTGTTTAGAGTTCATTTTGTTTCTCTTAAGCATAATCAGAGTTCTATGCAAATCTACATCTTTTATGTGGTTAATCGAATCCTGAACTTGACTAGGTGAACCACCCAAAGAAACTCCTAATTTAGACGCCCTATCTACAATTTTTTTTGAATTTAAATACTGTAGGGGAGGCCCCCACAGCCTTTTATTGAAAAAACCGCCCTATCTACAATAACATCATTTGGAATATTATTAACTAGCTATGTGGCCCGCGCAATTGCGCGGCTAGCCCTGGTGTATTATGTACCTTCATATTTGAAGTATTCCTTCTCCTGTTCACACATTCCAAAAATGCAATTTTCCATTTTCCATATTCCTAGTTACGTATTTACTAAGTTTCTTATATTTCTATGTGTCCCAGAAGTCAACGATTGTCAGGTATTTGTATGTTCTTGCTGACCAAGTTTATATCCATATATGGTATTTTAGGTTTTTGGTATATTCGTGTATTATATATTGATCTTTTTTATCATTATGTAATCAAGTCCTATAATATAATAAGTATAGATATGCTGGCTCATTGCATCTGGATTGAATTTCAGACTATCGCTTCTTTCCTGAGTTTCAACAATTGCAAAATCTTGTTTGGGAGATCAGAACTGGTACTTCTCAGATAAATAGTATGGATCAAATAAAATATGCATGTGGATACAGATATTTGTTTACCTCCATCGAAGTTTTTTAAATTCATATTTGCCAGTCTCCACACTTCCAGCTTATTCCAAGCATATGTCATAAACTCTGTAAGATCAAGGTTTTAAACTGACTGGTATTAGTCAATACGTTAAATACGTCCGACGTGATTTTGGGTCGCAAATGGCACCTTGACTTAAGGTATACCTTGACAATATCTTGAAAGGTCGCTCTCATATATTTTTTTGAGTGCTATTTTCCTCAGCGATCCTGCAGAGTGGTTGGTATGACTTGGACATCGGTGCCATCTCTTTGTCAGGCCATCTATATGATTACAGTTAGTTTCAGTGGAAATTGGTTTTGGAAAGTCCCTATTTCAGTATGGAACATTTGGCTATCTCATTGAGCCAGGGGGTCTTGCTTTGCTAGATGGAAAGTATATTTAAAAAGGAGCTGGTTCTTAATTATTTCTTACAGGGCATAGGTTACCCATATATCAATGCTTTTGGCACTTGTAATTTTTCTTTAGGTATTTGCCCTTATACTTACTATGTAAATATTATTTTCTTCTTTCAACAGAAAGTAACCGTGGTGACCTCCCCTAGTGTTTTCTCATAACAAATCATTAGTAGCAAGTGTTTTCCAAAGTGTATTCTTTATGACAATAATTCAAGAATATCTTTAGCTCCCCTATTTGAATTACTTCACCGTGCAAAATATACACATCCGTGGAAGTCAAAACATAAGTATTTTTAATGAGTATATGCACACTTTCTAAAATATTGTACACACTCTCATTAATTATGCAACACACATTATTCTGAAAGGTTGGCATTTCAGAATGACCCTTTTCCGTGATTACATGAGAGCTGGGTACCAATAAGCATGTACATTATTGTTTAACTAAAAATCTATGAACAACTGGCCTATTTTTTTAGCGATAAAGAACGCATGAAATAAAATCTACCTGGCATCCTCTTAAATTGTTTTACGGAACTTATTTTCAGGCATCCACAAATCAGTCCGAAAAGATCTGGCACCTGAAAAACCGAAGAAGAAATGAATCTATAAATACATGTTGAGTTGAGACTGTAAGCTCTAGTTGTTGTTTCTAAGATAGATGGGAATCTGAAATAGCAGAAATTTGATGATCATTCAGGCACCTGCACGCAAAGAAATTTTCTGTCCAACATACCAAGCAAAAATAAGTGCGTTAGAAATCTAATAGCAACAGTGAAGGAGTGATTTAAAAAAGTAAAAAACCGTGTTTGAATATTTGCACCCACAAATAAAAGAATGGTACAAACCGTAGAATAAGTAATAAGTATTTGCATCTATTTAAATTTCTTGCTAGCACAACAATACATATATGTGCAAAAAAGAGAAAAAAAGGAAAAGTGTGTACTTTCCAAGTATTCTGACAATAGGGAACTGTACTATGACTCTCAGCCAATTCATGCAACGAAGGTCAAAACGAATGTGCACATATCCATGTTTTCCAGACAATTAATCACTTTGTTTCATCTAGGCATCACCCTGCCATCTCATCGCCTTCAGATTCAGTTAGCTACCAAATAGTTTCACCTACTGAGAGTGCACTTAATGGTGAAAAAATATTACCTTCGACACATTTTCTACAGGAGTGAAATGCACCAGAGCTTTGATTCTACCAGAGTGATTTTCTTTTTTGCAAAAATGATATGGCATGAATACTCCGTCGCTTATTCTGCAGTGCTCTGAACTCACACAAAAGACCGGCAGATGCGAGATGCGTCCTGTCCATATGGATGACAACTCGCACCGGCCACGTTCGCCTCTATACGACTTCATCCATATATATCTCTCACTCCAAATCATCACGCGATGCAAGCAAATATCTTTTACGAAACTTTATTTTCATGCATTCCACACAAATCAATCCAAAAGGAAATGATCGACACCTGCAAAAACGAAGAATAAATGAAACCAATAAATACATGTTGAGTTAACGCTGTAATTAAGCTCTAAATAGCAGAAAATTGATGATCATTCAGCCATCTACATGCAAGGAATTTTCTGTCCCACATACCAAGCAAAAAATATGAGTGTTAGCAAATCTAATGGCAACATTGAAGGAGTGATTTAAAAAAGAAACAATGTTGAATAGCTGCACTCCACCATTACAGATGTATTCAACATATTCGAACACATGCTAGAAAATAAAATTCAGTTAGCGCTGGTCATTAGCATTGACTAATCAAAAGAAAAATTATCGCTCTAATTAATACATATATGGAAACTTCAAAGTAAAAGAGGAATATTAAGAAAAGGCATACATGTTTTTTTTTCTGCAATGACCCAAGCCTCAATGCATGTCGTTCTTAATGAATTAATCTGCATAAAAAATTCAAATTCATCTTATACGATGCAAACCAAGGGAAAATATGTAAAGTTTCATTGCGTCACCAAAACTACAAATCCAACCTGTTGCCGAGCACCACCATCTATGAATAAAGCCCAAGAGCAGATGCCTTTGAGTCATCTGCCTGCTGCCGAAGCAGCAATTCTCTCATGCATGTGTGCCCCGTCTCCTGGTCGATTGCTCCACGCCGACGGCCACTTCGCCGATGCCTGCCGCGGGCCTGTGAACAGAGATCGTAGTGCTTCATCTGGTCGGTGTGGTTGACACCCTTGCGGCAGCGATCAGGCTGGTGTGGGGACAGGTAGAGATCACCCGCCATGAGCCTGGGTAGCAAAGGAGATCGCCACTATCCGCCTCGTCCTTGTGGCAAGAGCATTGGCGGCTAGAGATTAGACAGATCAGTACACAAATTTTTATCCTCAAGACCGTCAAAATAGCTGGCCGATCAAGTTCTCTTTCTGTCGTTTGCATGTATGTCGTATTGTATTCCAACTCCTCTCAACACGTGTGGTGCAAATCAATTTGTATATTAGTTAAGGACTCTACGTACATGTGGATCCTTTTTAATTCCTTTTTAAATCTGTGTCATAATAGCTGGGCGACCAAGTTTTCTTCTTTTAAATCTTAGCCGTTCCTTTCTAGCATTACCTTATGTCAAATCTTAGCCATTCATTGTCTTGTGTTTTAATTATATAATAGATAGATATTAAACTTGGGCAGCGAGCTTATACCTTGTCGGGATGGAGAGTCACGTGCTTGAGCCTTGTGCTGCACCTTCTCCATAATTGTCCAGTCCGCATTCGGTTGCGCCCGGATCCGTTCACTTGATCGAATTCCCGAAGCAGCCACCTCCGCTATACCACCATATGCAATCATCTCTTCTCTAGAATACCGACCACCCAAGAAAACCCCAGTTCCTTTCTGTCCTCCTTTGTGACCAGACTTGTTCATGTTACTAGGAGAATCCATGATAGCATGGTTGCCGTTTTTTGGCGTACTCGGATCATTCCTGCCATCCAAACCGAGTGGGCAGATAGGTGTTGAAAGAGAGGGCACAAAACTGACAGGTTTATCTCCTAAATGAATCTCAAGCAGAGGTGAGTGCTCAGATTCCGAGTCCTTGTGACCATCATCAACACACACCGGAGATTCAAAATTCTGCCTCGGCAGAGAAAAACTGCATTTTGCTGTCTCGACAGCCTGACGCGTCAGCGAAACAGAGGAAAACGCTGCCGCGACAGTACTTCTCGGCTCCGATCGAGCCGCAGCGTTCACGCTCTCGTGCAGGACAGAAGCAGTAGCATGGAACGGTTTTTCTGTCCTAAACGGACCCCCAAATTTGACAGGTGCCGATCTAGCCTCCTCTTCTTCATCCTCCTCCACCATCTCGAACCATTTTTTCTTTTTCGGTGAAGTTTGCGAACCCCTACCAGCAGGTACCTTGCAGTGCTGTCCGATGGGCTTAGTTGGGGTCCGAACATCCTCCAGAAACCCCTCACATAGCTCAGCAGGACTTTCTACATTTTCCATGTCTGCAACCTTGTCATCCGAATCCTCTGCTATATCATCATTCGAACCATCCGCCAAAGATGTTACATGTGCCTCCAAAACCATACCCTCCACGTCAGTGGGATCTTGAGCAGAAGGCTCAGCCTGCTTATCGTCTGTTTCCATGTCCTCTTCCTTTGAATTAGCATCGGATGATTCATCCTCAGCCGGTTTATCCTCATGATCCTCCTCTTTTTTCTCCCCCTTCCCCTCATCTGATTTGTCCTCTCTATGACCATCATCTAAATCGAATTCCCCAGCAGGTACAATCGACCCATCATCAGCCTCAATATCAAACTGAATTCCGTAACCAACACCATCATACATATGGTCCAAAGTACGAGGGATCGCCGAAGGATTAGCACAGTCAATGCGAGCTCTTACAATGCCATGTTTCCGTGTGAAATGCATGTCAATTTCCGTAGTCTTCCCCACCAAAGAACCAACAGCAAATAAAGCAAAATAATCACGACAAAGATTATAAGGACATCCAGAGACACGAACCCAGATATTATAAAGACCCCATGTATCTATCTTTTGTGTTAACCAATCCTCAAAGTGCATACGAAAACCAGTATCCTCCACCTCTATGAACTTAATCTTCTTCAGCCTAATGAAATCTGCCTTTGTTGGGAACAAGACCCGGAAAGAATTGTTACCATCTGGTGAAATATCCCATTGATATGATCCAGGGACGAGCCACTCCAACTCTTTTATAACCTGTGATGCAGACATCTCTCCCCCTGCGACCCTAATTCGACCAATTTTACCGCTGTCATTTTTAATCTTTATGCCATCTGTCTTTGGGGATTCAAAAAACATGAGACTTTCACGGGCCAACCCATAAACAATAGCAATCGGTTTTGGCCTTGATGGCAAAGGGCACTCGGCATCCGAATGAAGAGCCGAATCACAGTAGACACATAAACAGCCGTGCACTCAGTTGCCTCATGGCCTGGTAGATCGCAGCGGAAGCATAACACTTTGTCTTGTTTCTTTGATTTTGCTGCATTACTTGTTTGTGCCGACTCCGAACCACTGACCAGCTCCTTACTTTGCACCGGTGCAGCAGCACCTGATGCCTTGATCATGCTCGAGGTTTTATCTCCACCAGTCGTTGTCGTCTCGGTTTCTTTCTGTTTCTCTGTATACACTGCCCGCCCTCTGCCTCTACCAAAACGACCCCTACCACCATGAGCATTGCTGTAAAACAGCCGACGGTACCGCTGATTACGATAACCAGAATTGCCCTGCCTTCTATTTTCATAATATACTTCATCAAAATTGCCAAAATCACCTCCGAAAGCATCACCTTGGTATCCGCCCTGGTAGCCACCAGAAGCCCTAGAATTATTAGCCATCGGTCTGTTTCCATCTCTCCTTTCAAAACTGATTTGGGAATCAAACCTCTGTCCACCTCCCTCTCCCCTGTTGAGATTGTTGGAACCTTCAAATCTAGGGTTTTGGTACAGATAGCCTTGTGCCATCCTCCCGTCTTCCCTACCGCCATTGCCAAAAAACTCACCACGCCCGCCTCCTCCTCCATATCCTTCAGCACCTCCAACCGCCGAACCCTGCGGAAAACGATGATCATTACCAGGACCCGGCGGAGGCCCATCACTGAATCTCCCTCCTCTGCCGGCCATGACTACCGCCGCAAAAGAAAACGGCGGCTGCCTGTTGGCGAGGGACGTGGAATTGACGACAGCAACCTGTCGCCTCAACCCTAGAACTTGACTAAAGTTTCCAGACCGAGGCCTTGTGCCCTTTGTTCTAAGATGAGAGGCCACGTTGGGCCTTCCAAATTGTGAGCCAAAAGCGTGATAAATCTTCATTGGGGTGTTTTGGGCCTTGTGCCCCACTGCCCCACGAAATTTGAAATTTTTTGAAACTCTCCCGTGATGAACGTTGGCCGACAAAGACGCCGCTTTGCTCGCACTGGACGCCGGCGGCCTAGACGACGCAGATGCCAGACTCCGCCGCGACGGCCCCTTCCTCTTGTGATGGACCGTCACCCACCCAGCCTCATCGGCGTCATCATCCAGCGAGAACACCGACGGTGCCATCACCGGGAGCTTGCCCATCAAAGAAACCTCAGATGCAGAAGAAGGCCTCGACAGTGGACCAACCTGAGTTGATGAAGACGAGATATGTAGATCCATGGCCGCCCTTTGCTTCGCCCTTCTCCTTTCTACCCTCCGGGAACACCCTGATCGGAGGATCCGATCAGACTCCTCCTCAGGCGTACGACAAAGATAATGCATAGCCCGCAGAGATCCTTGTGACCCCGGCGCCCCAACATCCTCACAGTCGCTAGATCCCGGCGAGGTCTGCCAGAAACGCCCAGCGGGGCGGGAGCCATTGCCAGCGGAAGCCCCAGCTCCGGCCGCGGTCCAGGCCGCGGACACCGCAGGGGCGCTCCCGGCGTCGCCCTCGGCGTCGCCCATCTCCACCCTATGTTCTTACTTTCTAGTAAGTAAAAACTGAGAAGTAATTTCTGAAAGGAACCAAGTAGACAATAGCTCGAATCTGTCTGCTGCATATTCCCAACAAGATATATAATAACCTCCTCCCATTTTATTCGAAAGTAGCAATACAAGATTTGAGGAATAGGGATGCATTCCCTAGCTTATTAATCGGAAGGAGAATGAAACAACATTTCAATCCCCAGCCGAGGAAACGGATCCATTAACCATGAGGTCGCCAACCCCGCAGCAATAGATATTTCTAGGGCAGCAACCTGAAATGTATCCCAAAGGCCTGGCGGCTGCCTGAGCTGCCGGTACAGCTATCATCATGAGCAAGCAGACTTGCGCCATGAGGAAAACAAGGAAGACTCGTAGGATGCTAGTATTATTTTCCATGTCTGAAGTACACAAAGTAATAAAGGAAAAATATGAACTACTACCTTGTATGGTATGTTTTGTTGGGTCATAACGAGTATCGTTTATTCACTTTATATAGACATGGTGGCAGGAAGGTTGTGCTTATACAAGTAAATCCCATTAAAAGAGAATATTTGAAATTTAAGGACATCATTAAATAATATAAATCATCATAATAACCGTGGTATTATGTATGATAAATTTGTTCAATGAATAATAAATTTAATACACCGCTACAAAATATATATGACATTATGGGGCAGATTAATTTGAGCACATTCACTGTATCTGGTCACTATCTTTCCACACAAAAAGGTTTATTTTATTCGAAGAGTACAAAAAACATATCTATGAAATATTATAACAAATAAGGAAATTTACTATGTAAAATCTACTGCATCTTGAGACAACTTTTTCATAGAGAATACATATATATTGATGGATAATTACGACATGAATGAATATTTTTGTGATATATGCCATTAATGTACAGTATATTGTATCTTGTGGATATATAACACACAAAGATATGATTTCAGATCTGTAATTAGTATAGCAAGGAAATAAGTTAAATATTCATGGGTCGTGCAATTTTGGGCATGTTCCAACAATAGAGTAGCATTTTGATGCAGGGTTTAGCACCAAAGACCATAGACCTTTGTGGTAGTTATTGGGATATGGGAAGACATGTACGAGAGAGATATATACATAGTAATTTTCTTTTTTGGGGAGTGTCAAAGGAAGTATAAACTGATCAATAAAATTAGTATCAATAACGTCCCAAAAAATACCGTTTGTTAGTTTGCAAGTTTTTTATGTCTTGTGCATCACCACGACATCGTTCATATCACTTCATATTTCTTGTACTGTAGAAATTGTTTTGTTAAATCATATATTGTTGCGACAATTATTCCCCCTTCTATGTCAAATAAAATCTCTCTTCTCTGTATGTTTTATTTTCTAAAAATATTTTGGAAGAACGGTTTTATAATAATTAAATAAAATAGAATTTTTTAGAAACTGATTCGGAGCCATGGTTAGCAAAACTGTTGCTGATTGCGAGCCAAGGTGACAACTTCTTTATTTCCTGTCACGGGTCCATGCGAAGCCCACTCGGCCCGGAAAAATAGTTGACAAATTCGTTGTAACTGACGCCGATTTGATGAGGGACATCCCTGCTATAGATGCAACCGCAGCTACTACACCACCTCCATTACAACGACCTATGACTAGAGCTCGTGCATGACAACTCAATCAACGGGTAGTTTTGTTTCTACAAACTCCTAATATAAATGAGAATATGATACTGCCTAAAGTAGATGTATTTGTTTCTCTTAGCAATAATTGGATGAGAGGGACAAGCTATGGAGCATGTTCGTGGATGGAGATTCCAGCAGGAGTACAAATGATAGAGATGATGATGTCACCAATGGAGGCTACCACAACTTGAAGATGCCATAATGATGTTTGAAGACTTTGATGAAATACTCAAGCCTACACTTCATATTTTCTTCCATAGTCACATATGGTGCCGCGCCACCTTTATTTATGGGTCAGGGCCCTTGTAATTTTGAATAATACTTGTTAGTGCGTTTTTAGTCCTTATTGTGGGAGGAAAGTCCACGTAGGGTTGGATTCGGCTATCACCACCTGGCTGGCCGAAATCCCCTTCTTTCCTCCTTATATACTCCCCATAAGTCATTGTTTAGACTTGGATTTTGTTTAGTTAAAAAGAACTCAGCTTTTGCTAGTCTTCGCCATAGGCACGAGTGTCGGCTAGACATCCTGTACTACGCAGTTGCAAGATCCCATCTTCATCAATAAGGTTCATCTGATATCCGCAATTCTAATTGCATTATTGGTTCTTACTCGTTTCTCGATTGCAAGAAGAACTAGATCTTCTAGATCATGCAAATCATGCTTCTGCATGATTGGTAACAAACGGAGATTGGTTTGGCGACTGCATTGGTGCTACGTACGTGTGCGTGGTAGTCGGATCATCAAGTTCGAACTCCACCCAATTCGACGTAGCTTATTTCATCAAAATATCGAACTACCTCTGCCCTATCATGATTTCTTGGGCTTGCCCTCACATGCTGCCTAGCGGGTTTTCCGGCATGCTCCCCAATGTAAACCATCATAGAAACTGGGCTTTGGCACAACCGACACATATGGGCCCATGAAATTTGGGTCCGTTTTCTCGTACTTGTCTGTCTAACGGCTCACTATCAGACCTGGACCCACATGTTTTGCACCAACAGTCCAACACATGTACCTAATGGACCCATCTGTCAGTTTAAAACAACCACTGTTGCGGCATGTGTGGGGACTGTCACAAATGGGACCACCTGTCAGGTGTGAACAAATAAATTGAGCACGTATTCTTCCACGTGTCAACCAGCTGCCACGTCGTACCGGTGCAAGCCCGCGTGTTAGACCTGGGATGAAGACAGAAGACGAACGATGATGCCAGGGGCGCCCCCTCCCTGCTCATGTGCGAGATAGTATCAAAATATATTCTGGTATAGTTGATATGTTACAACCAACACAAGTAATTTTACCTATGTTGGATTGTTTGGATCTTGCTAGATTTGTATCTGATTTTGCACATACGTTCTGTTTGCTCCAAGAGTTGTTACCTATGTATGCCATTGATCTATACTTCACTTATATTTGCAAATTGAGTTGCATCTTCAATACCGAGATTAATAAATATGACCATACAAATGATTGAACTACTGTTTCGTCATTTGCTTGTTCTACATATCAGAGTAGCATAGTTGAAGCATGGTATCCATTTTATTTTGATTTGCTTTTTTTTGGTTGGTTTGACCTTGCTCTTAACGAATTTGATCATTGATCTTCTGTGTGGACACTAAATTTCATACTGAACAATGTGACTTTATACAACTATGATCTCCAACTTTTGAGATATTCTTTATTCCTATATGACTATCACTTGTTATACACTTGCAATTTCTATTGCATCTGGAATTTGGGAATAGTAATCATGATTCATCACGTAATCTATACACATATTATGCATACAGTTGTTTTTTTATTCCTACCACATCCAGCTTGCCCAAGGCTGAGGACAGCTTTTCATGAAGAAAGGGAGGATGATGAGGATATATTCATGGATTATGGTGATTGTGCATGCTTGAACTAGGAAGAAGTATTGAGTCTAATTGATGATCTTATCTTATATATTTACTAATTGGAGGCACCGTTGAAGGCTCCACGTTAATCCTTAGAAACTAAGCCAATCATCCATCCGATCTCCGGTTTAGTAATTTCCAGCCGTCCGATGAAATATCCGAAAGAGTCTACGCCCGATGTCCCACCCGCACGATTTTCACGGAACTCTTCCACCGATTACCGAAAAAGAAACGACTCCTCTTCCTATTGCTCCACCTCCGTCAAGGCATCGAGGCACCGCCGTGTCGGCAAGTGAAAGGCAGCGCCGCTCTTCCCGTTCCTCCTCCTCCCATGGTCCCTCTCCGGTCGTTGAATCTCCTCTGAAGCTGACCACACTCTAATTCAATTGCCACATTAAAGCCCTACACTCCTACCAAATTGCAATCTACGATGTGGATAAGAAGATTCGTGAACGGCAGTCGGAATCAGATCATGAGGACTCAGTCGTTGGAGAGGCCGCACCAACAATTTTGCCTGTACAGCCCCTCCTTCGGCGCTCCTACTGTCGCCTCTCAACGTAACGTTCTTCTTCACATTCAAAACCTGACACAAATCAAACAGGATGGGGAGGAGAAGATGAAAGGTGTTGTCGCTGGAGTCATGTCAATATGCCATACAGGTCTCAAGGCGCTGAGAGACTGAGTTCTCCTACAAGTGAAAGATCAACGTGTCCACCATGCATGTGTCTTGACTGTGCCGCTGATGACTTTGAAGAGGACGGAATCGATCTCCAGCTGCGTTACTCCTTCTAGCGCAACAGAACGAGCGTTTGTTCCAGTCATCTCTCGATATATTAGTTGGTCCAGCTCACCAACAGTTTGAGGTAATGTGTAAAGAAAACCCCTATGTTATGGTTATTTCTTTTGATTTCATTGTGGTGATTTATAATGGAAAATGATTTAAGTGATATAGAAATTCTGACGACTTCTCCATGAAAGCAATGGTAAAGGTTGCCAATTAGTACAAACTACATTACATATTCTAAGTAACAATAAGTTTCTGTTCTGCGTGTGGAACAATAGTTGTTGTCCCCTTGATTTATTTCTGTAGATTCCCCAGAGGTCTTATGTGCAGATTCTTATCACTGCAATTGATCCTTACAAACTAGGAAGCGTACTAGCTAAGAGTATATCCCACTTTATATATTGCAGTTTTGTATAGACGATCAGATTTTCCTATGTGGAATATGTGGGTTCTAATATTTCAGTCTTGCATCTGAATGAAAAGCTCCAGGCAGAATCAGCATGCCGTTCCTAGGACTCAAGACATGACGATAAATATGGTTAAGAAGTACACATGATTTTTTTATGGACATCCGAGAATGATAAAGAACAAGAATTCTATATAAAAATGTGATAAGGTAAATGACTCATCCATCTGTCTTTTCTTAGAAAACAACTATATATTCCTAAGACTCAAGACGTGACGATAAATATGGTGAAGAAGTACACATGATTTCTTGATGGAAATCCCAGAATGATAAAGAACCAAGAATTCTATATAAAATCGTAATAAGGTAAGTGACTCATCCATCTGTCTTTTCTTAGAAAACAACTACAGTAACTGGTGGTATGGGAACTGAACTCATGTTGACATGCCTAGGAGTTCTGGAGAAATATTGTCCTTAGCTTGCACATTCGTTTTTAATAAATCTCTCATGTACCTGGACAATTTGTAGAAATTCAAGATAAGTTTTAGCCTGTTGTGGAGTGAAAGTTCATTCTAATAAACATGGTTTTATTTGAAAAGATTGCTTAGACTTGGTGTTGTGTGCATCTCATGTCAGTAAAGGTGGTGACTGTGCAATTTGCTTACAGTACGTTTTCTGCAAATGTTTACTTTAAGCACCCAAAGATCCACATGACCAAGGAACGATTTTATAAGGGCATGACCAAAAGGTGATATCATCCCCTCCATGTCGATTGGTCGTGCCGAAACTACTGTTCTATTCAATTGTCACCCAGCGAGAGCAGTAGCCTGCATGACCCTACGCCTGCTCTCTCCCTCATACTTTCCCCATTGTTCTATTTCACATTCCCAAACTGCCGAGGCTTCCTTCCTCATCCATGAATGCATCAGTGACAAGCAAGAGGCATGGATTGGTGACCTCCTCTTGGCTTTCTTCTTATTTCTTAATATCTTATGTTTTGTGTATGTGTGTGCACAACAATGATGTCCAGAAATTCAATTGTTCTACATTTGTAAGGAGGTATATGGGAATGAATACCAAGTACCATGGTGCAATGTTGTTGTTTTATCCACTGAATCGTTTGTTTCCCAATACATTAATAACAAAAACATATAGAAACAGTCCCGCGATGTGGACAGGTAAGAGCAGTACATTTGAACCATAATAAATCATATGAGCTGATGGCTTGCAACATGGTCATATAGCTGCATTGTCCCCAATGAACAATAATTGATTCTTGGCCATATTTTTAGTATAAAATTTACTATATTTCCTGCTTCTGATGATTTAGATTCTAAATATTTAATTTATATTAGAAGCATTGATATACTCTTCCGTAATGAAAAAATATTTGCGCTAGATATAATTTAGAGGATTATGAGATTGAACTTACTTTTGCTAGAGTAGTATAAGTGATGTTTCTGAATACATCCATGGAAGGAGCAAAATAGGAATAAAAATAACTTAGGGAAATTTGATGTGGTAACCTCCTTCTGAGTAACACAATTTGACATTTGAATGGATGTTCTCATTCTCCTTTTCTATGTTCGTGGTGCCCGTGAGTCATTGGTCCCGGTTGGTCCCGGTTCGACCGGCGAGGCTCCCGTGAGTCATTGGTCCCGGTTGGTTTGGGGGCATTCGCCCCGATTCGTGCTACGAACCGGGACTAAAGCTCCCGCGCCGGGACACGTGGCCCGCGGCGAGCATTAGTCCCGGTTCGTAGCACGAACCGGGACGAATGCCCCTCCCCTGCCTATATATGCACCCAGCCACACCCCCCTCTCTCTCCTCTGTTTTTTTTGCTTGGATTGGTGGGAAGTGGTGCTAGTTTTTTTTCCTTTACCACGCACAAGATGTGTTCGATGAAATGCCCGAGCCACACTTAATTTCACACAAAATGATATCCTCGACCGAGGTTAGCAACTTTATCCTTCTCATCTATAATTGATACAGAAATATTGCATGTGTCGATGTACGGTGGTCATTTCAGTATTCAATATGTTTTTCTAATTGTACTTGATAAACCTAATTATATGATGTGTAGATGGATGAACGGCAGCGATGGATGTACGGCGAGCGACGCAGTCCCGATTTTATTGCAGGCCTGCATAAATTTCTCGTTGTGGCCGAGGCAAACAAAGAGGATGGTTTTATGCCTTGTCCATGTGTGGACTGTCGGAACGTCAAGGAGCATTCTTCCTCAAGAACCCTTCAAGGCCACCTGCTTCGGAGAGGTTTCATGCCTAGCTATAATGTTTGGACCAAGCACGGAGAAAGAGGGGTTATGATGGAAGACAATGGAGAAGAATAGGATGATGACAACTATCCTATGTTCCCTGAAGAATACGGTGATACTGCGATGGAAGACAATGAAGAAGAAGGAGGTGAAGAACAACGGGCATCAGATGAGCCCGCTGATGGTCTTGGTCAGATCATTTCTGATGCAAAGCGAGAATGCGATACAGAAAAGGAGAAGCTAAAGTTGGAGGCCATGCTAGAGGATCACAAAAAGTTGCTGTACCCAAATTGCGAAGATGGCAGCACAAAGCTCGGTACCACACTGGAATTGCTGAAATGGAAGGCAGAGACTGGTTTATCTGACAAGGGATTTGAGATGTTACTGAAATAATGAAGCCGAAGCTTCCAAAGGATAACGAATTGCCCGAGACTACGTACGAAGCAAAGAAGTCTATCTGCCCTCTAGGATTAGATGTGCAAAAGATACATGCATGCCCTAATGACTGCATCCTCTACCGCGGTGAGGAGTACGAGAATTTGGATGCATGCCCGGTATGCACTGCACTGCGGTACAAGATCAGACAAGATGACCCTGGTGATGTTGAGGGCGATGACGAGCCCCCCAGGAAGAGGGTTCCTGCTAAGGTTATGTGGTATGCTCCTATAATACCACGGTTGAAACGTCTATTTAGAAACAAAGAGCATGCCAGGTTGTTGCGATGGCATAAAGAAGAGCGTAAGAAAGACGGGAAGTTGAGACACCCCACCGATGGGTCGCAGTGGAGAAAAATCGAGAGAGAGTTCTCGGACTTTGCAGGTGACGCAAGGAACTTATGGTTTGGTCTAAGTACAGACGGCATGAATCCTTTTGGGGAGCAGAGCTGCAGTCACAGCACCTGGCCCGTTACTCTATGTATCTACAACCTTCCTCCTTGGTTGTGCATGAAGCGGAAGTTCATTATGATGCCAGTTCTCATCCAAGGCCCGAAGCAACCCGGCAACGACATTGATGTGTACCTAAGGCCATTAGTTGATGAACTTTTGCAGTTGTGGGCCATACCAGGTGTACGTGTGTGGGATGAGCACAAACAGATGGAATTTGACCTACGAGCGTTGTTGTTCGTAACCATCAATGATTGGCCTGCTCTTAGTAACATTTCAGGACAGTCAAACAAGGGATACAACGCATGCACGCACTGTTTAGATAAGACTAAAGGTACATATTTGGAAAAATGTAAGAAGGTCGTGTACCTGGGGTGTCGTCAATTTCTTCCAGCCAATCATCCCGTAAGAAAGAAAGGCAAGCATTTCAAAAGTGAGGCAGATCACCGGAAGAAGCCTAACCTCCCTGATGGTGATGCTATATTTGGTATGGTCAAGGACATAGAAGTAATATTTGGAAAGGGTACTGGCGGTCAATCTGTTCCGAAAGACGTCGCTACCGGACACGCGCCCATGTGGAAGAAGAAATCTATATTTTGGGAGCTACCCTATTGGAAAGTCCTAGAGGTCCGGTCTTCAATCGACGTGATGCACGTGACAAAGAATCTTTGCGTGAACCTGCTAGGATTCCTCGGCGTGTACGGGAAGACAAAAGATACACCGGAAGCACGGGAGGACCAGCAGCGTATGAAAGACCCAAACAACAAGCATACGGATAAAGGGCGTCATTACATAAGCAGCTACGCTCTTACAAAAGCAGAGAAGGAAATATTTTTTGAATGCCTGAGCAGTATCAAGGTCCCGGCTGGCTTCTCGTCAAATATAAAGGGAATAATAAATATGGCAGATAAAAAATTCCAAAACCTGAAATCTCATGATTGCCACGTGATTATGACGCAGTTGCTTCCGATTGCATTGAGGGGGCTTCTATCGGAAAATGTTCGAGTACCCATTGTGAAGCTATGTGCATTTCTCAATGCAATATCTCAGAAGGTAATCGATCAAGAAAGTCTGAGAAGGTTACAGAAGGATGTGGTCCAATGTCTTGTTAGTTTTGAGTTGGTGTTCCCCCCATCATTTTTCAATATTATGACGCATCTCCTGGTTCACCTAGTCGACGAGATTGCAATTCTCGGTCCTGTATTTCTACACAATATGTTCCCCTTCGAGAGGTTCATGGGAGTCTTGAAGAAATATGTTCATAACCGTGCTAGGCCAGAAGGAAGCATCTCCAAAGGCTATGGAACAGAGGAGGTCATTGAGTTTTGTGTTGACTTTATTCCCGACATTAAGTCGATTGGTCTTCCTGAATCGCGGCATGTGGGGAGACTTAGTGGAAAAGGCACGCTAGGAAAGAAAGCAATGATATGTAGGGACGGGCATTCTTTCACTCAAGCACACTACACAGTTCTACAAAGTTCCACCTTCGTGGCTCTGTATATCGAGGTACACAAGAATAGTGTACGCTCCAAAAACCCAGGGAAGCCTGACTCCTGGATTAAACAAAAACACATGGAGACTTTCGGCAGTTGGTTGCGATTACATCTCATGAATGACACCGATGTTGGAGATCAACTCTACTTATTGGCCGCGTCACCATCTTCGACTGTATTGACTTTCCAAGGGTACGAGATAAATGGGAATACATTTTACACGATTGCCCAAGATAAAAAGTGTACCAACCAAAACAGTGGTGTTCGCTTTGATGCAACAGACGAGAATGGACAAAAGGACACATACTATGGTTACATAGAGGAGATATGGGAACTTGACTATGGACCTACTTTTAAGGTCCCTTTGTTTCGGTGCAGTTGGGTCAACATGAATGGAGAAGGGGGTAAAGTAGACCAGCTGTACGGAATGACAATAGTGGATCTCAAGAATCTTGCGTACAGAGACGAACCATTCGTCCTAGCCAATGATGTGGCTCAGGTTTTCTATGTGAAGGACATGAGCTCCAGACAGAAAAAAAGAAAAGATAAGGAAACAAATACAGCACACGATGAGCCAAAGCGTCACATAGTTCTTTCAGGAAAAAGAAACATCGTGGGAGTCGAGGACAAGACAGACATGTCAGCAGACTATAATAAGTTTGCTGAAATTCCGCCATTCACAGTGAAAACTGACCCAAGCATCCCGTTACATAATGAAGAAACTCCATGGTTAGGGCCGAAGAAGCGATCATGATCTAAGTATGAGTGTAATAGTATATAAAACAATTTTGTATGAGTGTTCTCAAAACCTTTTTATGTATGAGTGTTGACAAAAACTGGTGAGAAGTTCGTGTACAAAACACACGGTATCACCTGCATACAAACCGTATTCGGTCGATGAACTGAAGGATTTCTAGATAGAACAAAACACACGGTATCACCTGCATACAACCCTACTGTGGCTAGAGAGTGCCCGCATATCAAATGCACCGTAGGGCGTATGCAGGTGAAACCGTTTGATTTGTATTCGGTCGATGAACTGAATGATTTCTAGATATCCGCTTCACTCTTTCTGCTGCAACAAAAACGGGCATTCGATCCAAGCAGCGGCAAGACTTCTCTAATGATCTGCAACCGTCCCAACAAGTGTTGGGGATATACCAGATCATCAAAGAAGCCTTGCAGCTACTTGGATCCGACCGAGGGGCATGGCTACCACTTCCACCACCACCACTCCCACCTCCTCGGCAATTCATCATTGTGTCACCCTAATCCAGTGGTTGGATTCAACCTACCCGAGGGCTTGTGTTTCCAACAGCGTCGTTGTGTTGTCCTTATTCACCGACCTACAGGAGGTGGCTCCAATGGCTAGCCGACGAACAAGGACAAACACAATAATGCTAGGGAACATGCCAGCGGGTAGGCTAAATCCAACCATTGGGTTCGGTGGCAAAGGTAGACGCTCGTTGTGTGCCGTTCGCTGCAGGGACGTCGCTATTTATAGGCGATTAGAAGGTGTACCTGTGGATGAGGTGGGAGTGCAGATCCAACAGCTCACAAGCCCTCAAAAGAAACACACCCCTGATCCAACGGCTCGCAAGCGCTTGAAAGAAACACACGATCCGTGTGCTTCTTTAGTCCCGGTTGGTAACACGAACCGGTACTAAAGGCCCTGATCTAACAGCTCACAAGCGCTTGAAAGAAACACACGATCCGTGTGCTTCTGATCCAACGGCTCACAAGCGCTCTAAAGAAACACACGATCCGTGTGCTTCTGATCCAACGGCTCACAAGCGCTCGAAGGAAACACACGATCCGTGTGCTTCTTTAGTCCCGGTTGGTAACACGAACCGGTACTAAAGGCCCTGATCCAACAGCTCACAAGCGCTTGAAAGAAACACACAATCCGTGTGCTTCTGATCCAACGGCTCACAAGCGCTCTAAAGAAACACACGATCCGTGTGCTTCTGATCCAACGGCTCACAAGCGCTCGAAGGAAACACACGATCCGTGTGCTTCCGATCCAATGGCTCACAATGCTCGAAGGAAACACACGATCCGTGTGCTTCTTCCACCGCTTCCCGCCTTTGTCTTCCTGTAATTTCTCACTATATATATATGTAGGCTTGGCCGCCATTGCCATATCACATCTAAACTCATATCTGCAACCTCACTGTTCTCGGCGACGATGTCCATGTTGGACCAGAGGGGCGATGTGCGGGACTGGGCTCCACCGGGCTGGCACTGGGAGGTGCTACCTTCCGGGACGCGCAGCTTGGTGAGGAATCCGGGTGACGTCGTCGACCCGGATCTTCTGTGGTGGCAAGTCGCGTGGGCCACGCTCGGTGCAGAGGGAGCCGGCCCCCGAGGAGGTGGTACGTCGCCGTATCAGGGATGAGGATGAGCACGTCCGTCGCTACATGTATCTATTGGATACACAGTATGACAGTAGGTGGTCGTTTCTTCAGAGGGTTCCTTCTCACATGAGCTATGACCCTGTGAGGGTTCCTTCTCTTTGGATGCGCAGCGCCGGCGGCTCATCACCCCGCGGCTCAGGAACCGGTCGAAGTTAGTTTCAGAGTATGTGATCACCATTGCAGTTCTCTTTTCTGTGATCGTAGTTTTGGTTACTACTTGCTTTTGAAAACTTGCGACCTAAACTATCGACTTCCAGAGATGTGTGTGTGATATTCATGCATATGTATGCATAATATTGGGATCCACTGTTGTCATTCTGTATCGTATCCGATAGATTACATTTTTATCAACAATTTGATATTTTAATTTATTTTTTCTGATAAACATATGAAAAGATATTGAATTTATAAAATTAATTAATGACTTAATGGAGTTCAAATTCCAAAAAATTTAATTAAATGAATTCACCTATAATCTCAAAAAAATGAATTTGTCATAAATAGATAGATTACATTTTTATCAACAATTTGATATTTTAATTTATTTTTTCTGATAAACATATGAAAAGATATTGAATTTATAAAATTAATTAATGACTTAATGGAGTTCAAATTCCAATTTTTTTAATTAAATGAATTCACCTATAATCTCAAAAAATGAATTTGTCATAAATAGATAGATTACATTTTTATCAACAATTTGATATTTTAATTTCTTTTTTCTGATAAACATATGAAAAGATATTGAATTTATAAAATTAATTAATGACTTAATGGAGTTCAAATTCCAAATTTTGTAATTAAATGAATTCACCTATAATCTCAAAAAATGAATTTGTCATAAATAGATAGATTACATTTTTATCAACAATTTGATATATTATTTGCATTTTTCTGATAAACAGATCAAAAGATATTGAATTATAAGTTTATTACAATTTTGAAAAACTTAAAAAAGTCTTTAGGTCCGGTTGGTGCCACCAACCGGACCTAAAGGTCATTTTGGCGCGCGCCTTTTCGGTGCCGCCGAAAATGACCTTTCGGTCCGGTTGGTGGCACCAACCGGACCTAAAGGGTAGGCCTTTCGTCCCGGTTGGTGCCACCAACCGGACCGAAAGGACCTTTGGTCCCGGTTGGTGGTACCAACCGGACCGAAAGGCCTTTAGTTTAAATCGGCCGCCTCCTCTTCTTCTTCCCCAT
>QRDG01000473.1:2744156-2777176 GCA_012064385.1 Puccinellia tenuiflora | reverse complement strand
TTAGAAAAATTCAAAAAATTGATATTTAGTGTAGATTAGTTAGTTAGTTATAGAAATATTTAGTTATAGTTAGTTTTAGAAAAAATTGAGAATGTGTTTAAAATTTGATAATGTGTTTTAGAAAAAATTGATAATGTGCATACATATATTAGTTTTCTTAGTTTAGGTTAATTAGTTAGGTTAGAAAATTTAATTAATTAGGTTATTTAGTTTTAATTAGTTTCTTATTTTATGCATTTATAAATTATGCATTTGATAAATTATGCATTTATAAATTATGCATTTCATAAATTATGCATTTATAAATTATGCATTTGATAAATTATGCAAAGATTAATATTTTATAGGCTTCATATTTATTTAGGATTCATATATATTTTATTTAGGCTTCATATTTAGGCTAAGATTAATATTTTAGGCTTCATATTTATTTAGGCTTCATAAATCAGATTAAGCCGATGCAATGGATAAATCACACATATTATGCAAATGCTTCATATTATAGGCTTCATATTTAGTTATCCTTGTAATTGGATAAACATCGTGCGCATCGTGTCCCTGTAATTGGATTTGATAGAATTGTATGATTTTAATTAATTGATGGAATTGATAGAATTAATTGTATGATTTGTATGAATTGATACAATTGTATACTCTGATGTTTTTAATCGGTGCACCATGTAATTGGAGATGTTCATGTGAAGTACAATGACGACGCTTAGAAACAAAGGGCACAGCAACGCGCACCTTTCCTTCTAGTACAATTGTATACTCTGATGTTATATATATCACCATGACGACGATTAGAAACAAACGGGCGGAGCAACGCGCGCCTTTCCTTCTAGTACCATTCTATTCCTACAAGTTTTCTGAACGACACGGCAGAGACGGCTCCGAAAATAACTTTCGTATTTTGCAGAAACTATGGAACCACACGGCAGAGATGAAAATGAGGAAAATATCCTCGAGGATATGATCCGCGGCGATGATGACGCAAGTCACTTTCTGAATGACTCCGGTGAGGGGGATGAGTCTCTCAACCGAGGAGACTCGTCTCCAACGCCTGGGAAGAGGCCGAACTCGGCGTCTCCGATGAGGGAGAAGCCGACAAGGCAGAAGCCGGCGGCTCCGGTGCAACATTGATTATTACAAACTCCGACGAGGTGCATATATATATTTATATTAATTAATTTAGCCTCTGTTGTCCATATACACATATTAACGGTCTTTCTTCTTTTAGCCATCCGGATCGAGCAAATCCTCTATGAGGACGAAACGAGGCCCAACCAAAAAGTTGGATGACCATATCCGGTACAGGATCGAAAAAGTCGATGCAGACGGCGAACCCATTGCTCCAATTGATGTTAGAAAAAAAATTGTGAAGCAATGCGGTGTTGTTGTTAGGGACTACGTCCCGATCACCATCCGAGAATGGAATAAGCCAAGGGATCCTGAAGTTAGCTATATCGGCCCCGTAGGCAAAAAACGCCTTTTTGAAAAGGTCATGGTTAATTTCACCTTGCCGTTGCCAGAGGTGGATCCAGAGGAGGGGGAGCCAGATGAGGAGGAGATGGCTGCCCAAAAAAAAGCTCTAGAAGATAAAGTCAAGGCGTGGGCTCTTAAGAAGATGGCCGAGCTATTCAACAAATTTAAGAAAAGATTGTACACCGACTTTATCTTGAAAGATAAAACTCCGGATTTCGATCACGGGTATGAGAAGATAAGAGACTACTGGGAAGATTTTGTGACGTACAAAAAATCGAAGGAAGCTCAGTTAAAGTCTGCAATAAACAAGTCAAATGCTGCTAAAAAGAAGTACCACCATACTATGGGGCCTGGTGGCTACGCCTGTTTCATTCCTAAGTGGGATAAACTTGAGGCCGACCTGCTGGATAAAGGGATCGTTCCAGAGCCTATAAAAAAAGGATGGATCGAACGGACAAGAAATTGGTTTTACGGGCATGGGGGCACATTGGACGCAGAAGAAAAGTGCATATATAACAGAAGACACAAGGATAATCCCCTACTACCCATCGAAGAAATTAGGAAAGCAGTAAAGGATGTTGAAGACGGACGGTTCCGTCCCGATAGAGAGAATGACGAGCTTGCACGCGCCCTTGGGAATCCCGAACACGAAGGACGAACACGAGGCACCTCAGGCTCCAAGCCGTGGGCACATGGGTTTCCCGTGGAAAGGAAATTATTTCCCGATAAAAGTCATCCGAGGAGAAAGGAAAGGGAGGCAAGGGAAGCAATCGCTGCTGCAGACCGGCTGCGTAATATAGAAGAAACAATTAAGCGGCAGCAGGATCAAATGAAGCGGCAGCAGGATCAAATTAACGAACTTAGCCAGCAAGGCACTGCCGGCCTATCTCAGCAGCACGTTGTAGAAGCTGCGGTCGATGGTACCGACCCATCATATCGGAAAAGCAGCGTGACTTCGAGCGTGGTCCCGGCTGGTGATGATGATGCACAGATGACGGATCCTCTTCGTCGCTACCCAGTGGATGATATCACGGAGAGCACACCTTGTGAGCTACATGTGAAAGTGTTCAACATAACCATGAAGGTGGCGGTCGGCTATGCCGTGCCAATTGGACCTACACCAACTTTCCATTGCTCCCCGGTTCCTCATGGCTACGCTATTGTCGGGGTGGATGAAGTTAGTAAAGGATTTGAGGAGCTGAAGCTGGAACACCCTGCAGGTGAAGATGGGGAGGTGGTTGAACTTGGAGAAGCCAGGAAAGGGACTATTCTATGGCCAAAGGAATTCATCGTGCTTCCAAACTGGCCGCCAAGGCCATCGACTCCTCACCAGTCTCCAACGCAACAGTCCTCTCCACCGCCGCCGCCTCAGGCGCCGTCTCCGCCGCCTCACCACTCTCCAACGCAACAGTCCTCTCCACCGCCGCCGCCTCAGGCGCCGTCTCCGCCGCCTCACCACTCTCCAGCGCAGCCGTCTCCGCCGCCGCGTCAGTCGTCTCCGTCCACTCAGGCTCAGCGTACCACTGCTGGTACTACGAGGAGTGGTAACCGATCACCGAAACGTAGAAGGTCACCCCTCCCAAAAGTACCTCATAAGAATCTTCCCAAGAGACCTTATGACTATACGGTGGAGGAAAATAAGGCGATCGCAAAAGCCGAAACGGATCAGTGGTTTGCTAACTTGAAGGTAAAGAAGCCGAAAGCGCCAGAGTTCCCCGACACCCCAGAAGAAAAAGCCGCCGTCTTGAAAATGTTGAAGACCCTTAAACAACCCCCGCCAAAGCTGACACCAGACTATGACCGCTCTATTCTCAAGTCGGCTCAGGCAAATAAACGGCGGCCGAAGAAAGATAGTGCAAGCCGGAATTCAGTTGCCCAGCTCGGAGAACAGCAAAAACAATCGTGCCCCCCGCTCAAAGTGTTTTCCGATACCGAGGTGGGGTCGAGCAAACGTGCGGTCGGCATCGATCCTGAGTTTGTTGCACAGTACGGAGAAGCAGCCTCTGCTCAGGGCTTGTCTATTGCTCAGTACTTAGACCAATTACAATTCCACGGAGACATAGTTCCAAAATACAAATACCGGCACGGGCATCCTCTCGTCAAACCTGAGTTAGTCAAAGATCTACCAACAAAAATGCGAAGATTGCATAGTTGGTACATGAAAGACTCAAAGGAAGGGGGAAATTGGATCCACGTGGGATATAAGAACGAGCATTACGGGCGATCTGGCGTGGTAATGATTGAATTTTCTGAATTATTTCAGTTATACCAACAAGACGCCCTTGACAAAGCTGTCATCAGTGCTTATTGTCTGTAAGTATTATTTCTGTAATTAAGTCTCTAGCTAGCTCATCTCGTTCATTGCATTTATAATCTTACTCATCACTATATTAATTATGCAGAATGAAGATTCTCCAATGCAAAAGAGGACAAATCTATGACATTGGGTTCGTTGACCCAAATTTCGTTCATAAAAAAAGTCTCCTTGATTTTTACAACGACACAGAGAATAACTTGGTAAATGCGTTATGGTTTAACGAAACCAAAAGAGAAATACTATTTCCTTACAACTTCAAGTAAGTGTTACTGTCTTCTACACATTCTATTTCGCTTAATTTCTCGATGTTAAGTGTATAATTGATGACTTATGTGTGCGCAGCTTCCACTTTATTCTGCTAATCATTATGCCTGACAAAGGAGTAGTACAAGTCATGGACTCCTTACATAAACCCCTTGACAAGTGGGCGGACATGCAGGAATGCCTCCAGAGGTAATTTCAATCATTATGGCACTATATCGGCAACTTTCCGTTCATTTACTGATAGCAAGTAATTAATATATAACTCCTTTATTCATTTCCTTTGCCGTGCAGTGCTTGGAAACGATTCACCGCCAGGGCTAGGGGTGATTGGGCGAAGGAGCTTACATTTAAACCAATAAATGTAAGTACTACTACCTAGATCCGCGCATCTCTTTGATTCTAGTTCAATACCATTACCATTTTTTGATCGAACTCTGTTCCCGTTAAGTGCTTGAGCCAGGGAAGTGGGAATCATTTATGTGGATACTACGTCTGTGAGTTCATTCGTCAGACGTGCTGTGAGAAGGGCAGCATCTTAGAACAACTTGAAGTGCGTATGCAATATTCATAATTTTAGTTTATTGCCATCAATTGTGTTTACTTTCATTCATATATATTGACCCTTTTTTAATTAGATCGAACGGTTGCGGGAAGGCCTTCTACCACAGGATCGCTTACGAGCAATTCAAAAGGAAATTGCCGGATTCTTAGATGCGGAGGTCCTAAATCCGAAAGGAGAATACTACCATAAAGTTTAAATTAAATAGTGAGTGTAAAAGAGATGTATATATATAAGAATGAAACTCGTGTGTACTACATGTACCGTTTGTAATATGTTTGACCAAGCACGACGAATGAGATGTGTGTAATATATTCATTGCGATGATGTGTAATAGTGGTTCCGGCTATTTAACTAGTAGTGACATTTTTTTAGTTCTAAAAAATATTTAATTTAAGTTTTTTAAACATGCATGCATTTGACATAATCAAATAGGTCTTATTTTTCTGAACATTTTGGTATTTTATTCATATTTTTATGAATTACAGAATAAACATTATTGATTTTACAAATTTAAACAATTTTCTGAAATTTCTGCAAAAAGTGAAAAAATCTGACGGAACAATAGTCCCGTTCGTATTACGAAACGGGACTAAAGCCCCTCCGCCCGGACGGCCCACGCGCTGGCACCATTAGTCCCGGTTCATGTGTCAACCGGGACTAGCATTAGTCCCGATTGGCTAGTCCCGGGTGGGGAACCGGGACTAATAACCCAAACCAACCGGGACAGTAGGGTGTTTTTCTACTAGTGATGGTGGGATCAAAGAGAGAGAGAGCGTCAGCGAGATGTATACTGATACCGACGTGCGTGCGGGAGCAAATAAAGAAAGTAGAGCTAGCGAGGCGAAGCGACCGATCGGAATGCGCGACCGGTCGGATGATGGTAAGCGTTTTCCTAAAAATATCACCTAACTGTGTGGTTTATTCTTCCATTTTTGTTTGGCATGTGCGGTTACCGACTTCATATTCTTTGGTTAGGAACTGGTGGACTGAATTTGGAAAGTCACTTGTCTTTGTTATGGGATACTGAGGACAAGGGAGGTGTGCTCCATCAGAGAACAAGGATGTTACTGGTAGAAAATATGAGTTGCTCACTGACTTTTTATTTAGATTCCTATTTAGACAACATCTCAGGTGGTTACGCACGTCAGGGTTGGAAAAAGAAGAACAATTACCCGTGCTATTTGTAGTTTCTCGCTTTGTCAGGTGTACCTTGGAATCATATATAAACAGCCATATACGCGTTGCTGGGATTCACACATTGATAAATATATACACAATACAGTTTTTCCTTTTGTAGGGAGTGAAAAAATGGGGCGTGCCAATGCCAGCCATGGAACCTTTTCTGCTACTAGCTGTGCTGTCATCAGTGTATTACTTTTATGTAAAATTCATATTTCTGAGGGTAGAATATGTCGCATAGATATCTAATGCAGTAGAAGAATCCTCCATGCCAATGTTTTTATTTTTTGACAATCAATACCATATATATTTATAGTAGCAAATAGTACATGGTAGAGATACATGAGCTGACTCTAGCGATTACAGAATAAAATTTAAAAGAAAATAGCAAATCTTCGATATCTTCAAACTCTTTTTTCTTTCATTACACAATCTTGTATTTCTCTTAAGGAAGCCGTATGTGACATTTTTTAGATAAAGAGTATATATTAATATCGCGAAGATATCAATTACACCCAGCCTCTGCAACAACGCATTATCCCAGCGATAACACGGATGCACACAGCCCACAATAAGAAGAAAAATACAAATACAAAAAAAAGAAAAGTCCCGCTACAGTGATCTATTCTTTGTAGCAGCAGGCCTAACACCACCAAAAACAGCACTAGAAGTACAACTTCTCCAAAAGCGGCGCCTCCAAGAAGGGAACAGTGCTAAAGCGCCGTCGCCGCCCTGATCATAGATCATAGGTTTTCACCCTGAAGAAAATCCACACTCGCAAAAGCAATGCCTTCAACAAGGTCATTGCTAGGCACAACCAATTAAGGCCAGACCTTAGGTTTTCACCCTGAAAGTTTGGACCCTGAACTTCTCCTGTGCTGTCGCCCCCACTTGCCATTGCCGCTGCTCCAAGTAACAAATCACCAAGCAAATTCCTCAACGCCACCAAGAATCGAACCACCATGACTAGTTTTAAGATCTAGGCCTCTATGACCTTCTCCGCACTCTGACTTCACCGGGAAACAGAAAGGCATGTCACCAATGGCAACAAACTGCAGAGCTTCGCAACGCTTCCTCTGGAACCAAACGGTCAGAAAAAAACATGGCTGCGCGCGACCGAATTCCACCCGATCGGACCATCTCCAGGCTTGATTGCCCAATGGAGTTCGCCGATGGAGCCTTCCGGAACTTGACAATCCGGCCAGATCAAAGAAACAGGTGACAAGCAGATCTTCTTCTTGGCGCTTGCGGAACCCTAGGACAGCCGCCATTATTCAGCAACACCAGCCAACCCCCACGCCGCCGGTCAGAGCAACCGAGGGGAGATAGGAGAACAGAGCAGTCCCGGCCGGCCCAGATCTGGCCGAACCCAGATCGGACCCACCACCTGCGCCGTCGGGGGCCTCGCAGAAGGAGGCGTCCACCGCCCGCCTCCACCTCGGCGCTCCGGCCTCAAGCCCCGGACCAGAAGGCCGCGCCGCCCGGCACCACGGCCACCGCCCCACCATCGCCGTATGTGACATAGATACCAACACATATACCTGTAAATACCAATGAGGGTCCTCCCATAATTTTAATTTTGAGTCGCAATGCCAAGGCTACGTGTACGCAGGCAGTCATTAAAGTAATCAACAAACATCGGCAAGAGTACCAACACTAGTATTCCAGGGAAAAATTCGACGATGCGGGGAACCGAGGGTACGAATCACCATTGCCGAGGACGTAGCAGCCGGGAAAAATATTGCGAGGATAAACCTCCTCGCAGCAACCATGAGAAGAAATCCAAACTTGATCCGGCGAAACAAGATCTGAAGTACCATACCTAGACAAATTTAATCTTTTAACACCACCGTTGACACCGGGAAGGAGATCTCGCCATCGAACGGTGTGTCAAAGATCACTTATTGAAGATGATGCCATGTCCATTGACAAAGAAGGCGACAACCAAAACCAAACTCTAACATTAAGGATCTTTTCAATAGCGTCGTGCTCAGATCCGAGGACTACAAGGGAACAGCTAATCACCGGCGTGGCATTTTTCTGATCACCGGCGAGAAACGTGCAAGCCACTAACGTCACGCCAGTGCTATTCTAGGTCACCGGCGAGTCAAGAATACACGCCGGTAATACCTGTGTGGTACAAGCATGTCATGAACGCACACCGGTATACCTGTTTGGTATTGGCGTGTCGGCTGACAGGCCGGTGATATCTTGTATCACTGGCGAGGGCTTACACGACGGTGATACGTTCCTAACCCGGCGTGGCTGGTTCCTGACCCGCAGTATATTACCGTCGTGACTATGTTTGGCACGTCAGTAATTGTTTAAATTTTTTTATTAGCAATTATTTGCATAATTGTTGTATATTTGCACAGACAATATTCCAGAATACACGCACAGAAATAGGAATATATATTTATCTCGAGAGTGGATAGTTGACAATTAACTAAGAAGTGTTAGCCCCTATTGCTATTCCAATTATAGTGTACACTCTGCATGACCCGTAGTGTTCCGGTCTTGATCGATCGTGTGTTTCTTCTCCGTCCCCTTCCGCTGCATTGAACTTTTAGAGCCGGTAGTGACGCGCTCATCGCCAGCCTCCGACGACGTGGCGGACCCGTGCTCTCGTGCTCATCTAAACTAAAATAAAAATAGTAAGCATTGGTTCATATGAGAGATAAGTAATGTGATTTGTATATTAATTATAGTAGTGGTAGAAATCTCCGTAAACAAATTACAAAGCATGCTCAATCAAGGTATACATACGGGTATTAATCCAGGTATAAGCATTAACACTCCATTGAAACACAAGTCAAACAAACCACATTTTTTAACAAGAGAATGAAAAGCATACATACGGGCAGCATTCATATCACCAATACACAACATAGGCAAGGCACTGTTATCATACACAAAAGAGGCAACTTGCTTCCAAATAGCTTATGTTTAGCGGTGGTAGGGATCTCCGTAATGCAGACAAGACCAAATTAGTCTAGGTTCCTAGATTTATCAGTAGCTACTGCTAAGATAACGTGAAACGAAGCTAAATGCACTACATCGTCAGACCACATGAGCAGGCAAACTGCGCCTATACCCTATCGTCGTCGTAATCCTCCTCCACAGCCAAAAGATTACCTCCAAGATAGGCTAGAGATTGAGTCTCGGCTCGATCATATCTGGAGTGGAAAGTCCAAGTAGCACTAGAAATATCATTCCCAGCCACATGGGGTTCTCCAACCATTCGAGGAAGTGATAAAGCCCCAAGGGGAGAATCAGCAAGGATGTCGTTGCGTAGTTGTTGCAGCTCCACACGCGTGACTTGAACCTCTTGTTCTCCATGATTTTCTCCGTGAACACTCAAACCAGTTCCTGCCATGTTAGTGGGCGAAAAGTGGGTGGAACAAATTGGTGAAAAACAAAACCTCACCTCTTACTCACCAAAGTTCTTATGAGTTCACACCGAATCACGGTTCTCTCGGATGTGTTAAAGCGACTGAAAGACAGGGATCCAAGAACTAACTTCAGTTTTTGGTGGAGCTCTAGGTGGGTTAAAAAAAGGGCTTGTGCTGAAATCAAGTTGATGCAAACCAAGATTTATTTTGATGGAAATATGAGACCTTGCACCAAGATTGAAAACCAAACAGCACACACACAACTTCTGAAACTTTTTACTGCCAAGCTGAAACTTTTGGAACTTGCTCAAAACTTTCTATTTTTTCACTTATTTTTCTCTCCTTTTTTTCTCTTTTTTTCCTTTTTTTAAACAACACAGCTAAATCTGAAACACAACTACAAAGATGAACTTGGTGCAGATCTAAAAGATGGTAAACATGCAAGGAATGCAACAACAAGATCTCAGCACCAACAAGGTTTTGGGATTTATTTTTGGTGAGGCTTTGGACTATAGGACAAAAAATATTGCAACAAAAACCTACCGATCTAAAGGGATAATAACAAGATGAATATGATAACAGATCCTACCGTGTAAATGAAAGCTCTGATACCAAATGATAGGGGCAAACATGTTGAACAAGTTCACGCCCGAGGGAGGCCCGATCTTCACGTCGTAGGATCAAAACGGGGAGGGTAACTAGCTGATAACTAGCTTTATACCTGCCAAGGTTGGATGAGACCCGTATGTTGGGGATAGCTGACCGAAGCTATAAGAACTTCAACCCGCTGTCCGAACAATCGCAGAACCACAAACTGGGACTAACCCACACAAAACAGCTGGAACCGTAGAGCACGAATTAGGGGGAACCAGAGGCTCCTTCTCAAGAATCCGGATGAACTCACAAGAGCAACGGAAAGGATCTCTCAGATCTCAAGCAGTCTTGGTTGCAAATCTTATAGCTGGTTTTGGTTTGACAAAAGGCCCCTAAAACGTTGGGGGAGATGGGGTTTTATAGCAGGGACAACACCTCTTAGCTAAGTGTGAAAAGGAGACTAAAAGGTTCATAATTCAGGTGACCTCTTTGGGAGAGGAGCAGTCAACTTGGTGAGTTATTGGAGAACTTCTCGGAAATTCGGAAAGCATTAAACAGCCTGGACACCTTCCACCAAAATGGTAATTACTTGAGCTACACAACTTCAAATGATGTGACGTTTTTTGGGTTGGAAAGTAAATTTCAAGGAGCTTCTGTTGGTATACCCCAAAGGCCCCGTCTCTGATCCATGAGGGTGTGGAATAACGAAAGATCAGAGGCAAAAATCTGGCAGAACTAGATTTGCTTGAAACTTGTTTTCTTCAACATTGTTTCTTCAACTTTTCTTCTTCATGAGCTCATAGGTTGTTGAAATCCTTCAATGAATACCTAAGTTTAACCAACAACAAGGGGATGAAAGCATCGCCGTATCATCAAGTTTATAAGATAAACTTAAGTTTAGCGTTCACCTGGTCATTTATAAGTTTGGCACGGCTTCTTGTTATAGGTCCGTTAATGGTTGGCGTAGTGCTTGGTGTAGTGCTATTGCTTGGGATGTCCTCATCAATTTGGTAGGTCAATACACCATCGGGATCTCGTTATTCTAATAAAGGGGTGCTGTAGTCTATCTCTTTCTCCTCTATTTCCTTGAGTTCATTAAGGTGCTTCTGGGTGTTGTTGTTGGCACTAAGCCATGTCAGTGCGTCGCTAGTGCGTGTATCGCGTGCGTGTGTGAGTGCGTTGTGTGTGTGTCTGTTAGGCAGTAGGAGGAGGACTCGGTCCAGCAGCAGGCCAGCCGCGGTGATCGCGTTCGAGCGCGTCATGCGCGCGAGCTGGGGCGTGCTGGTCGTGGGTGCGTGGGTGCGTGGGCGCGTGTGTGCGCGTCGTGGGCGCGGCCGTGGCGGCGTAGGTGCGAGCCACGGCTATAAAGCCACCCCTCTGTACTCTCCTTTGGCTATCGAGTTGGTGCTCGACAGTGAGAAGAACGGCGTCTGTGCGCCAAGCGTTCGTGTGCTGAAATTACTTGTGCTCTGCTCCTTCTTCCTCCTCTGTCCGTGAGCTGTGAGAGGCAGAGAGAGCTAGGCTAGGTGCTGACATTTGGTATCAGAGCGAGGTGAGCGATGGCGTTGGTCCCGCACGGCGCTGGTGCTGGGGGGAGCGTGGTGCCGCTCTCCTGTCCGATGCTCACCGGTGACAACTACACCGTGTGGGCGATCAAGGTGGAGGCGAACCTCGATGCGCAGGGGCTGTGGGAGGCAGTCGTTCCGGCGGAGGACGCGGCGGCGGCGATCATCGCGAAGGACAAGCCGGCGAGGGCATACCTCCTCGGTGCTCTCGCGGAGGACATCCTGTTACAGGTCTCGGCGAAGAAGACGGCGGCGGAGGTGTGGGCAAGCCTCAAGGCGCGGTTCGTGGGAGCGGATCGTGTCAGGGCGGCTCGGCTGTCCACTCTCCGCGGCGAGTTCCATCGCCTGGACATGGCAGATGGGGAGAAGCTGGACGCCTTCGCCGGCAAGATCAGCAGCATGGGGCGAGGTACGCCAACCTTGGCGCGACCCTCGACGATGCGGCGATGGTGAAGAAGCTACTGGACTCGGTGCCCGACCGCCTGTATGCGACGGTGGCCGGCATCGAGCAGTTCTGCGACGTGGAGAAGTTGAACTTCGACGAGGCGCTCGGGCGGCTCAAGGCGTTCGAGGAGCGCACGGAGCGGCGCAAGCAGCGCAGCGGCGGCGAGCGTGGCGATGGTCAGCTGCTGCTCACTGCGGCACAGTGGGCGGCGAGGCGTCGCGGCGGCAACGACGACGACGACGGCGGCTCGGCATCAGGCGCAAGGGGGCGGCGCGGCAAGTGCTGGAACGGTGGCATTCGTGGCCACTTCTCCCATGACTGCCCAGAGCCGAGGAAGGAGAAGGTGTTGCTCGTCGACGACGACGTCCACCCGGGCCTGTACTAGACATGGCTTAGGGGGAGATTGTTGGCACTAAGCCATGTCAGTGCGTGGCTAGTGCGTGTATCACGTGCGTGTGTGCGTGCGTTGTGTGTGTCTGTTAGGCAGTAGGAGGAGGACTCGGTCTAGCAGCAGGCCAGCCGCGGTGATCGCGTTCGAGCGCGTCATGCGCGCGAGCTGGGGCGAGCTGGTCGTGGGTGCGTGGGTGCGTGGGCGCGTGTGTGCGCGTCGTGGGCGCGGCCGTGGCGGCGTAGGTGCGAGCCACGGCTATAAAGCCACCCCTCTGTACTCTCCTTTGGCTATCGAGTAGGTGCTCGACAGTGAGAAGAACGGCGTCTGTGCGCCAAGCGTTCGTGCGCTGAAATTCCTTGTGCTCTGCTCCTTCTTCCTCCTCTGTCCGTGAGCTGTGAGAGGCAGAGTGAGCTAGGCTAGGTGCTGACAGTTGTGAAGTCTAAAAAGGAGTCTTTCTCCAAGGTACTCAATGGCCTCCCATGCTGCACTTCTTTCCGAATCAAAGATTGATGTTTTAAGTATTGGGTTGGTGAACATGCAGTATCCTTCGGTCTTGTGGTCATCGTCTTTGTTCTTGTATATATGGAGTTGCACCCACCAGTACTCGTGACCTTCATCCATGAAAGGAAATCCTTTGTATACTGCTTCTCCTTCAAATCCCAAGCTCTTCATGTTATCCTTAAGTGCTCTTGGAAACTCAGTCTCACATTATAGAGTCATGGTCATCACTGGTCCTTTCTTGATGGCTTTGATGAGGCTGGTCATCTAAGACAAGAGAAAATACTTAGAAAACAAATAGCTAAGATTGTTACAAGAATGCTATTAGAAAAGTTTCATACAAAGAATAAATAAATTTTAGTCCTATGGGCTTTCTTATTTCTAACCAAACTTAGGGTTTCGAATCTACAGGCAACACAGTGCTCTGATACCATCTATAGCGGACATACACTTAAAAAATAGGCAAGTCCCTGTGTATAGCGTAAACCCCTGTATCGATTCATTTGCACACACAGTTTACGATGATATATCACAACATTGTATCAATTTTATTACACGTCTGAATCCAGAGTTAAAATAATCCATTACATCTTTGCATAGCTCGAAGCTAGCATAAAACAGAAATAACAGCGGAAGACTATAATTATTAAATGGAGTCCCAATCTTCATGTAGCCACAGGCGAAAACATGTTGGTTGTAGACTCGGAAACCCGTTCCTCACTCTTCGTCGGAGCATCCTGCAACGGTAAAAATGTTGCAGCAAAAAATTGGTCAGAACCATTTGTATGGATATGCCAAGTGATACTTGTGGACTCATAAGGGAAAAGATTCTATTAACTATATGCATATATGGCTGGTGTAGTTCAAGGCTATTTTTCGTAAAGCCAACATTATCCTATCTTTTCCAACACTTTTCAATAAAAAAAAGGTTATGAGATCATTCAAGGAACATATCCCGGCCGGAATGTCTCCACACACAAGTTCATCAAATTTTTACATAAGAAGTTGGAATGATGAGAACTCTTGTTGACGTCCTTGCTCCAATACTCAAAATTGTCCATAACCGGGTACACGGCTAAGTACTTAGTTTGACACTCTACAGCCCATTCTAACCTTGACCCTTCTTGAAGTGAAAAGGAAAGGAGACTCGTGTTTTAGTTTGCCATAATAGAAGGCTGCGTAGATGATATTGCTTAGCCATTATGAATTCTTATGCTTAGCCTCAACTTGTTAAGAGTGGGTAATTTGTCATGTAGACATGAGCATGTTTTGCCTTGTTTATAACATGGTATGGTGAAGTGAGATCACTCTCCAAAAGATTTATTCGGATTGACTTGGCACATGTTCACTAATGACCCACAAGTATAGGGGATCTATCGTAGTCCTTTCGATAAGTAAGAGTGTCGAACCCAACGAGGAGTAGAAGGTGTTGACAAGTAGATTTCAGCAAGGTTTCACTGCAAGCACTAAAAGAAAAATATTTTTGGAGTTTTGATATAAAGAACAAATAAAGAACGAGTAAATAAAAGAGTGCTACAATAGTTGCAGTAAATAGCCCAATCATTTTAAGCTCAAAGGACAGGTCGGTTGTGTTACTTATGATGATTAAAACGTTCTCGAGGACACATGGGAATTTCTGCCTAGCTAGTTTCATTGCATGCCGGTGATTAATCTTCAACGTTTTGATAAAGTGCTGTGTGGGTGGACCTATGCTAATGCACCGCCCTTACTTGGATAAATACATACTTGTGATTAAACCCCTTGCAAGCATCCGCAACTACAAGAAAGTAATTAAGATAAAAACCTAACCACAGCCTTAAACTCTGAGACCCTACATTCCCTAGTGCACTAGTTCACGAATTGGGGTTTAGGTTTCTGTCACTCCTGCAACCCTACCATAAGCAAACAAAATACACTGTCCATTCCCCTAGGCCCTTTTGAAAGGTGAAGTATCATGTAGTCGACGTTCACACGATACCATTAGAGGAATAACACCACAACATAAATCAAACCATTAAATATTACTCAACATTATGCAATTACTAGCAACTAGGCTTTCCCCATGTGCTCAAGAACCAAACGAACTACTTACAAGACATCATACAGATCATGATCAGAGGTGGTATAAATATGGGCAACAATCTGATTGTAATGATAATTCACCGATAAAACTCTCAAACATCAACTACAAGTGGTAATCAACGCCCGGGGTATGATTCCGATGAACTAATAGCAACACAACGACAATTGTTACAACGAGATGAGATGGGATGGCAATGGTGACGATGGTTCTGATGGTGGAGATGAGTTGATGATGATCCCGATGATGGCCGGCGTGACGGTGATGACGATGACGGTGATCCCCCCCTTCCGGGAAGGAAATTCCCCGGTAGATTTCTCCCTGCCAGAGCTCTTCTTCTCTCTGTCTGGTTTCCGCCTCGTGAAGGCGGCGGAAAAATTATTCGTCGATACCCCCGATGTTTTTAGGTCAATGGGAGGTAATACGCCGAAGGGGAGCCGGAGGGGGGCCACAGGGACCAGGGGTGGGTCCCACCCACGGCCAAGGGTGGTCCCGCGGCAGGGGGCCACCCCTACCCCCTGGAACTCCACTTTGTGCCCCCTTTCGGCTCCGTGACTTATTCTTCAAAATATTGACTTCATAATTTTTCTGGAATTTTCTGAACTTCCGACGTCAGGTATCTTGACAGGTACTTTTTCAGCTGATTTCCGGCTCCGGCAGAAGCATCCTCAATAATTGCCAAACTTGCAAAATGAGATAAAATAACATAAGTATTGCATCATAATATGAGATATATCAATGAATAAAAATAAATTATGATGTAAAATAGTGATGCAAAATGGACGTATCAACTCCCCCAAGCTTAGACTCCGCTTGTCCCCAAACGAAAACTGAGCTCGGTAAACATGACCACATGTTTATGGAGTGAAGTGTCGATAAAAAAAGAATACGAACATGAAGCATCAATATTTACTCATCAAACACAAATACATCTTAAACATCAACCTTTCTCTCATAAAGCTTCTCGAACACAAGTAAAATAACTATAACATGTTAAGGTGAAGCAAAACATAAATTTATTAAGCAATGGCAAACTGAGACTTCGCTTAAGAGGCAATCATACTTGTCAGCTCTTATTTCAAGAAGGATCCATTTAAATGCTTCAACCATCGCGGTCTGCCTAGCGGCCAACACAGTGTCCCCCCTCGGACGCCCCGCCGCCACTCGCCATTATACCTCGGTGTATAAGAGGAGCGTGCCTGGCGGTACCACCCTCAGATCTCCTCTCTCCACACTGTGCCACTCGCCATCTCTACACCACTCCCACCCCCGCGCACCATGAACAACTACGAGGCTGGTGGCAGCTCGGGCGGCACGTACCGAGGAGGCCGCACCCTCCTGATCGAGGACACGCGTGCCTTCCACCGGTACGGCCTCCTCGTGCCGCCGGACTTCCGTCTGGCCAAGAACTGGGTCATCAGCTACGGCGGCCTCGCCGTGCCGCTGCTCCCCAACGGCCCGGAGGCCTTACGCTACGTCATCCTCGAGAGGCGGGACACGATGACCGCGGAGGAGCGCCTCCGCCCGGAGAATGCGGCCGACAACAAGGCCGCCTGGTGGGCGCGCCTCTCCCGGGAGCGCGACGATGCGGTGGAGTTCTACGACCGCTCCCGTCCCGATCGTCGCTGGAACCCGAAAGACCACGACCGCTGGTGGGGACGCACCGGCCACACGGTGGCATCGGCCATCGAGGCCGCCTACCGCCACGCCCAGACGGGGAACCCGACCCCGTTTAGGTGAATGCCGATCCCGGCACCAGCACCGCCGCCGCCGCCACCGAAGCGTCAACGACGCGGTAGTTGCTTCTCCCTCTGCTCCCGCGGCAGCGGTGGGAGCAGCGGCAGTAGTGGAGGACGGCGCAGAGGCAGCGGCGTGGTGATACGCGATGTGCGCACGTCGCCACCACGCGGGAGTCTTTGCCTGTGCCGCCGCGACGACGTCCCAATGCGGCAGGTCACAGAGGAGCTGGAGGACGTGAAGGCCCCGGTGGTTCCGGCGGGGTACGAGGTGCCACCCGCGCTACACGACGAGGCGCACGACGGCGACATCCCCGGCCTCAGCTTCGCTCTGGTGGCGTCGGTCAGCGAGATCGAGCGGGACTCCCCCGGCTTCCTGGAGACCGTGGAGCGCTCGGCGCAGATGGCCGCCTCGGCCTCCACCTCCCGGGCGCATCAGGACGGCGCGTCCACCTCCCGCGCCGATTCCTCCTCCACCCTCATCCTCCTCGATGACAGCGGCGACAGCTTCGACTGGTCCGCCGAGTCGGAGTATATTTAGGTTTAGTTTTTAGCTTACTTTCGTTCAAATATTTTAATATGTAACAAAATTTGAATGAAATTGAAACCGTTTCACAGTTTTTGTTTTTTCTTATTAAGTTTGGGTCCGGCCGTTTAGTGGGTGCCGGTGTGGGAGGGGGAAAAAAGCGCTGTCTGGCACCCCCTAATTAGGCTTCCAATGAAGATGTGTCGGATACAATTTAGGCACTCCTCGTTGAGTTAGCTAGCTTGAGCTTGGGGGCAAAAGAAAAGTGCAGGGAAGGAAGATGAGTAATTGGACAACAACAAGCACGTATGTACATCTAGGTACGAGTAGCTTTCTTTTACCCCCAAGCTCAAGCTAGCTAGAAAAGTGCAGCTGGTGTTGCGTGTGGGCAAAGGGAGCAAGGCACCCCATGCTGGCCAGCCCACCAGCATGTCTTAACTGCAAGGCAGACCACAAGTGCAAACACACAAGCAAGTTAATGGGGGCAGACACACGCAGGCGATGATCCTGAAAAGTGTCACAAGAGAGTAGAGTAGATCACCTCGGTTGGAGGGAAGAGCTAGCTTCAGATCTCATCTCATGCAAGGCAGTGATATGATGGGCGGTCACATGCATTGGCTGATCATGCAATGGCATGGCCTTGGTCTACCTGCACTGTGTAGATGTATGATCCGGTTTCTTTTGGGATTCCTCGGTCCATCTACCCAGTCGATCTCTTCACACAGTGTGACATGTCTCTGTTGGACGTACGATACGGAGGCCTAATTTGGTGCACCGCACCGTGTGGCCGCACCGTGTGGCCGCCACCATCCCCGGTTTAAGTCGCGGTTCACGCAGCTAGCAGGGTACGACGGCCGGTGTTGCGTCGACCAACGCACACACACGTACTCTGTGCGTGCGTACACAAGTCTTGCGCGGTTTTGATCGTTCTCTCGATCCTGTATTCACCCATCGATGGATCGGGTCAACATAGCGGAAAATCAAGACACAACAGGGACCAAGGTTTTGGTTCCCGAATGGAGGTTTTGGTTCCCGAATGGAAAAAATCCCGAGGGGGGTCGGGATTCCCGGTTACCGCGGTAACAGAGAAATCCCGGATTGTTACCGAACAAATATAAAATATAAAATTTGAATTCAAATTTTCTCATCAAGAAGGATCCATTTAAATGTTTCAACCATCAAGTTACCTTTCCACGAGTTGCAAATCATCAAAGCTGTAATCTTATGATAGAAGAGTTAGAACTGACATAAGAAAAATGAACAACTATCATGAGACATAAGAGACACAATATAGAGATCATACTTGCTAACATCAAAGATCAACACTGTAAGTTTGCTTGTAAAAGATGGAGGGAGAAGGAAAACTGACTCAACATTAAAAGTAAAAGAAAGGTCCTTCACAAAGGGAAGTAAGGAATAGTCATGTGCTAGAGTTTTTTATTTTTATGAAACAGAAGTAAAAAGATTTTGAGACATGCATGCTTTTGTCAACGACTTCACAACAGAGAAACTATCTAGTCCCCATAACAAGCAAGGCTTTTAGATTCGTGAGAGCAGCTGGCTTTTTAAAGGAGTGAGTACGCTCCTCTTTCTCCTTGGTTTCACTACTTGTCCAATGTTTAGAGCTGATTTCTCAGATTTTCATTGCGTGGAGTAGAATGGTGAGTTATATTTATATTTTGCTTGCTCTCGGGTTGATTCAAGTGAAGACGTAATCCATCGACACCGGGTGAAAGGGGGAAATGACCTTACTTGTCGCAAGTTATATCAAGCTCTCTACTGCTCCCTCATGAATTTAAAAACGGAGACACAAAAGAAGTATTTTGAATTTTTAAAGATAGCACATGACAAATTAATTGGAATGGCAAAAATACCATGCATAGGTAGATATGGTGAACTCAGATGGCGAGATAGTTTAGCTTTAGAATTTGGATGCACGAATGAACCATACACTCAGTACGAACTTTTGGGCTTAGCAAAGAAGGTATTTGGAGCAAACATACAGTGTTGAGAGATGTAAACCAAATATGCCATCTAGAACAATATGACAAACATGCAATATAAAGCTTATCATCACTGTCAGAAATAAATCTAATACAAAAATATGCAAACTAGAGGGTTCACAAGCATGTAAGATATAAAAGATAGTATATTTACAATTAAATTTCTCTTCTCTACTCAAGCGTCAAAGTGATTATTGCAAGATAAACAAAATCATGCTTACCAATACTGAATAAACTTCTACTCATGCATCCAATGTCAAATCATCACTTACCACAAGACCAGCAGATGAGAGAGTTTGCCATAATAAAATATAAAGTGCAGAAGAATAAAAGATACTTCTCATTTATATTCCATTATAGAAAACCACACACCAACAGATACAAAGAACTCACAAGGAGCGATAAGACACATTGCAAAACTATACTACAAGATAACTTCTCTATTCATAATACGACTCACATGACTACGAAAAATAAAAAACAAAAGATGAAGATACCGGGGCACTCCCCCAAGCTTGGAACAAGCCAAGGGAGTGTCGTTACCCATAAAGCTCGAGTCACTCCCTCAAGGAGACGGTGGTACTATATTTATGGGTGTCAGAAAATTCTGAAGACGTCGGCGGAGCTTGAGATTTTCCGCCTCCAATATTGCAACCTCCGCTTTCAAGCAACAAAACTGCTCGCAGAACTGATCAGTCACTCTATGAGCCTCCGCCAACAATGGAGCAATGTGGGGGTCCTGCTGATGTGGCACTGTTCCTGGAACATCATGAGAATAAGCACGTTGAGGGTTAATTGATCCCACAAAAGTAGGATTACCTGCCCTTCTCACTTCTTCCCTCACGTTACGCTCCAGCTCCGCCTTCCTGGCGGCGATCTCCTCATCGGTCGCCCAGTTCATGAAGTTACCGTGGTTGATGTCCTGCTGGATCTGGCGAAGGCGCCTTGCTGCGTAATCTTCCCCGCTAGATCCGCAAGAAGACATCTAGGTGGAGAATTTCGAGACCCTGCCAAGAAAAAGCTCGGAACGAAAACACGACAAAAAATACAGGATACGCTCCTCGAAAAATTCGGGGAAATTTATAGTCGAAATTTTTCAATAAAAGGAAGGCAACGAGACTAGGCGGAGTCGGAGGCGGTGTCCAGGGACCAGGGCGGGTCCCCACCACGGCCTGGGGTGGGGCCGCGGCAGAGGGGCGCCCCTACCTCCTGGACCCCGTCTCGTACTCCGTCCAGTCTCCGAATTTTCCTAATTTTCGAAAAATAAATAATATAAATTTTCTAGAATTTTTTGAGGCACTTTCCTTATCGAAATAGTTACCTATTCGTTTTCTGACTCTAGTATCTTCCGGAATTTGGTTTCAATAAATTCTTCCGGAGGCACCACTTGAATAACATCGGCATCTTTCTCCAAACGATTACCGGAGATATAGTGCTTAAGTCGTTGACCATTCACCACTAGAGGCTTGTCTCCGTCAAGACTGTTAATCTTTGTAGCGCCGGAACGATAAACTTCCTCAATGATGAATGGTCCTTCCCATTTAGAGAGCAATTTGCATGCAAAAAAATCTGAGACGAGACCTATACAAAAGCACTTGAATAGGATAGAATTAAGTTTTCTAACAGCCCAATAAGCTTTATGTTCTAATTCAAGAGGCAAATGACATGCCTTCCCATAAACCATTTTATAAGGACACATGCCCATAGGATTTTTATAAGCAGTTTTATAAGCCCATAGAGAATCATTAAGTTTCTTAGACCAATTCTTCCTAGACTTGTTAACGGTCTTTTGCGAGATTAGCTTAATCTCTGAGTGGAGATTTTGTGCTCCCGGGCACCAGCGATCCCGGTGTTTTAAAAATTTCGAAAATCAAATTTGCGGGTTTTCAAAAAATGTGAAAAAAATCATAGATGTAGCTAATGGTGTATTCCACAAACCTGCAAAAAATCAACTTCAAATACTTCGTATAATGTTCTACACAGAAATGACAAAAGTTTAGATTTGAATATGCATATTTTCAAACCACCAAATTTTATCAGATTAGTCATTTTTGTGTAGCTCGTAATATTAAGGATTTGGAACTGATATTTACAGATTTGTGGGATACACTATTGGCCACATCCGGATTTTTTTTTCATATTTTTTTAAACACATAAATACGGTTTTCGATATTTATTTACCTAGCAGGAGCACTGGAGCTCGGGAGCCACTACTACTTTCCGTTAATCTCTCTATTAGTTAATTCTACTTGCCCACTTGTTTGAGGGTGATAAGGTGATGAAACCCTGTGATTAACATCATATTTAGCTAAAACCTTTCTAAAAGCACCATGAATAAAATGGGACCCTCCATCAGTCATAAGATATCTAGGCACACCAAACCTAGGGAAAATAACTTCTTTAAGCATTTTTAAGGAGGTCTTATGGTCAGCAATTTTAGTTGGTATAGCTTCTACCCATTTAGTAACATAGTCTACAGCAACTAGAATGTGAGTATTGCCATGTGAAGTGGGGAAAGGACTCAAATCCCCAACAATCGAAAGGTTCAATAACAAGAGAATAATTCAATAGGAATCTCATTACGTATACTAATGTTACCAACCCTTTGACACTCATCACAAGACGAAACAAACCTTTTAGCATCTTTAAATAAAGTAGGCCAATAAAAACCTGACTGCAGAACCTTATGTGTAGTCCTTTCCCCTGCATGATGTCCTCCATAACCACTGTTGTGGCACTTCCTCAACACTTCTTCCTGTCCATGCTCAGGAATACATCTCCTCAAAATTCCATCAACTCCCTCCTTGTATAAATGTGGGTTATCCCAAAAGTAGTGCCTCAAGTCATAGAAGAATTTCTTTTTCGGTTGATAAGTATAACTTGGTGATGTCAGAATTGATGAGAGTGTTCTTCTCCCTCAACTACGCCAACAAGCCTCTTGATACCCTGAAAGGAAAATAATAAATATAAGGGATAGGTTGAGCCTAAAAGTGCAGAGTATGTAGAAGTGGTAGTTTTTCCCCAAGAAGGTGACTCGAGGGTTTAATATCGAACTCTCGGGGAATCAGTAGTGTGGGTTTTATCTTCTTGTCCTTCTCTAGATTTTCTGCAAACAAGTAAATTGCTTTGTGCCCTCAACCTCACCAAGTGGTTGTCAAGCACAAGGTGTGAGAATGTTATTAAGATAATAATGAATGCAAAACAGCAAATAAAAATGCAATGATGATGAATAATAATGCAAGGATGATAGCAATGATGATTGATGGTATTTTTGGGGTTTTTATATGTGAATACAAGAAGTAAAAGTGTTTTTGTGTTTTCTGATTTTAAAATGGCTGAATGTAAAAGATGCTTAAAAGTGGTTGGAAAAGTGTTTCTTATGATTAAAAATGGAACGGGGATTCATGGTTTCACACATGCACTCTCTCTTTAATATAGTGTGGCAAACAAGTAGACATAGACTTAACATATGAGATTGCAAACAAGTTCTTTCATGTTACTAATTATATGGGCATCACGTCCTAACATAGAGATTATGAGTCTTACTTATACTCCACCAAGATGTGAAATAAATCATGCACCTTAGTAATTAAGATAACATCAGAGTATAGCTTTAAGATTAATGACATGAAGTTAAAATAAACACATGATGGATCTAGTCTTAGGTAGAGGCATGTCACTCCTCCTACCCTTCAACATGGTATTTTGGTTTATCCCTAGTGAGGCAACAAAGTAAGGTAAACACCCAATGGATCATGATATATCAAGTTGTCAACTTATCACTTCACCACCCCCGTTACTCCAACTAATGCACACGTTCCCCCACACACGCTCTCATAAACATGCTTGATCATAACAAGGATATAAGAACGGGGTACATAATATGCATCTACTTTCATAACTGAAACAAACATTGCAATTTCAACATATATTAACTCATAGAAAGATCCACCACAATGGTAATACAACGGTGACCGTAATCATGTTCGGCAGCTCATACGTGCTAACTAATGGAACTCAAGAGAGAGAGAGAGATACATATGCTACTGCCACAAACCCATAGTCCAGCGGTGGACTACTCCCTCTTCATCATGGAGACGGTGGAGATGTCGATGGAGGAGGTGGAGACCTCTCCGGCAGGGCTCTGCCGGAGTTTCCCCCCTCCGATCTGCAGCCTCCTGGTCTCTGTTTCTTGTTTCTCTCGTGTGGCGGCTCTCCTCTGGAAAAACGTCGGGGGACCTCTTATATAGTCGTTTTTAGGTCATGAGGATGCTTAGGGGCGAAGGATCGATACAATTGGGGCCACGAGGACCAGATGGGTAGGCCCATGCGGCTAGGTACAGGGGCCGCGTGGGACCCTCTCTCTTGGCCCTCCGGCCTCCGTTCGTTGACTTCTTTCGCTCCATAATCTTGTCCTTCCAAAATAATGACCCCCCTAAATTTATAGCTCATTATGACGTCGTTAAGGTCCTGAAACAATTAAAGAAAGAAAAAGGGGTTTTCTGCCTGCGCAGGATTAATTCCATAAAAAGGGTAAATCATTATATATTATCAAAAATCATTAAATAACAGTAATATAACCCTTATATGATGCAAATTTGATTGGAATATAACAATTATAGTGCAAAGTTCATGTATGCATTTCAGATGCATCAACATCCCCAAGCTTAACTCATGCTCGTCCTCGAGTATGAAAGTGATAAAACTAACATGAACTTTGCAATATAATAAAAAAACATGGATATAAAAGATGATTGCTACTGTTACATAAAGTCAAATGATTCATTATTTCAAAAAAAAGTAGCAATGTGCAAACAATTTATAAAGCGATATCAAGTATTCAATGAAAAGATGATCAATGATAGTTCACAAAGTGCAACATAAAAAGATAGTACTATGGACATTCTTACTTTGCATACTTGTGGTCCATAGAGTGTAGAAAATCTGAATATAAAAGGTGGACACTTTGGCAAATATATATAATTAAGTAGAGGTAAAGCATGTATGAGTTTCATCTATCCTCCAAACTATTCTTGTTAAGTTATTGAATGCAATGGTAATACTTGGTGTCAAGCTCTCATTCCCCTATCATAGCATCTTGAATGATTAAAGTTGAATGTGAAAGCAAATATGAGTAGTGGCCTTGATAAAGTAAGGGTTAGATGTCTCATGCCCCTTGAATACAAGTACCTACACCATGATTACTCAACTTGGGAAACAAAGCAGGTTTAAATTATCCATCATTGTAAGTAATAATGGTATCATCAAGAGTCTCGTCTGGGGTACCTCTTGTCCCATGATATGGATCAAGCCCATATCAAAACAACAAGACAAACAAACATACTGAACAATCTCAACACCCTTTTTATTTACCACTTGTTATAGCTTTTTATTGTAGGGTGTATCATAGAGAGCTCAAATTTGCATGTAAGTAAATTTCCACCATGAATGATGCATGGCTTAGATTAGCGGCCCAGATTTCTCTCTAACCATTTATACAAACTCATTTAAACTTAACTCTATATTCCACATTTATTTCATCATGATAGGAATCCATAGACAAAAGTACATGATATCAACTAAACAAATGATAAAACATGTTGAAAGCTTTGCATGTGACAGCATATGGGCTAACTCCCAACCTTAAACTTGTATCAAGCCACTATCTTCATAATATTAATCACAATGGTTCATTTTTTTGAATGCAATAAAAGTAAAGTGTGCATCAAGTTCGCGAGAGCTTTTTAACCAACTTTTGCCATTACAATAAATAACATCATCATTTTCATTTAGAGGCATAGATAACACAAATAACATGATAAACATACTTGGAATAGCATAAAGCTAATTGGTAGATATGGTGGACTCACTGGAAAAACTTGGGTTGAAGGTGTTGGAAACAAGTTTTTACTTGTTGGAATTTTTGGGCTAGCAAAAGGGAGAAAGATGACCATCTAGATGCATGCATGAGTGTGATCCATAGAACTAACTAATTCATATTAAACAAAGTGAAATAACATACAGCATCAAAACATGAATATGAGATAGATCATGATAAACATTTGCAAATTATTACTCATAAAGAAGCTCATGAATCATGCAACTATATGTGTCATTAAAAATCAACTTAGACATCCCTTTTCCCAATTCAATAAAAGCATGTAAGATATTTCAACCCATAATTCCAGTAGCATACCCATATATAAAAGATAGTGTGGTGGTCTCACAAAATAAAAATCAAAGCAAAACTAAACAAAAAGACGCTCCAAGTTTATGCGATAAAGTGTATCGATAGAAAAACAGAAGTTAGACGTGTGCAAACCGAGAGTGTTTTGGGTTCAGTGGGGATGTTCACATCCCCAAGCTTATGGTCTTCACCATCCTTGGATAACTCATGGTGCATCTCCTCCAATCCCTGTGAAAAAACTTCAAAACACAATTTCTCCCATCTCTTTTCTGTTGGGTGACATTAGTAGAGATAAATAAACAAGTTTCTTGCTGCATATAATCCATGGATTAAATTTTCATATGAATGACCAGAGAGTGTATAATGTTGTATGCCTACTCATAAACAATTGGATCAACTCAAAAGTTCAAATTATGCATAAAACAATATGGGACAGAATCTGTCCAGAAAAACAGCAGCAGAAAAACGTATTTTTCTGTCCTACTTAAACTTGTCGAAAAAATCTGAAAACATTCAGACATACAGAGGATGAAAAGTTGCAGTTACAGTAAAAATTTCAGCTCATTCAGAGTTACAGACTAAGAATGAAAAATCAAACCGTGCACAGACTCCGTGCAGGAATAAAATTCCCGATTAGAAATAGCAACTTTTTCAAACCAAAATGGGTAAAACTTGGCACTTTATTAAAAATTCCAGAAACTAAACTAAAAGACAATCTCTTGTTACAGAAAGAGGACACAAAGAAAATCCAAAATAAAAACAACCGGGTTGCCTCCCGTAAAGCGCTTTCTTTATAGCCATATAGCTAGGCTTACTTACTTGATGTTTTACCGAAGATGAAGCTCATGAGGGAGCTTAAAAGTTGTGCCCTTCATCCTTGGGAAGTGTTCCATGCATTTCTTGTGTGGAAACTGAAACTTCACATTCCCTTCCTTTGAATCAATGATAGCCCCTGTGGTACGAAGAAAAGGTCTTCCCAAAATAATAGGACTAGAGGTTTTATTTTCCATATCCATGATTAGAAAATCCACAGGTACAAAAGTCATATGTAACTCTACCATAACATCACTTACTTTACCTAGAGCATGTTTAATGGTATTATCAGCAAGTGCAAGTCCAATAGAGCATTTTTCAATATTCTTTAACTCAACTGATTCATATAGTTCTTTAGATAAAACAGAGACACTAGATCCTAGATCAAGTATGGCATGGTGTGTCTCTTTTCCAATAGTTACTAGTACCTTGGGGATCCATACATCCCCAAGCTTAGGTGGTATCATAGCTTCTTGATTGTATCTAGCAACTTTCTCTTTCAAGACATGATTAGCAATATAGGAACCAAAACCAGATTTGTTAACATCAATAGAAGGATCACTTGCAAATTTTTGTAAGATAGATATTAATTCATGCAAGCTACAATTCTCCAAATCAAGCCAAGGGTCTTTAACTTTCTTTTCCTTTTTGACCCAAACTTGTTTTTTAGCAGGGGGTACTTTCTCACTTCTAATTTCTTGTTCATTATCCAAAGAATTAGTCAGTTTGTGTTTATGTAGCCAATCTTTAAAAGAGAGACAATTTTTCTAATGAAGGCTTTTTCTAACTCTTTCCAGGTCTTAGTTGTAGCAGGTGGTAGTGAACGTATCCATTCTCTTGCCTCTCCTTTTAATGAAAAAGGAAATAATTTTGGCATCACAATATCAGGTTCCTTCAGGTTTAGTGCAGAGCAAATACTGACAAAATTATTCAGATGATCAAGACAGTCTTCTTTTCTTGTATCGCCAAATTGTTTCTTAGTTATCAAGTGTAGTAAGTCAATGCTTACTTTAAAACTATCAACTTGTATCTCAGGTGTGGTAATAGGTTTAGCAATAAATTGATCATTTGGAGTATTTGTGTAGTCACACAACTTAGTCCTATCACCCATTTTAGCAGATTTTTATGTGTTTTTGAATTTTTTATGCAAAACTGAAAATAAAATGACACTAAAACAATGCAAACCGAATTACTAAATGCAAAACAAAATGCAAAACTGAAAATAAAATATGCAAACTGAAATCTAAAAATGATATGCAAGACAAAAACAAAACAAGATAATTTGCTTGAAGGTAAAGATGGACAAGATGATGCTCACGTAGGTGCAACCTCCCCAAGCTTAGGACTTAGCACAAGTTGGTGATGAAGTTGAATTTGTTGTGATATCCTTGGACAAACCCTTCTAGCTATGATTCCCCGGCAACGGCGCCAGAAAAACCTTTGATGTCGGAATTGATGAGAGTGTTCTTCTCCCTCAACTACGCCAACAAGCCTCTTGATTCCCTAAAAGGAAAATAATAAATATAAGGGATAGGTTGAGCCTCCAAGTGCAGAGTATGTAGAAGTGGTAGTTTTTCCCCAAGAAGGTGACTCGAGGGTTTAATATCGAACTCTCGGGGAATCAGTAGTGTGGGTTTTATCTTCTTGTCCTTCTCTAGATTTCCTGCAAACAAGTAAATTGCTTTGTGCCCTCAACCTCACCAAGTGGTTGTCAAGCACAAGGTGTGAGAATGTTATTAAGATAATAATGAATGCAAAACAGCGATAGCAATGATGATTGATGGTATTTTTGGGGTTTTTATATGTGAATGCAAGAAGTAAAAGTGTTTTTGTGTTTTCTGATTTTAAAATGGCTGAATGTAAAAGATGCTTGAAAGTGGTTGTAAAAGTGTTTCTTATGATTAAAAATGGACCGGGGATTCATGGTTTCACACATGCACTCTCTCTTTAATATAGTGTGGCAAACAAGTAGACATAGAATTAACATATGAGATTGCAAACAAGTTCTTTCGTGTTACTAATTATATGGGCATCACGTCCTAACATAGAGATTATGAGTCTCACTTATACTCCACCAAGATGTGAAATAAATCATGCACCTTAGTAATTAAGATAACATCAGAGTATAGCTTTAAGATTAATGACATGAAGTTAAAATAAACACATGATGGATCTAGTCTTAGGTAGAGGCATGTCACTCCTCCTACCCTTCAACATGGTATTTTGGTTTATCCCTAGTGAGGCAACAAAGTAAAGAAAAGACCCAATGGATCATGATATATCAAGTTGTCAACTTATCACTTCACCACCCCCGTTACTCCAACTAATGCACACGTTCCCCCACACACGCTCTCATAAACATGCTTGATCATAACAAGGATATAAGAACGGGCTACATAATATGCATCTACTTTCATAACTGAAACAAACATTGCAATTTCAACATATATTAACTCATAGAAAGATCCACCACAATGGTAATACAACGGTGACCGTAATCATGTTCTGCAGCTCATACGGTGCTAACTAATGGAACTCAAGAGAGAGAGATACATATGCTACTGCCACAAACCCATAGTCCAGCGGTGGACTACTCCCTCTTCATCATGGAGACGGTGGAGATGTCGATGGAGGAGGTGGAGACCTCTTCGGCAGGGCTCTGCCGGAGTTTCCCCCCTCCGATCTGCAGCCTCCTGGTCTCTGTTTCTTGTTTCTCTCGTGTGGCGGCTCTCCTCTGAGCTTCTGAGCTTTTGACGTCAAGTATCTTGACAGGTACTTTTTCAGCTGATTTTCGGCTCCGGCAGATGCATCCTCAATAATTGCCAAACATGCAAAATGAGATAAAATAACATAAGTTTTGCATCATAGTATGAAATATATCAATGAGTAAAGATAAATTATGATTAAAATAGTGATGCAAAATGGACGTATCATTCACCCATGTTAAAAGACTAAAAATATAGTCTGTTACTCCTTCCCGGTTTATTGTGCTTAGAATTACAGTATCACTCTTATGCTCTATTCACTGATTAATTTTGTCACAAAGCATGATTATAACAGTAGTGCTCTCGGATGGTCGCTCCTCAGCGTTTTGCTAGCCTTCATTTGCACCGGGTGTGATGTCCACCCGTGCATCCAAATTCTTTAAGCCAAAGTATTCCATTTGAGTCCACTATATCTTCCTATATATGGTATTTCATCGCCATTCCAAGTAAATTTATCATGTGCTACCTTTAAAGTATTCAAAACATTCCTTTTGTGACACTATTGCTAGCTCATGACGAAGTGGTATGCACTACTAAATATGCCTTGATCTGCGACGTTTCTGACATGACGTTCCAATACCGTTGCGTGTTTCCGTCGCGGATGATTGGAAAGTCGATTTTGCTCTCGACGTTTTAGTTTTTTCACTCAAGGGCCGTTTCAGCACGACGTTTAGCACATTTTTCGTTGCAGATTTTCGTCCCCGGCCCATTAGGCCCAGTTTGAGCCAAGTTTCCGGCGACGAAACTAGTCTTGGCCACATAGAACGTAGTGAATTTTCGTCCACCAACACATACTACCCAGTTGACTACTTTGACAAGTGACGAAATGAGCCGTTGGTGCCTGACCTCACCTTCATGCCGTGTGCACCGTTGTGTTCCGTTTGTGGTAGAAATTAATCAAATCATCGAAAAAATAGAGTGGTGTATGTGCGTGGTACAAACTATACGCGTGCACAGTGAGTGGCCGGAGCGGAACAGCAGAGACACGTTTGACGCTTCACGTTCACCGACGTGCGTGTGGTGTCGTACAAATGGCGGGTGGATGCACTTACACGCCGGCGACGGGACGGGATGGTGGTTTCGTAGCTAGCTAGCCCGCGTCACATTAACGCATGCTGGCGCGCTCCTGCTTCCCGCCCGGCAGCCAAGCCCCCGTTTCCCACAGCAGCACGCCTCGCATTAATGCTGGCGCCTACGCAGCGCCCAGCCTTCCCACACGTGGCGGAGACTCAACGCCATTAAACGCCGACATGACGTGTCTCACCCACCCCGCCATCAGTTCCCGCCCAGCCCGACCTCTTGCGTCTTCGTTTCCCGCTCAACCGGCCGGCTATACAAAAGCAGACCCACACCTGATAACATACTTCATTTTATTGATTACATGACTACTAGTTCGATCACATGCAGTATGATGACATAGCACAAACACAGACCATCCGGACAACACACATCGACAGAAAACAGAAAAACAGAATAAAAAAATAGAGGCCGTGGGGAGATCGATCTAGCTAGCTAGGCGCCGCGATGGAGGACACGGACAGTCGGGTACACCGGTGGGAGCCTTGGGTCATTGAGAAGCTCCGGGTTCACCTGGACGCAGCAGACGAGCGTGTCCCTCACCCAGAAGATGTCGCCGTGCATGATCTCCGCCACCTTGGCTGCATCCCAAAGCTTTACATTGATCCCGCTGCCATCCGCGCCAGGTTCGATCTTGAACATGCGGTGAACTTTGTAGATCGAACTCATGACGATGTGCGTGGCGCGCCAAACGGTGACGTATCCACCAATGGCAAAGAACTGGAGCACGTTGTTGTGATCATAGGCAACGGGGCCGAGGTACTCCACCGGGTGCGTGGCCTGCAGTGGAGTCTCACCGACAACCTCGATAGCGGTCCCGGTCATGGCGCAGCGCTAGCTAAGTAGCTAGTAGATCGCGATCGAGCTGGAGATTACAAGAAGCGGAGAGGCGCGCGCGGGGGCTGGAGAAGAGGATGGGAGAGAGCGCGGCGGGAATCGAAATTATAGCGGTGCGCGGGGGCTCGAGACGTGTGTACACGCAGCGGCGCCGTTGTGTGTTAACGACTACTACTTCAAACTTGTTATATGTGTTTCTTATTCTTCTATTCAAACCATGAGTTTATAATGAACAATCAAATCTATTTATACACAGACGGCTAGTGAAATGGACGAGACGCATGCATGGGTGGGCGAGTGGAGCGGAACTGCAGTGACACGTTTGACATTTCACGTTCACCAACGTGTAGTACAAATGGCGAGTGCATGCATTTACGTCGGCCAAGCTAGGGACGGGACGGGTATGGTAGAGCTAGCTGTTTCCCTTAACGCTGGTGCCTGTGCACAGCGCCCAGCCTTCCCGTGTTCCCAAGCTGCGGCAGCACTTCGGATACCCTACGCCATTAAGCTCCGACGCGACGCGATGTGTCTCACCCACCCGTTGGTTCACGTCCAGCACCACCGGTTCCATCTACGTTTCCCACAACGACGTGTGGCATCATTAACGCTGGCGCCTGCGTAGCGCCCGGCTTTCCCGTCTTCCCACACGATGGCAGCTGGCGGAGACGCCACGCCATGCATTAAACTCCAAAGCCAAGCGTCTCTCCCACCCGTCAGATCCCGCCCAGCGCCACCCGCTTCTCGTCTCCATTCCTCGCTCGACCGGCCTACTATAAAAGCAGACTCACATCACCTGCTCGCCCTAGTCCACAGCACCTGCCGTGAACGTGTCGTAGGACGCTACTCCTCACAGCGCAGTCGTCACCACCGAGCATCCACAAAGATGCAGAATGGAGAATCCGGTGTTTAGCACCGCCGCAAGGATCCGGAGGCGGGGATGGAGGCGGGTGTCACCATCGCGCCATCGGCCGTCCATGGCCGCCGCGGCGATTCGGAGGCGGGGATGGAGGCGGGTGTCGCCGTCGCACCATCGTCCGCCCCAGTGTCGCCGCGTACCGCCGCGGTGTTCAAGCAGATCGACGCGATGTACGAGGACGCCCGCCTGTACGACACCGTGTTCGCCAACAATGACGACGTGATGTCGTTCTGGGAGGATGACATAGAGGAGCAAGAGGAGGTAAGTACCTTGATCGAAAACTAGATTGAGTAGTAGTTTGAGTGAACTAGCTTGGGTTAGCTACTCTCTGGTTGGTAGTAGTTCGAATCTAGATTTTAGTTAGGAGTTTTGAGTGAACTTGCTTGGCTTAGTCTCTAGTAGCTATGGTTTGTAGTAGTACAGAACAACTAGATTAAGTTAAAAAATGAATGAGTATCTAGGAGGAACTAGACACTACTTTTAATATAGTAGAAGCTGAGGATCGAACCCAGGCTGCCTAGTCCACCATCCGTGGTGCTAGCCAGTAAGCCCCTGGGTGACTAAATACATAAGTTAGTAGTATGAGTGAACCTGCTTGGCCGGGTTAGTAGAATACATAGCAACTATTGCACCACTCTATCAAAAAAAATATAAAATATAGCTCAATATCTAGATTTTTTATGTGCTCTACATGTATTTGGCCTTTTTGTATTGATCAAATGCATTGCGATGCTACTGCAAATTTCTCTTTGACTAAATACATGAAAATATATCTATGAGTTTATACAAATTTAATGCTATTTTATAGTGTGGTGCTGATTTTTATTTAAAAAAATCTAATTTGTAGGAACCTGATGGGGAGGTGGGTAGCGACCAGGATACCATGAATGCCAAGAGAAAGCATGTTCTTAGGCGATTGCGAGCGGGGGAGCATGCTTACCGCAGACGTGGCAAGTGGATCTGCCCGTTCTACAACAAGAAGGTTGCTCCTGACCGTATCAGTCTCCAGCAGCATGCAAGAGCCAGCGCTACTTGCTCGTACAAGAGAGGAGGCCTTTTTATGGCGAGGCATGCTGCATTCAGCTATTTTCTACACCACGACCTGCCTGCTTGAGTTCTCCTGTTTAATTATATGCTGCCGGGTGTCTGTGGGGAACCGACCCCCTGCTACCTTGTTTTATATGCTGTCGGGTGTCTGTGGGGAACCGGCTCCCTGCTACTATTTGTCTAACTATGTTGAACCTACCATTTGTTTTGTTGTTTGTGAATGTTGTGATGAATGTTGTGAAACTATGTTGCATGCATGATCTAGTTCATAGAAGTTTTACTTCTTAAACTGTTCAAAAGAATTACCACAAATTTACAGGTTTGGTAACTGAACAAAATTC
>QRDG01000473.1:2577678-2741729 GCA_012064385.1 Puccinellia tenuiflora | reverse complement strand
AGAGGTCGAAACTCCCTCTTTCGGCTAGCTTTCTGGTCTCCCATCTTCCTATTCCCTACCATAACGTAACCAAGACAAAAATTCCATATTTCTACCCTCTTTGGACGCCGAGTCGAAGGGGTAGACGGTGAAGTTTGACTATTTCCCATCAGGGTCAGGTTTTTGTCGAAACGGGGCTCCGGAGCGTCGGAGTCCCATCAAAACCAAGGTGGTCACTCTTCATAGGTACAAAATTGTGGTGGAAGGTTTAGATGGCCAAGATCCTACTGCGGCGTCTGGCCGGCTTCAAACGGGATCAATTACTCGATCAATAGTCAAGTTTCTGGACTTTAAAGGTCGAAACTCCCCCTTTCGGGCGAACCCGTGGGAATCTTGTGACCACAAGGGCTAGCTTTCTGGTCTCCCATCTTCCTATGCCCTACCATAACGTAACCAAGAAAAAAAAGTCCACATGTCTACCCTCTTCGACGCCGGCCAAAGGGGTAGACGGTAAAATTTGACTATTTCCCATCGGGGTCAGGGTTTCGGCGAAACGGGGCTCCGGAGCGTCAGAATCAGACCAAAACCAAGGTAGCCAAACTTCATAGGTACAAAATTGTGGTGGTAGGTTTAGATGGCCAAGATCCAACTGCGGCGTGTGGCCGGCTTCAACCGGGATCAATTACTCGATCAATAGTCAAGTTTCTGGATTTTAGAGGTCGAAACTCCCTCTTTCGGCTACTGGTCTCCCATCTTCCTATTCCCTACCCTAACTTAACCAAGCAAAAAGTCCACATGTCTACCCTCTTTCGACGCCAGTCGAAGGGGTAGACGTTGAAGTTTGAATATTTCCCATCGGGGTAAGGTTTTCGGCGAAACGGGGCTCCGGAGCGCCGGAGTCCTACCAAAACCAAGGTGGCCACACTTCATAGGTACAAAATTGTGGTCGGTGGTTTAGATGGCCAAGATCCTACTGCAGCGTGTGGCCGGCTTCAACCGGGATCAGTTAGTGAATCAATAGTCAAGTTTTTGGACTTGAGCTAGAGGTCGAAACTCCCCCTTTCGGGCAAACCCGTGGGAATCTTGTGACCACAAGGGCTAGCTTTCTGGTCTCCCATCTTTCATATGCCCTACTCTAACGTAACCAAGCAAAAAATTCCACATGTCTACCCTCTTTCGACGCCGGTCAAAGGGGTAGACGGTGAAGTTTGACTATTTCCCATCGGGGTCAGGTTTTCGGCAAAACGGGGCTCCGGAGTGTCAGAGTCCCACCAAAACCAAGTTGGCCACACTTCATAGGTACAAAATTGTGGTGGGCAGTTTAGATGGCCAAGATCCTACTGCGGCGTGTGGCCAACTTCAACCGGGATCAGTTACTCGATCAGCAGTCAAGTTTCTTGACTTTCGAGGTCGAAACTCTCCCTTTCGGGCGAACCCGTGGGAATCTTTTGACCACAAGGGCTAGATTTCTAGTCTCCCATCTTCCTATGCCCTACCCTAACGTAACCAAGCAAAAAATTCCACATGTTTACCCTCTTTCGACGCCGGTCAAAGGGGTAGACGGTGAAGTTTGACTATTTCCCATCGGGGTCAGGGCTTTGGCGAAACGGGTCTCCTGAGCATCGGAGTGCCACCTAAACCAAGGTGGCCACACTTCATAGGTAAAAAATTGTGGTGGGAGGTTTAGATGGTCAAGATCTAATTGCGGCGTGTGGCCGGCTTCAACCGGGATCAATTACTCGATCAATAGTCAAGTTTCTGGATTTTAGAGGTCGAAACTCCCTCTTTCGGCTAGCTTTCTGGTCTCCCATCTTCCTATGCCCTACCCTAACTTAACCAAGCAAAAAAGTCCACATGTCTACCCTCTTTCAACGCCGGTCGAAGTGGTAGACGGTGAAGTTTGACTATTTCCCATCGGGGTTAGGTTGGCGAAACAGGGCTCCGGAGCGTCGGAGTCCCACCAAAACCAAGGTGGCCACACTTCATAGGTACAAAATTGTGGTTTGAGGTTTATATTGCCAAGATCCTACTGCGGCGTGTGGCCGGCTTCAACTGGGATCAGTTACTCGATCAATAGTCAAGTTTCTGGACTTTAGAGGTCGAAACTCCCCCTTTCGGTCGAACCCGTGTGGGAATATTGTGACCACAAGGGCTAGCTTTCTAGTCTCCCATCTTTCCTATACCGTACCCTAACGTAACCAAGCAAAAAAGTCCACATGTCTACCCTCTTTCGATGTCGGTCAAAGGCGTAGACGGTGAAGTTTGACTATTTCCCATCGGGGTCAGGTTTTCGGTGAAACGGGGATTCGGAGCGTCGGAGTCCCACCAAAACCAAGGTGGCCACACTTCATAGGTACAAAATTGTGGTGGGAGCTTTAGATGGCCAAGATCTTACTACGGCGTGTGGCCGGTTTCAACCGGGATCAGTTACTCGATCAATAGTCAAGTTTCTAGACTTTAGAGGTCGAAACTCCCCCTTTCGGGCGAACCCGTGGGAATCTTGTCACCACAAGGGCTAGCTTTCTGGTCCCCCATCTTCCTATTCCCTACCCTAACATAACCAAGCAAAAAAGTCCACATGTCTTCCCTCTTTTGATGCCGGTCAAAGGGGTAGACGGTGAAGTTTGACTATTTCCCATCGGGGTCAGGGTTTCGGTGAAACGGAGCTCTGGAGCGTCGGAGTCCCACCAAAGCCAAGGTGGCCACACTTCATAGGTACAAAATTGTGGTGGGAGGTTTAGATGGCCAAGATCCAACTGCGGCGTGTGGCCGGCTTCAACCGGGATCAATTGCTCGATCAATAATCAAGTTTCTGAACTTTAGAGGTCAAAACTCCCTCTTTCGGCTAGCTTTCTGGTCTCCCATCTTCCTATGCCCTACCCTAACGTAACCAAGCAAAAAATTCCACATGTCTACCCTCTTTTGACGCCGGTCAAAGGGGTAGACGGTGAAGTTTAACTATTTCCCGTCGGGGTCAGGGATTCGTGGAAACGGGGCTCCGGAGCATCGGAGTCCCACCAAAACCAAGGTGGCCACACTTCATAGGTACAAAATTGTGGTGGGAGGTTTAGATGGCCAAGATCCAACTGCGACGTGTGGCCGGCTTCCACCGGGATCAATTACTCGATCAATAGTCAAGTTTCTGGACTTTAGAGGTCGAAACTCCCTCTTTCGGCTAGCTTTCTGGTCTTCCATCTTCCTATGCCCTACCCTAACGTAACCAAGCAAAAAATTCCACATTTCTACCCTCTTTCAACATCGGTCGATGGGGTAGACAGTGAAGTTTGACTATTTCCCATCGGGGTCAGGCTTTCGGCGAAACGGGGCTCCGGAGCGTCGGAGTCCCACCAAAACCAAGGTGGCCACACTTCATAGGTACAAAATTGTGGTGAGAGGTTTAGATGGCCAAGATCCTACTACGGCGTGTGGCCGACTTCAACCAGGATCAGTTACTCGATCAATAGTCAAGTTTCTGGACTTTAGAGGTCGAAACTACCCCTTTCAGGTGAACCCGTGGGAATCTTGTGATCACAAGGGCTAGCTTTCTAGTCTCCCATCTTCCTATGCCCTACCCTAAAGTAATAAAGCAAAAAAGTCCACATGCCTACCCTCTTTGGACGCCGGTCAAAGGGGTAGACAGTGAAGTTTGACTATTTCCCATAAGGGCCAGGGTTTCGACGAAACGGGGCTCCGGAGGAGTCCCACCAAAACCAAGGTGGCCACACTTCATAGGTACAAAATTGTGGTGGGAGGTTTATATGGCCAAGATCCAACCGCGGCGTGTGGCCGGCTTCAACCGGGATCAATTACTCGATTAATAGTCAAGTTTCTGGACTTTAGAGGTCGAAACTCCCCCTTCGGGCGAACCCGTGGGATTCTTGTGACCATATGGCTAAAATTTTCTCTTGTTTTAGGTCAATAATTATTTGATTTAGTCACATTGTCCTTTAATAACTAATTTCATAAATGCTCAATTTCTAAATCATCCATCATGCATCCGACGGCCAGCAATGTATCCTGCCCACCCACCAAATTTCGCGCCGCCTACCGACCAAATTTCGCGCTGCCCATCCAAATTATCGATCAAACTTTGGCGCCTTCCTGCCCGCACCAAATTTCGAACCCTCGGCTATATTCCCCCTCCCTGAAAACCCTCCGTATCGACATTTCCCCCTCCTCTTTCGTCCGAAATCTCCCCTCCTCTCCTTCCAATCCCTAGCTCGCCGTCCTGGTGTTCCACCCTAGCCTCCCGTCCCGGTCTTGGCGTCAAGATCCGCCTCCCCACCGTCCAGATCTGCCACCTTGCCTTCTAGTCCGCCGTCAAGATCTGCCACCTCGCCGTCCAGGTCGCCGTCCAGCTCGCAGGTCGTCCACCCCGTCACCAACCTCGCCCGGCGTCTAGGTGTCCCACCTCGATGCCACGAGTAAAGTCTCACGCCATGAAAAGCAGTAAGAAAAATGCCCTAAAGCCCGAAGGCAATCTTTAGAGAATTCTTTTCGTCTTTTTGATGCTTGTTTGCTACACATGTTTGTTTAATTGCTTGTTAGGTGGTTCTGTTTGATGAGTTCATATGGTTAAAGTTTGCTTATTTTCCAGCTTGTATTAGGCTTAATATCAGTTTTGCGATCCTATCAGTCTTAGGTCCACAGATTAGATTACTCATATGGGTCTGTTACATCATCAGTACTACAGAACAACCAATACCAGTCCTATACTTTAGAACATTAAATACACCCCATCGAAGAAACCCGAAAATGAGTAGCTTACTTTGTAGTTGTAAGAGGTTCTTAGCAAGTGTTATGTTTGTAACTTACTTGAACCTCTTTATTCATGTTAGAACAACAACCAAATCCTGGTGCAGTGCGCAATCGCAAGTGTGTCAATGCAGATTTAGTTGACGCCACAACACCTGAGACTCCGATAATAAAGAAAAAGACCAAACCGACTCCGCCAGCAGTACCTGTAGCCGCATCGCCACGGGTAACAAGAGCTGCAAATCAGAGGGCCCAAGGCGAGCAGGCAGTTGCCCAATGCTAGCTGGAAGCTGCCCAACACAAGGAGGCAGCTGACCACCGTGAGGCGGCACCCACCCAAGGCGAGCAGGACCCTCCCCATGGCCATCTGCGACGTCACCAAGTCGAGCTGCCAACTATCAAAGGCGAGGGAGTAGGTTCCCAAGGTAACATTCTAGAAATATTGAATACTCTTGCTCTACACTTGCCATTTACAGAATCAAATCCAAAATGCAGAACACTAACTCTAGCGCAATTTTTGTAGATGATCGAACTAGAAACATGATTGTAAGTAGGGGAGTAAACTTGGGAAAGGAGCTGGACAGGATGTCCAAAGGAAGTAGGATCAAAATTGTTATTCCTCCGAGAAAGTCTCAGGCAGCTAACGCAAAGATTGCTAGCATGTATGCTACTGCGTGTTCAATAGTTGTGAATGAGGTTGTCCCTATCTTTCCCCATTGGAAACAGTACAAGGAAAGGAAAGACATATTTTTTGCCTATGTCTCCCACGTGTCTGTGAGTTTTGTAACCCAAGTTTCCGGTTCATTCCATTGTTGTTCATAAAACTGAAGAATGCTCCTTCTTTTCTTTGAGTCTAAATTTATTTTGAACCTCGAAGACCCCTGGATTGTTCAATCTTTTCTAATGCATCTCAAGAACCGTACAAAACAAAGACGATATCTACTGAAGCGCTCGTATTTTAACACGACTACAGACAAGACTACGGTTTTACGGACACCTCCTGAGGAAGTGAAACACATGAGCAAAGCAGACTGGTGCATGTTAGTCGATACTTGTTCCACACCCGAGAAACAGGTTGTGTCCTTGTTCACTAAACCTTGCCACTGTTTCAATTCTATTACATGTACTATCGCTAATCTGTTCATACTCTTTGTTTCTGTAGACGGCTTGTATGAAAGCCATTAGTAGCAGACCGGCCATCGAGTTATCTACTGCCCCAGGTTCTTGTAGTTACGGGGATTTCAGCGACATGGGGGAAGATGCCTTCGATTTGTTCAAAGCTACACGCAACAAGAAGCATAGGTTCACTTCGCCTGTGAAAAGAGCAATTGTAAGTCCCTCAGAATTCTGTACATCTCTAGAATTCACAAAGGTACCTTCTAAGGTGTACCTTTGTGAATTCTGCTGCAAACTCCTGTCGTCAGCTCTTTCACTTATACTTTCCATCTGATAGTTCATGTACATGCATGCTTACTTGCTTGTCATCTGTTATTTCACCTATCCTTGTGATCCGCTATTTTCATGTACGTTCTATACATGCTTGTCGTCTGCTATTTTCAGCTACGTCCCTTACATGCCTGTCATCTGGTTTTTCTTCATCTATGTTCCTTACAAACTAGTTCAGTGCTGTTTCATCTAGTTCAGCTGCTGTTGCATCTATGCTTGTACATACAGATCCTACTCTAGTCATGTACATGCGTGCTGAAAATCTATGCTCTGTACAACCTTGTTCTCTGCTATTTTTCATCCATGTTTCTTACATGTTTGTCATCTGCTATTTCATATCGATGTTCCTTACAACCTAGTTCAGCTGCTATTTCATCTTATGCTTTTACATGCTTTATAGGCTGAAATTAAAGAGAAGATGGCACAATCTACTTCAGCGGGTGCCGCTATGAAGGAACTACTTTCTGTCGCTGAAGCTGTCGATAACGTGCTGTGTCGGGGCAATCTGAGAGCAACAAAGTTTCAGCTTCAGGTTCAACTTGATTCTGAGAGAAAAGATAAGAATGAACTGTAGTCTATAATTGATGAGTTGAAGCAGGCGAAGGAACAAGCCGATGCAGAAAGGATCAAGCATCAACAAGACTTGCACCTTATGTACAAGGAACAAGAAATTATGAAGAAGTGTCAACAATCCTGCAATGCCCTTATTGAGCAGATGATGAGTAAAGGTCATTTCGGAGATGGAGCTCTGTAGTCCTTCGTGAGAACCTCTGCAAACTCGTGCCTTTTTGGTATGTCTTCATGAGGCTTCTTGGTGGCCTTCGTGAGTCTCAAACTGTATTTTGCTGGTGGCCTTTGAGAGGCCGAAAACTGTGTTGCCTCTGCTGGTCAACCACTTGTTGTTCGGTGAATTGTAGAAGATAGCCTCTTTATGTTCCGGGTTTATGTATTGGCTGCATGTGTTGTGTTCGGTTTGCTATGACAACTAGTAGGGCTAGAATTTTACATGCGTCTCGACCGCCGAAATGGCCATTCGAACCACGACGAAACCGAATTGTCGTGTGCACGGTGATGTCACAAAACTACGTGCGACGGAAACATTTCGTCGTAGGGAAAAGTCACGTGGAACCATATGGTTGGTCCAGGTGTTGCTGTCTGATTGTATAGAAACCGCGACGGAGAAAGAAACATCGCGCTACTGATAACGTCAGCATCTGCACCGCGACGAAATGAAATTCGACACAACTGCACTGCCACGTGGAGCATTGTGGACAGCCCACGTGGCGTCCCCTGAATCGCGCCCGTGCACGACGAAACAAATAAATACGTCGAGGACATCCATGACGTCATCACATGGGCGCGACGAACAAAATTTGTCGTGAATAAGTGACGTCAGCAAACGGCGGTAACGGTCGTCGGAAACGCTTTCTGTCATGTGTCAAACATCACGACGGCAGAAAAACGTCACGCCTTATTGGGCCTTATACCGGGCCGTCCAGTTGCTCGCGACGATTGACTAAACGTCGCGCATATCCCACGACGTTTTGGTGGCAAAAAATCCGTCGCAGAATCATCCGTGACAGTCGATCCCTGACTTTTTTTTCCGTCGCGTAAACCGTCGCGGATGAAGCCGAGCGACGTTTTGGAGCTCGTCCTCGACAGAATTGAATCGTCACTGATCTCCAGATTTTTAGTAGTGGAGGCGCATTCCCAGCTAGAGAGGGAGGCCATAGTGGTGGCCTAGGAGCGATGGAGTCTGGCCCGGGAGAGCACCAACCCCTGCCTTATTACTCCTTGATATCTTTGCTGGTAGATGTTATACACATGGGAGGTAATTTCGTGATAAATGGGTGGCCACCAGATCCATGTCCCTCTGATCCAAGAGCTCTTGGGAACCTTTAGAACCTTCCCAGGTATTCCCTCTGTCCCCATGAGTCCATAGGGTTGAACAATGGTTGAATCAATCAAGTATGGTAAGATTTATAATCAATGTCGTACGTTATCCACTTTTGAAACTTGTGGGGTGGTATTGGACCTTCGGTAAATTGGTGGTACCGGTCACATACGAACTCGAATTGGGACGTTCAATATATCAAAATATTCTTCTTGAAATTCCCATATATTTCCTATTCTTCTTTTGGACGCCATCTTTAGGTGGACCCTTGGCGATCTCTAGAAACTGTACTTGAGGGGCAAATTTCAAGAAACTCTGAATTTCACCGCAACGAGGGGATCCTTTGCGATTATCGAATATCCAAGTAATTGCTACACATTAGTTAATTCAATTCCTAAGAAGGAGTAGGGTTTTCACCATTTGAATCTGGGCCCTGTGCTGAGTAAAATTGCGTCAATATATACGTGTTGATATGAGCCCTTCTACTGAAGATGTAAATGTACTTCCACAATCCTTTAGAAGAACGGTTATCAAGGGACCCAATTTCAATACCTAGACAATTATCTTGTATGACTGCAAAATAAGATTAAAATCCACATTGAAATGACGATGCTCATTGTTGATGTGTTTCAAAAAATGAGAAGTACAAAGAAAATTTCTCTCTATTGCCGCTCATAGCCTCCTCTTACAGCCATGTCGCGCCGCCTCCTGGGCCTCCATGCATGTAGTGGCTGTGCCACCCGCCGGTGGCTTGCTCCACCTTAGCTTGTCCAGGTGGCGCGACGAGGCGGCCATTCTCCATCATTTATATTCCGTCTAACGTGATACATAAACAATTGAGCTTGATGCTGAAGTCACCCGAACTTCCCTAGTCGTCCTCCAATCCTTGGGTTCTCGCATGATCGTTTGATCTACTTGTCGGCTTCACCTATTCCGTCACTTAGTCTAAAGCAGGGTTGATACATAGGCCGGACAAATAGGGCGATCACCCTAGGCCCTTAGGGCTTGTTTGGCTATCCGGGTTAAATAGCCCTGGAAAAATAATCCCGGCCGGGAATCTAAAGAAACATGTGTAAAACCTCGGGATTTTATTCCCGACTTCCGGACTAGGGAAAAATTCTCCTCGGGAAAAGGCCGGGATCCCCCCCGGGATTGCAGTTACCAAACAAGCCCTTAGAGGAGGAGAGCCTCAAAGATTATAAGACGTTTGTAAGTCTCATGCTATTATGTATTTATTGCGTATAAGAGACTATTTACTATTTATAAACACTATAAAATCGACACGGTTTACATGAACAATTACACATAGCATACCAATATAATAAATCGCATAAGAACAAACCAATTAGATTAGTGCTGGCAAGTTTAATTTCACTGCTAGTCTTCCAACTTAATTCCTGGCACATGCTATATTAAAAGTTTTTCCAGATGTATTTACAATGTTTAATTTCATCATAATTTCTTATTTGAGAAACAAAGGGGAGCAATAGTATACACCATGTTATATAGAAGCACATTATGGTGAGCACATATAATAATTGAGTTTTATGTGCGTAAAAGTATTAGAACATCATAATATTTTGTGTTCATTGACGATTACTAGAAGCAATGATGCTTCCATAACAAGTATATATCATTATCAACTTATTACTGAATCCAGTATAATTTGTAAGACATTTGACCATAGAAAAAAAATGATCATGCCGCTTTTCAATTTATACTCTCGAAGTTTATGTATATTTCTTACATAATCATACACTACACATCGCTATTAAGATATTTGTTATGATGTATGGATTGAAATATCTATCAACATACTTTATAATTATAAAAATAGAGAAGAACACTCACACAATACATATATGCTATATAAATCATCAATTGTAAAAAAAATTAAGGAGGATTGTGTTTTCCATTTTTTACATTTAGGGTGGTTTTGTATCTTGTTAAGAAAATATTTCACAAAAAATATTTTTTTCCATATCTCATATATATTTTCAATGATATACATTGCAAGTGTGTAGCAAAAACAATTGGGAAAAATATTGTATGCTTAACTGTGCTAGCAGTAGACACCATATATTTGTTAATACCACAATATTATTGAAAAATTAAGAAAGTATAAAAGTTGAGTATAATTATGTTACTTCAACTCACATCGGGTCAAAAATTTAGTTGGAACGACCCTGTTCCCGAGAGCCAGGTAAATTGTGGAATGACAACGAGTAAATGATGATGCTCCTGGAAGCAAATATCACAAGCGTGGCAGGATTGTTGGGCCGATTATCCTTTTCTCAATGGTGTTGGGAGGGTACTATCAATGATGTAAGGAGGCTTTGGTGGTTGAAAATCGTATTTTATAATGCTAGCCCCACCCCGGCCATGATCTAAGTTCAATCCCCATGGGTTAACCGATATCAGACCAGATGGAATCTAATCCCACCCCGCCCTAAAATACGTTAAATGAGGTTAGGATCTCACCCGGTCGTAATAAAATGCAATCTCTTCCATCTCACGAGGATTGAAACCCTATGATCCCAACCCATGGAACCGTTTTGCTGGTCTTCCTGAATAGTGAGAGGTGGAAAAGAAAACATCTCTGTCGCTCTCTACAGATTGCAGGTTAGTGCGGGTCCGTACCGGGGGGGCGGGGGTAGGCCGGGATTCCTATCTATGCGCAACTGATAATCCACAAGTGTAGGGGATCAGCTGTAGCCTTTTCGATAAGTAAGAATTTTGAAACCAACAAGGAGCTAAACATAAGATTAGTATTCTATCAACCACAGATACAACTCTACGCGCACCGAACGTTTGCTCTATCTAGGAAATAAAACTCTAGTAACTTTGCAGGTTTGAAAGGATAGTTTTGCAAGATAACAAAGAACAAGAGAATAAATGTTAGTTGCTGCAGCAATACAGAACCCCCTTCCTCCATGGCTTCTTGGAGTTATAGATGAGTCGTCCCTTGTAGATGAGAGCCAAGGGGGAGGTAATTTCGTGACTTTTGGTGGATGCCTCCAAAATTAGGGTTTACTCTCTTTATATAGATGGAAACAATGCTTCTCGACCTTCCGATCAATGGCCCTTTGATCCAAGGGCTAGTGGGCACCTATAGAACCTTCCTGATGACCCCTCCTAGCCCCCATGAGGCTCCAAAGTCGTGGTTTGGCGAATCCATAAATATTGGTAAGAGTTGGACCAATCACGTCACCGGTTCTCGTAATCTCGTAAGCAAATATTTTGTCTCCACTAAAACAGGTCAACCGGACGCGTTCAAACTCTTTTTTAGACAGAATAGTAGTCCAGGATTATGCCAAGAACATTTCCAATACTTTTGTAGTTTTGACCTTTTCCATTTGATGTCGTCTTCGGAGATAAAACTGACGATCTCTGAAATATGTAGAGGTGGACAGATTTCAGGAAAGTCCGAGTCCACCTTCAACAAGGCTCTTTTTGCATTTTTTCCAATTTCCAAATACTTCCTACACATCAAAGTGTCAAACAAAAACATTGTTCACTTTTGCAACTATTAATAGGTTAGTCCAAATAAATCATAAAAGTTAATATAAAGCAAGTGTCAAAGGTATAAAAGTAACATGAAACAATCAAAAATATAGATACGTTCTGGACGTATCAACATCCCCAAGCTTAATTCATTCTCGTCCTCCAGTAGGTAAATGATAACAAAATAATTTTTTTGATGTTGAATGCTATGATCAGGTCTTTAACAACTTCATCAAAAATGTTATATAGATAATGGAACTTCATCAATTATTTTAGCTCATAAAAAATATCAACGAACTAGTAGTTAATAATATAAAATATATAAACGTCAACAAGATTGTAATGAAAATAATGAAGCATGGTAGATTGGTATCTCGTTTGACCTTTCTGAAACCGCAGAACCTAAACATTGAGCACCTCCGAATTTTAAGTGGAGACTAGATATAAGGATTTTAGAACAATAAATGCCTCACTCATGCATCACTCTATAATATTTTTGGACAAAGCATGTTACACTCAGAATGACAATTATGCTCGCTAGGATGGTGCTCAAAGAAGGATGATGACTCAACATAAAATTAAAAGGGTAGGCCCTTCGCAAAGGGAAGCCGGGATTAACATGCACCAAAGCTTCGAATAGTTTTGAAAACTTAGGAAAAAAATGGTTTTGAGAGGTGTTTGTTACGAATGGTTACAAATTAGCTAATTGTCTTCATGCTAAAATTTAGTTATTAGAGTTTTGAGAGTGTTTCCATTAGCTTTATTTTATGGTTGACACTCCTCCCCACCTTGTCTTACGGAAACCATGGCTAGCCGAATAAACAGATGCTTACCAACCTACATCATTACATGCAGGAGTGTCTTTTTTATTAATTTGGTTCATAGTATTTGACACCAGCTCTCTTCCAGGTGCAAATAACCACAAATTCCATACTCATTGATTGAATAAGATAGAAGAACTTGTTTAACATGGAAGATAATTAACACCTCACTACTTGCTCATGAGCTATAAACAACAACACAAATAAGGATATTTTTAAGCATTTTTTATACTTTGGCACATGAGAATTTAGTTGGAATAGCTATACATATGAAGATATAATGAACTCTAATGGAATAACTTGGATCATGAATTAGGATGCACGAGCAACATTCTCGCTCAGTACAGGTAAAGGCTAGCAATAGACTGGGAAGCGACCAACTAGGAGAACAAGAACTCTCATAATCATGCTTTGCGACCAAACAACATTGAATAGAAGCATGGACGTGATATTACCATTCTAAAACAAAAAGATCACCGAGGCTTGATAGACTTTGTTTTTAGTCTCAAACATGTGTAAGCATGCGCCAAGTCGGCCCAAATAAATTCTTTAGAGGAGGACACCACAATACCATGCCGCATTATGAAGAAAACAACACATGTTAACATCAAAAGAACACATTATACCCTCTTAGGTAGTTGAGACTAACCATAAGAAAACATGAAATACTAAGCAACATCACACAACATTTATAAGTTTCACGAAATAATCAAGCAACCAAATAACCTTCCAATCAACTCTTCAGAAAGGGTATAAATAAAAGATATAACAATCAGCTCATTATGGTGATGGTGTTTGAGGCTAAAATAGAGATACAATAAAAAGTATAAAAGTAAGACACATACGCTCCAAGTTTATGCGAGTTTCTATGTTGCTAGAAAAACAAAGCTCAAAGGTTTGCAAACTGAGGGTTATTGATGTAGAGGTATGCAAAGGCATCCCAAATATTATGGCTTAGACCATTCTTGGATATTTATCAGTTTGTAGTTTTCCTTCATCCCCTGTATTCCCTGTGAAAAAACTTCAACCCAAAAACTCTCCCATTCTTTTTCTGCTGTTTAGACATCAGTGCCATACATAATATTTCCAAAGTGCTGCCATTAAACCAAAGATTTTTTTTAATTTTTTTTGAAAGGTTTCTTGAGTGGCCAAGTCCAAAATAAAAGACAAGACCCAAAAAGAATCAAATGAAAATGCAAAGATGCCACTCTTGTAACAAAAGTCAGAATCTATTTAGAGAAACAATAGCTGGAAAACATACTTTTTGAAGGCTCTTAAACATGCAAAAAGTTATTGCTACTTTTCATGCGTGTGGAGAATTACTCATTATATTATATCTTTATGCTTAATCATGATTCTTTATGTTGACTTTATCCATGAGATAAGCATGTTGAAAGTTGAAGAAATGCTGAAACTTGCATCTTCCTTTGTGTTGACTTCAAATACTTTTGACAAGAAAATATTACCTTGAGAACTTACTTGTTATGTCAATCTTTATACTTTCGTGTCTCCAAAGTACTATTCATGAAAGGTTTTTCTTAGACGATGCAATTTGTTTACTCATTGTTTGCTTCATGTCAACTATAGAGAATTATTTTGGATCACTTTATTTCATATCATGTGCTTTACATTACTACTTGATCAAGATTGCGTTGGTAGCATGTCACATCAAAAATTATTTTTGTTTATCACTTACCTACTCGAGGACGAGTAGGAGTTAAGATTGGGGATACTGATACGTGTCAAACGTATCAATAATTTTTTATTGTTCCATGCTTGTTTTATATCAATGCCATATGTTTTTACTATCATGTTAGATCATTTTGAGGCATTTTATTGAACTATCCTATTGACAAGATGCCCAGTGCCAGTTCCCAATTTTTGTTGCAGAAAGTTACTTCTGGAAATATTCTCAGAATTGGACGAAAATTTACGGAGATTTTTATCGGACAAATGAAGACCGGAGCCAAAAGGGCGACCCCGGGGGACTGACACAGGCCAGGGGTGGCCCCTGGCCGCGGCCCAGGGCCCACCCATGCCCTGTGGCAGACCTCTCGGCCGCCTCCGACACCTACAAAATCATCCCCGACGAAAAAACCCTAACCCCCAAAGGATTTTCCCAAATACGATACAGAACTCCGCCGCCATCACCGACAAGTTTCAGGGGTCAGATTGTTCCTTTTCCGGCACCCTGCCGGGACGGGGATCGACCTCCGGAAGCCATCTCCATCAACACCGTTGCTTCCCGCAATGAGGAGGGAGTAGTCCCTCATCGGGGCTAAGGCTTATACGAGTAGCTATGCGGTTATCTCTCTCTCCCATGATGTGATCTTGATTGTGATCATGTGCTTTGTTAGTATAATTGAATCCATGATGTTTCCCTTTATGTAATGGATATGATGATGCTCAAGTGATGTTATTTAGTACAATTTCCGGAGTCACCTTGTGATCATGGTGCCACGGTGACAGTGCGGGTGCCGTGTGTGACTATGGATAATAGATTGGAGGGATCTTCATCATGAGTTTGTTCTTTATTATTGTTGGATTGAATAGATCATGCGGTTTCTTGATGCTTGTGTTTAGTATAATCTCCATGGTGTGAAAGTGACAGCAGGCATGTTGTGGATGTACTAGAAAGAGACTATTCAAGAGATAGGTTGTGGTGTTTGTTAGTACTATCTTTGGATGATGAAAGTGACAACATACATTGTCCCTAGATGTGGAATACGAACTTTAAGGTGTGCTTTTGTAGCCCTACGTGATTCTCATCCTTTTTTGATCCACGAAAGAATGATCTCCGAGTAACGTCTACCTTGCATGAGTTTTGTAGGAAATATCATATGTTTAATTATGTTAATGATGTTGAGATTAGTCACTAGTGAAAGTATGAAGCCTAGGCCTTGTTTCCAAGCATTCAAACACCGTTTTTAGTCACTTTTGCCACTTGTTCGCTTGCTGCCATTTTTATTATAGATGTACAAAACACCCTTTTACCATCCATATTACTTGCATTTTACCATCTCTTCGCCGAACTAGTGCACTGATGACCCACAAGTGTAGGGGATCGCAACAGTCTTCGCGGGTAGTATAACCCTAATTTATTGATTCGACACAAGGGGAGCCAAAGAATATTTATAAGCCTTAGCAGTTGAGTTGTCAATTCAACCACACCTGAAAGGGATTTCTCTTGAAGCAATTTATCAGTAGTAACATTAATTTGACGGCAGCAGTAGATCAGTAATAGCAGTAGTAAAATAAAGGCAGCAATGGTGACAACAGAAATATTAATTGTAAACAACAGGATTTAAAACACCGTAGGCATAGGGACAGATAGACGGGCGCTGCATAAATAAGATAGCTCATGAAATAAACATAACTAGGCATGAAGCAAAATAAATAAATATAGCATCCAAGTATTAAACAATCATAGGCATGTATTCCTAATTTAGCCGTACGTGCTTGCAATAAGAACTTGCACGGCATCTTTTGTCCTGCCATCCGGTTTCAGCCGGGCCAATTATGGAACAAATGTCAATTAAGGTGTTCCTTTTAATAGAGCACCAGAGCAAAGCATTAACACACAATGAATACATGTAACCCTCGAGTTACCAACGATTCCCATCGATGTCCCTGTTTCTGTCACTCGGGGTCTCCGGTTCCGGTTAACAACGTCAAGTGCATACAATTAGTAGATAAGACCCAAAACATCAATTATATTCATGAAAACATAAAGTGTTCAGATCTGAAATCATGGCACCCAGGCCAAAAGTGACAAGCATTAAGCATAACTAATTGTACCAATGATGATTAACACAAATAGAGGATACTAGGCATCAAGCCCTAACAATTTGGCATCAAATTACATGAGCAATCTTATTCAATCCCTTCCATCCCCTTGCCTACAGCAGGGAACTACTCACACATGGATGGAGATGTCATGGATGGTTGATGGAGAGGCATTGGCAGTGACGATGGCGGCGATCTCCACTCCGGCAGGGTGTCGGAACAGCGATCCTAGACCCCGAATTTAGGTTTCGGGATGGCGGCGGAGCTCCGTAAGGTTTCTGGAAAAAGTGATCGGGGCTCGCGTTTTTAGGTCAAAAGGGGTCTTCTAAGCGAAGGGAGGCCGAGAGGCGAGGTCCCAGGGGCAGGGGTGGCCCCCCTGTCGTGACCTGGACACCACCCGTGGGTGGGACCCACCCCTGCTCCTGGGGTGGCCCCCCTCGTGGTCTTCTGGCTTCGTGGCTCTTGTCCCTCAAAAATACTTTTTCTGATTTTTCTGGAATTTTCCGCAAACTTCTGAATCCTGCACAAAAGAAAGACACCAAATGCAATTCTGCTGAAAACAGCGTCAGTTCGGGTTAGTTCCAAACAATTCATTGAAAATCAGAGGCAAAACAATAGCAAAGTGTTTGGAAAAGTAGATACGTTTGCGACGTATCATTCACCTATACAACTGACAATTTTATTAGGTGTGTTGCGGACACAAGAGACTTCTAGTATCTTAATTGCAAGGTTGCTTGAGAGAGGATACGTTCAACCTCTTCCTCCCGTGGGTTCGATAAACCTTGGGTTACTCACTTAAGGGAAATTTCCTGCCGTCCTACAAATCTCTGCGCTTGGAGGCTCAACAAGTCTACAAGAATATAAACGTGTAGTAGACATCAGAACATCAACAAGAGGTTCCAAAAAGAAGAAAAAAAGAAAGCAAAAGAAAAAACCAAAAAGAGTCAAAGAAAAGAAAATATTTTTGTTCTTTTTGTTTTGTAAGAGAAACCGAAAAGAAAAATTAAAATAAAACAAGACAAGAACCAAATGAAAAAAAAGAAAAGAACAAAAATAAAACCAAGAAGAAGCAAATAAAAGCAAAAGATAATGTAAGAATAACACAAAATATGATAAGGAATAATAAAGATCCAAATGAGTCAAACTAATAGTTGTTGATGAAAAAGGAGGGATGCCAAGGGCATCCCAAAGTTTAGATGCTTGAGTATTCTTGAATTAGTTCTTGGGTTGTCCCTAGGCATCCTCAAGATTGAGCTCTTGTGTCTTCTCATTCATATCATGTCACCGTCTCCGTTGGATCTAAAAAACTATATTCACTAATAATAATGTTATAGACTTGGTGATGTAAGAATTGGGTGTGACACCCCGATCCGGAGACCGAGACATCTCATATATCAGTCCCAGGAGCACTGAATATATGGCAACTTGATAGCAGAACATAACCACTTTATTCAAGGGGGTCGGGAACCGACGATATTTTACAAGGGTCTCGTTACAAGGCTGCGCCCTAGCGCACACAACAGTTTGTACATTATTTATTGAACATGACTTCATCAGAGGGCGTCAGCGGGATGACGGAAGCATGTGATGATGAGGGCCTAACTCCACGGGGCTCTGCCTGGATACCGGATCTAGTTCTCGTACAAGGGGTACTCGGCGACGGGGGTAGGAGGATCTGGCCACATGAAAAGCCAGGTGAGTACATGGAATGTACTCACAAGACATCAATCCTCAATCAACCATAACCAACGATCCTATATGGCATGGCATGGGTGCAGTAGGGTAAGGTGCGAGTCCAAGCTTAACGGTTGGACTTAACTTACCTACTTACCTGTGACGGAAACCGTGGATTATGAGAACAAGTCTTATTCCCACACAACAATATTCTCAACACTTAGGTTCTCAAGCTTGACCAACTTTGGTCCACTTATCAGCTCATTCAATTTTAGCCAACTCTGACCACTTAGTGAGTTTAGTTCTCCGTGTTCGACTGGACTGACTCTAGTGTGACTGGACCCAACACCGTTCCTTGGGTAGGAACAACACTAGATTCTAGATTTGACACTCTCGAGAGGTTGCAACTTTTATCCACATGTTGGGGTCTAAGCTTGTACCGTCGGTACCGAAGTACTACACCCAACATGGCGACAGCACAAACCTATTCTCCCGTAGCCGTCCGCGCTACCAAGACACTCCTTGTATAGCTACCAACTTACCACTCGGGCTAAGTCTTATGATGAAGTGAATCCGGCACGTCCCCAACTCATGAGCAACGCCTAGCTCCGGAACCTTCGCAAGACTAGCCCCGGCCACAACTATGCAGTAAGCGACTAGACTTGCCAAGTGGGTAGCATCAAAAGAGGCTCGATGGGCTACTAAGCTACGGTCTGCCCATTTTAACGATGCATGGTTGTGCGGGTGGTGTTTGGCGAGTGGCACTATATGACTCAATCTAGTCGACGGAGGGCATTACTCACTTAGCACGATTCATACTTAGTGACCAAACAAGCAACAAACATTAGTCCACATGTTATAATGGGATATAACAATCACATAACAATCCAGCAAAGATGAATAAATTCAACCGGGCGATGGCGGAGATGCCTCCGGCCAGTGACAGCCACAAGTCGAGTAAGAAAACAAAATAGAAAAATCAACCGGGCGATGGCGGAGATGCCTCCGGCCAGTGACAGCCGCAGGTTGAGTAAAAGAAGATAAAATAGCACAATTGGTTAGCGTCAACCGGGCGATGGCGGAGATGCCTCCGGCCAGTAACGGCCACGGATCGACTACAAAAGTTAGTGGAGGCGTCCACGCGATCCCGTTCCTCCATTCCATTGACTGCGGCGGTTCCCCCAGTCCATCGTCGCCAGAATGGGGAGTGGTGCATGGTACCGTCCAACACAACACCACAACTCTATAGAAAATTAGTAGCCGCTTCAATCCACTTGGGCAGGACCCAACATGTATTTAGACACGGTACCGGAACTCAACTCACGGAACATGAGTTTATCGTATTACAGGAAATAAAGGTGGCAATAATAAATTTGCATGAAATCATAAGCATGAAATAATAGGCAAGTGATGTGGCATATGAGATGCAACTAGCGTTCAAACAATTGAAAAATAAGGCATCGACAAGTTGGAACAGATGGTTGGGGGCTGATGGCTTGCCTTCAGGGATAGGTTCCACCTCCACTTCAAAGGTAGGGTTTGGATCTATTAAATAAATTGCAAAACATGGTTAAAACCCTTCACAAAGCATTTCAAGGTTCAGTGGGCAATTGAACTTCAAATCCATTGAAACCAGTGGCATTAGATAGATCTTTTCAAAACCAAGCTACTGCAAAAAGATTCGTATTTTTTTGAATATTTTTGAGAGAGTTATGACCTTCCAAAGTTGACCCTAAAAATCTGTTTTTCCAAAACAGAGAAAAAAATAGAAAAGAAAACTATTCGAAAACATTAGAAATCTGACGGGTGGGTCCCGCCCTTTAAAATCCGAATCGGTACGCGCCGGGAAATAAGAACAGAGGGGGGCGGGGAGGGAGGTCGCCGCCGCCGGCGTGCTCACCGTCGAGGGCAGGGCGGCGAACTAGGGCATCCAGGCGTCGGTGAGGGTGTCTACGTCTTTCTGGTGGTGTGGATTGGAGGGGGAGGCGAGGGAAGGGCTGCGGGGAAGGAATCGGTCGGTGACCGAGTGGCGGAGGCGGGGTGGTCGCCGTCGATTGGGGGCTCCCCGGTTGCCAACCCGGGAGGAGGAGGGGTGGAGAGGGATGGTGGGTGGTGGTGCTTCTTCGGAGCGGCCGGGGGGCTCCTTTTATAGCTCCCCACGGTGGGGGTCCGGTTGAGGTCCGCGGTGAGGTGTCAAGGTGCGGTGGCCGGGCAGGGGCTTGACGACGGATGGCGCGTCGATGGTGTAATGGCAGGGCGTCATGGACGACGGGTTCTCGCGCCCGTGGATAAGCTTGGGGTGGCGTGGCGTCTGCGGGCGGTGAGGGGTCCGGGCGGCCATGGCGGGGCGGCGACATGGGGAGGGCGGTGCAGAGGAGACGACGGACGGCGCGGGTGATGGTGTGGCGGCAGTGCGGCCCTGTGCGGATGCTGGTCAACGGGATTCGCGGCGCGGTGCTGTGGAGGGCACAGTGGCGTGGAGGGGGTCCCGCGGTGGCGCTGTGCAAGCAGCGTGTCGCCTTGCGGACGACGGTGCACGGGAGGGGATGAGGCAGAGGGGGGGTGCCCTGGTGGTCGTGCAGGAGGTGGGGAAGTTGAGGGACACGAGGGGAGGCGATGGGGGTGTCACCGGCGGCGACCAAGGACTGGCGGCGCCGTCGTGCTTACTTGGCTGACCATGCCGACATCGGCATCAGGATGTTTCTCTCATCCTAGGGTTCTTCAAACAAAACCAATCGTGTCACGTGGTGCCAAATTCAAAACCCTATCACTTTGTAGATGTGAGATTTGGCTGGTTTGCAACTTGGGCTATACTAAATGTTCAACAAACACTTCTGGCCAGAAAAAGAAAAGGTATTTTGGGCAACTAAAATAAAAGATATTTGGCCAAAAAAAATCATGGAGGTAGTTATAGGTCCAGAGCATCTACCCTGTAATTTTTGTAAAAAGATTCAGTAGGGTTTCCAAATATAACAAGTTTGGGGCAGAAAGTAAAGTGGAGAAAATCTCCAAAAATTCTCTAGCAAGGTAGGGAATATTTTTGCATATTTGGGTTACATATTGGGTAGGGGTCCTCCCAGAATTTTTGGAGAATTTTTTAAGATGGTATTGACATGCTTCCTTTTGACAACTAAGGTTAGGCCTTTTTGTATTTAAGGAAAAGACAAATCCCTTGAGATTCTTGGGGGTTTCGGAAATGTAGGAAGAAAAGGAGGGTGCCAAGATTATAAGATCCAAATTCAAATCCAACTTTTTGGTTTGACAGAGAAAATTTTATAGGACCAAAATTTGGGATGTGACAAACTTCCCCCCTTAAAATGAATCTCGTCCTCGAGATTCGGGTTGCTCATGGAACAGGTATGGAACGAGCATTCAAGAGGCATGGAAGAGAATGGCGACTCCACCCCCACCTCCCACCCCGTGACCTAACGCCGGCGATCTCTCATCTCCGGCCTCCAAACCCCAAACCCTTCCGATCACCTTCCTCCCCACCCACCAAAACCCTACCTCCCATCTGTCTTTCATGGCTTCTTCACCCCCTTGGCGTTGGAAGGTGTCTTTCGCGTCTACCAAGGATCTGGATCGTGGCACGTTCAAAGATCAAAATGGTTTTTTGGATCTCTGGATTTCTGGTGACAAGGAATGGATGGTTCTCAAGAATGCCAAGAATGCCCCAATCATTGGTAAACATCCGGATCCTTTGGAGGTGGTAAGCCCTAGATCCAACACCTCTTTCCCTGGTTATGTTGTGTCGGTTATTTCATGTCTGCTGTCACCTACGGGATCTCTATCCTTCACGGCGGCTTCTTCTACTCGTGAGCCTTTGGATCCTTTCTTGGATCCGGATTCTATTGCACATCTTCTGGATTTCACCCCGGGTCATGCGATCAGGGTAAAAGTGCGGCAGCTGTTCTCATCTGCAGTAAACCCTGTCTCTAGATCGCACCGTTTTTTCCTGGTGGTATCTTTTAGCCGCACTTCTTTCAGATTGACCGAGCTCAATGCTAGTCTGGCACTCTCTGCTTGTTTGGGTGTCTCCTATGATGAAATTGGGATTTCAAATCTTACTGGTCGAGTTTTCAAATTCTCGGTCAGTTCAAAAGCTGTGGGCTTCTTCATTACCAATTTGAGATCTTATACTTGCAAAATGTTTGAGTGCTTTTTTCATCTATGGGGTTATGGTGGTCCAAATTGGTTGAGGGAGGAAAAGAACTACTATGCTGAATTGGATGCTGAATGGACTAAGGTCAATAGAAAGAAGTTTGGTTCTGGTCGCCACGTTACAAGAGATGTCTCAGTAAAACATGCCTTCCGATCCATCAAGAATACCCTCAAGGCACATTCTTTTGTTGATCGGAGTTCATATGTGCAGCGAAATTCTTTGGTCTCCAGACCTAATGGGAAACAGGCTTACCGTCCCAAAGTTCAGCTCTCTTCTGTGGCCAGGGATGTGATCAGGGACCAACCTGAAGTTATACAATTTGGCTCTCTGCCTGCTGTTGTTCTGGCGGGATCTTCAAGCTCAAAAGTTGTTTCTGATGGGCTTGTTACCAAGAATGTAAATGGGCCGGCCTCCTCTGGTTTTGCACCTAGTGTCTCTGGTAAATCTGGTCATGATCAAGCTTTTGAGGACTTAATTGACAGTATGGCGCTGCAAGTTTGGTCGTGCAACAGATGTTTAAGTTTTGAACACCAAACTGGTTTTTGCAAAGGTAGGATTCGGTGTTGGGCTTGTTTTAAATCTGGACACATTAAAAAAGATTGCCCAGGGGTAAATGGGTCTTTGCAGTGGGTTGCCAAGCAATCTACTACTCTGTCCCCGGCAAAAGGAATAAACAATTCTGTTTACCCAAGCGTCGCGGCAAAATCCCCAATCCCCAGCGAAAACCCTACCTCCTCTGCTCCTCCGCCAATTTCCAATCTAGCACCAATGGCGAACTTTCCGGTTGATCCAACTCGGTTTACGCCAGCAGGCATGGATGTCATGCAGCCCTGGGGAGATGATGAGCGTCCTGCAAGGATTTATGTCACTACAGCTGCTGTGCCGCAGAGAAGGCATGAGCAATGGGCGATTGCGCAACTTGAACCAAGGCCACCGACAGAGGAGATTGATGGTTTTCTTGAGCAGATTGCGAATCATATCTTCAATGAGTACAACCTGGAGGTAATGAGTTTCGCTGAGAGTGCTGTTGGTCTTGGTCTCTATCGTCTTGCTAGTTCTGTTGCGAGAGATTTGCTGGTGGCGCAACATGCAGTTCCTTTTGGCAACGGGCGCATTCTTTCTTTCGCTAGGCATGATGCTGGAGATAATTTTAGATCAACTGTCTATACTAGGCTTGGTTGGATCATGTTGCTTAATTTTCCCATGGACTACTGCACTGAGGACTTTCTGAGAAACATGGTTAGTAAGTTTGGCAAGATGCACTCTTGGCACAGGGACGACCCCTCACCCACTAGGACTCTGATTAAGCTCTCTTATGGAGGGGTTCGTGATATCCCTAAATCTATTGTCGTGCGTGAGACTCAGAGATATGGTGGTGTGGTGGTTTCCTGGACTGTACCAGTTTTTATACTGCAGAGTGAACAGGCTGATGTCATGCCTGGGGATGAATCCCCTGAGCCGCAGGATGGTAATCCTCATCCCTTTCATGGCCCTCCTGTTATTCCTTTGGATGATGCTTGGGTTCCACCAGTTAACAATGAAGCAGGCCATGGATGGGGGCTTTGGGATGCTGGTGCAGCAGGAGAAAACAATGTTGTGCAGCATGGTTGGGGTGATGATGAGATGCAGCATGACCAAGACCCCCAGCAAGAACAACAACAGTCATCTTCGACAGTTCAGTTCACTGGAGATTCCATTGATTCTGAGAACTATGTTCAAGCAGAGGGACCAGAGCAGATTATGGATGTGATTATTCCTGGAGTTGAGGGCCCACAGATGGCAATTGTCCCTGCTGGTCATGCAATGCCTGGGGACCCTCAAGACCTTCAGCTTTTCAGGGTTTTGCTCCCTGACCCTGTTCTTGCTTGGAGTGAGTACCTGAGGTTCAACTGTGCCAGGTTACAGTTTGTCAGAGGTTCCCTTTTCCTTTCACAGATTTGTGGTCTTCTTGAGCCTGTTATAGATAAGAGGTTCTTTTCCTCTGTGTTTTCTTTGGATGAAGTTAATTCTGCAGCTACTTCTGTGGAGTCTGTTGACCCTTCTGTGCCACCCAGGACTCCAAAGAAAAGGGAACGCAAACAGGTTGTGGTGTTGCCATCAGTTGTTAGTCGTCCCACTAGAAGCACAGTTCAGAGTGGGGGTTTCAGACTGGTGCCCATGCAACAGTCTGCAGAACCAAGGAAAAGGCCAAGGTCGGCCAAGCCGAATAGCAGGGATGATCTGGTGCCTCCTTTCACTCCCTTACGTGTGCTTCAGTTGGCGGGAAGGGAACTAGAAATTGAGGAGAAGGAAATCTCGAAGGAGAAGCTTGAGGCCTCTTCTAGCAAGCCCAGGAGCCCATCTTCTTCCAATGATAATTAAGGCCAAATGTTTGGTGGGCCTTGTTGGCCTCTTTGAACTGGGTGTTGTTATTATTTTGCTAAAACTTATCATGCTGGTTGTGTTATGGTACTATAATCTTTGGATGCTTTTGGATGTCTCTGTTATGCTATTTTGTCTATCTGTGATGGACAAATTCCTTTTCTCACATATATCTGGTTTTTATGGATAATAATCATCAAACTCAGCTGGATTGGATGGTTTTTGACTGGAATGTGAGAGGCCTAAATGATAAAAATAAGAGACTTGCTGTGTATAATAAGATTGAGGAATGCCATGCTGCTGTGATTTGTCTTCAGGAGACAAAGTGTCAGAATTTTGATCATTCCTTTGTCAGATCTTTTTGCCCCAAAAGATTTGATCAATTTGTTTTTTCCCCTTCTGAGGGTGCCTCTGGGGGTTTAATTGTTTTATGGAACAGCTCTGTGTTCCATGGAAGGCTGGTTGAAGTTCACAGATCTGCCATTAAAATTACTTTCACTTCAGTGCATAATTCTGAGACCTGGACTCTAATTAATGTGTATGGGCCTTGTAAAGGAATCGAGAGGGACAACTTTGTTACCTGGCTTTATAACCAACATATTCCTATTCATGAGAACTGGTTAATTGTGGGGGATTTCAACTTCATTAGGTCAGAGGATAACAGGAATAGGCCTGGAGCCGACTTGAATGATATTCTTTTATTTAATGATGTCATCAGCCATCTGGGATTAATTGAGCTTCCACTTAAGGGCAGGTCCTTCACATGGTCTAATATGCAGCAGGACCCACTTTTGGTGCAGTTAGACTGGTTTTTCACTTCTTGCCAATGGACTCTGTCTTATCCAAATTCTACGGTTTTTCCTCTGGCTAAAATTACCTCTGATCATCTTCCTTGTGTTATTAAAATTTCAACCTCTATTCCAAAGGCCAAAATTTTCAGATTTGAAAATCACTGGGTGCAGCAGCCTGGATTTATTGAGCTGGTTCAGGAAGTATGGAATAGACCTACTAAGTGTGCTTCCTCAGTGGGGACTATTTCGGCAAAATTAAAATCTTTGAGATATGAGTTGAAGAGATGGGGAAAGAGTTTGTCTCACATCAAAACTCTTATTTATAAGTGTAACATGGTTATTTTCTTCTTTGATCAGTTAGAGGATTTGAGAGTATTGAGTACTCCAGAATTTAACTTCAGGAATATTGTAAAGGTCCACATCAAGAAGTTGTTACAGATTCAGTCTGATTATTGGAAACAGAGATGTACAATAAGGTGGGTTAAGCTGGGGGGAGAACACTAAATTCTTCCATGCTAAAGCAACTGAGAGGCACAGACATAATGTTATTCCCTCTATTATAGATAGCAATGGCAATACCTTGGAGGATCATCAAGATAAAGCTGCTGCTTTCTGGCATAGTTTCAAAGGAAGGATGGGAGTTTCTTTTAGTACCAATGATCAAGTTGATCTTACAAGGTACTTGTCAGTAGTACCTGGTCTTGATAATCTTGCTGATACCTTTACTGATGAGGAGATTGATGGAATAGTAAAGCATCTTAAACCTGACAAAGCCCCTGGACCTGATGGGTTCACTGGTTTGTTTATCAAAAGGTGCTGGTCTATCATACAGTGTGATTTTAAGCAATTATGTGCTGACTTTCATGATGGGAAGATTTCTCTGGAAAACATTAATGGGTCCTATATCACTTTGGTTCCTAAGAAGCAGTCTCCTGAAACTGTTAATGATTTCAGGCCTATTTCTTTGACCAATACCTCCTTAAAATTTCTCACCAAGCTGGTGGCAAACAGGTTTCAATCTATCATATCCAAATGCATTCATGATAACCAGTATGGCTTCATTAAATCAAGGACAATCCAGGACTGCTTAGCATGGTGTTTTGAATATATTTTCCAGTGTAAACAATCAAGGAGAAAGGTGGTGGTTGTGAAAATTGATTTTGAGAAGGCCTTCGATACAATTGAGCATAAGGCCATTCTGCAAATAATGGAATGCAAGGGGTTCCCCCCCATTGTGGTGTCCTGGGTCAAAGAGGTGCTTAGTTCTGGGACCTCCTCTGTTCTGCTCAATGGAGTACCTGGAAATAAATTTCATTGTAAGAGGGGAGTCAGACAGGGTGATCCTCTCTCCCCAATTCTATATGTACTGGGAGGAGATCTATTGCAGAGCATTGTTAATTTGGCTTTTGAGCAGGGAAGACTGAAATTGCCCATTCCTGTTGAAGGAAAGTTCCCTGTGGTACAGTATACTGATGATACTTTGGTTTTTTACCAGCTGAATCAGATCAGCTTCAGATATTTAAGAACTGCTTGATCTCTTTGCCTCCATTACTGGGCTCAAGGTGAATTACCATAAATCCTCCTTGGTGCCAATCAATATTTCTTCTGAGACGGCTGTGTCCCTAGCTGGTATTCTGGGATGCCAGATAGCTGATATGCCATTCCCTTATTTGGGTCTTCCCATGGGCACAACCAAACCGGCAGTGAAGGATTTTGCCCCCCTAATAGACAGAGTGGAAAGGAGGTTATCTGCCACAGCTTCTTTTTTATCCTATGGTGATAGTCTGGTTTTGGTAAACTCTGTGTTATCATCCCTGCCTACTTACTATATGTGTTCACTTGTCATTCCAAAAGGGGTGATCGAGGTGATTGATAAAGCTAGGAGGAGATGTCTTTGGAGGAAGGATAAGCATAAGGAAAGAGTTAATTCCCTGGCTGCATGGGATATGGTATGTAAACCCAAAAAGAAGGGGGGGCTGGGAATTGTTAATTTGCATGTGCAGAATAAGGCCCTACTGATGAAACATCTGGATAAGTTCTATAATGACGTTGATCTGCCATGGGTGAAATTAGTCAGGAATTCTTATTATCATAATTCAGTGCCCCATGTTGTCACTTTGAGTGGTTCTTTCTGGTGGAGAGGGTTTTTTAGCCTTGTAGATGAATGGAGGGCGATCACCAAGTGTGAACTGGGTGGTGGAAGCTCCATCCTGTTCTGGGATGATTTGTGGACGGACAGGTTGTTATCTCACCAATTTCCAAGGCTTTTTTCTTATGTCAAGGACAAATTGATTTCGGTCAAAGAGTATCTGTGGCTCGAAGATCCAACTGCTGCATATTATTTGCCTCTTTCTATGGAGGCTTATCAGGAATATATTGACATGACACAGTTGTTACAAGGCGTGGTTCCCAGTGAGTCTTCTGACAAATGGATCAGTTGTTTGGCAAAGGGGAAATACACATCAAGTAGTTTCTACCAGTTCTATTTTTCTGGTATCACTACTCATATGCCCTCTTGTTGGATATGGAAGTCAAAGTGTATGTCCAAGCATAAGGTTTTTGCTTGGCTCATACTACATGACAGGATCAATACAAAGGACATGTTACTACGCAGGCATTGGAATGTTACAAACAATCATAATTGTGTGCTCTGCCCTCGGCACCAATATGAAGACTGGGTGCATTTATTCTTTCAATGTACTTTCAGCCAAAGAGTATGGTCATATTTGCAGATCAGCTGGCATGATGCTTCAATGTTGGATAATCTGTTGATTGCCAGAAAGGGTTTTGAGGGACCATGTTTTACTGAGATTGTTATTTTGGCTTGCTGGAATATTTGGAAGCAGAGGAATGGTTACATTTTTAAGGAGATTTTGCCTACATTCAGAAGCTGGAAGGCTGGTTTCTTCGTGGATGTCACCTTGCTTGGGCATAGGGTGAAAGATTCTGTTAAACCTCTTTTGTCATCATGGCTTGACAACTTACAATAATTTTTGCATGTAAATATTTGTAATTATTGCCTGTACAGTTGTTCTTTATTTCAATAAAAGGCTGTGGGGGTCTCCCCTACAGTATTTAATTTCAAAAAAAAATGGAACAGGTACGGGTATTCTGTCCTCAACAGATCCTCTCGTTCCCAGGTAGCTTCTTCCTCGGTGTGTCTTCCCCACTGCACTTTATAAAACCTGGTGACCTTGTTGCGGGTGCGGCGTTCTGACTCATCCAAAATTCTGACGGGGCTTTCCTCATAAGTCAGTTCAGAGCTTAATTCCAGGTCCAGATAATCGGCTTGCTTGGTTGGTGGTGATAGGTATTTCCTTAGCTGGGAGACGTGGAATACGTCATGAACTCCGGCTAGTTTTTTTGGCAATTCTAGCTGGTAGGCTACTGCTCCCCTTTTTGCTATTACCCTAAAGGGTCCAATGAACCTAGGGGCGAGTTTTCCCTTTACCTGAAACCTCTTCAAGCCTTTGAGAGGTGTGACCCGGAGATAGGCATACTCGTCCACTTCGAAACTGATATGTCGGTGTTTGCGGTCGTAATAACTCTTTTGTCGGGACTAAGCTGCCCTTAGTCGGTCTTGGATTAGGCGTACCTGTTTCTCGGCCTCCTGCAACGTGTCGGGCCCGAAGATTCGGTTGTCTCCAGTTTCGGACCAGTTGAGTGGGGTCCGACACTTCCTTCCATACAGGGCCTCGAATGGTGACATCTTCAAACTACTCTGATGGCTATTGTTGTAGGAGAATTCTGCGTAAGGTAAGCTGTCTTCCCAACCAGCTCCATAGGAGAGTACCCACGAGCGGAGCATATCCTCTAGGATTTGATTAACTCGTTCATTTTGTCCATCTGTTTGGGGGTGATAAGCCGTGCTAAAGGATAGTTCTGTCCCCATGGCACGGTGCAAGCTTGTCCAGAACTTGGAGGTGAATTGGGTACCTCTATCTGACACGATGGTCTTTGGCACGCCGTGAAGCTTAACAATCTTGTTTACGTAAAGTTGGGCGAGCTGGTCGGATCGGTGAGTGGTCTTGACAGGGATAAAGTGGGCCACTTTGGTGAGGCGATCGACAATGACCCATATGGAGTCATTCCCTTTGCTGGATTTGGGGAGTCCGACGATGAAGTCCATGCATATATTGTCCCACTTCCACTCGGGTACCTTGAGAGGTTGGAGGAGTCCCGCTGGTTTCTGGTGTTCGGCCTTGACTATGTTGCAGGTGTTGCAGCAGGCGACATGGTACGCGATTTCCTTCTTCATGCCCGCCCACCAAAATATTTGCTTCAGATCTTGGTACATCTTGGTACTCCCGGGGTGAATGGAATAGGCGGACTCGTGGGCCTCCTTGAGGATCTTCTGTTTTAGCGCCATGTCATCGGGTACACAAAGGCGCTTCCCATAACGGAGTATGCCGTGGTCGTCTACTGAGAACTCCTTAGCCTTTCCCAAAGGAATCTTGGCCTTGATTTCTGCTATGCCGGGATTGTTGGCTTGTCCAAGTTTTATTTCTTCCTCAAGATCGGGCTTCACTTCCAAGGTGCTCAAGTAGGCCCGGTTTCCTACGCACAGGTTAAGTTTGGCGAACTCACTCTCCAGACTCGGGGGTAAAGAAGTGGATTTCCGGCTTAAAGCATCGGCTACCACGTTGGCCTTTCCGGGGTGGTAGTGTATCCCGAGATCATAATCCTTAATCAATTCCAACCACCTCCTCTGCCTTAGGTTGAGGTCGGGTTGGGTGAAGATGTACTTCAAGCTTTTGTGGTCCGTGTAGATTTCACATCTTCGGCCGACTAGGTGGTGTCTCCATGTTTTCAGGGCATGGACGACAACTGCTAATTCTAAGTCATGGGTGGGGTAGTTTGACTCGTGGGTCTTGAGTTGCATGGACGTGTAATCTATAACCTTCCCCTCTTGCATGAGTACGGCTCCCAGTCCACTCCTGGAGGCGTCACAGTAAACGGTGAAGTCCTTGGTGTCGTCTGGTAACACGAGTATCGGGGCTATGGTCAACCGGGTTTTTTAACTTCTCGAAGCTCAACTGACATTCCGCGGTCCAGGTGTACTTTCGGTTCTTCTTCAATAAGTCGGTCATGGGTTTAGCTATCTTTGAGAAATTCTCGATGAATCTCCGATAATATCCTGCCAGTCCCAAGAAGCTTCTAATTTCGGACGTATTGGTGGGGGCCTTCCATTCTAACACGTCGGCAATCTTGCTAGGGTTCACAGCTACGCCGGCTCCTGACAGTACATGCCCCAAGAATTCAACTTCCTTCAACCAGAACTGACATTTGCTGAACTTGGCGTAGAGTTGTTGGTCCCGTAGACGCTGGAGGACCAGTCTAAGATGTTGGCCGTGTTCCTCCTCATTTTTGGAGTAGATAAGAATGTCGTCGATGAATACCACGACGAATTTGTCAAGATATTCCATGAATATTTTATTCATCATGCCCATAAAGTATGCGGGGGCGTTGGTTAGGCCAAATGACATGACCGTACACTCATAAAGCCCGTATCTGGTGGTAAAGGCGGTCTTGGGTATATCACTTTCCCGAATCTTCAGTTGGTAATATCCCGTGCGGAGATCAATTTTTGAGAAAACCCATGCACCACGAAGTTGTTCAAACAAATCATTAATCCGGGGCAGGGGGTACTTGTTCTTGATGGTGACCTGGTTGAGAGCCCGATAGTCGATGCACAATCTGAGCGTACCATCACTCTTCTTGTCGAACAGAACGGGAGAACCCTAAGGGGAGACACTGGGGCGGATAAACTTCTTCTCAATTAGTTCATCCAGTTGCCTTTTTAGTTCCACTAACTCAGGACTTGTCATTCGATAATGCTTCTTGAAGATGGGATTAGTTCCAGGTACTACTTCAATGGCAAATTCCACGTCTCGGTCGGGAGGCATTCCTGGCAACTCATCGGGGAACACATCGGGGTATTCGCTGACCACATAGATTTCACCTATTTCCGGTGCTTGGATTGAGAACACCCTGGCCTTCACTTGGGGTGGCTTATTTGGCAAATAAGTGGTGCGGATACCTTCTGGGTTGGTAAGGGTGACTGACCTGGAAGCGCAGTCAATCTGGGCTGCATGCTGCGCTAGCCAGTCCATCCCGAGGATGGCGTCCAGGCCGGGGGTGTCAAGGGTGTTGAGCTGAGCTGGAAATTCCACTTGATTGATGTTGATGGTTAACTGCTGGCAACCCGTATTGGTCTTCATCTTGGAGGCGGGGGTTTGTATCACCAAAAGATGGTCCAGAGGAAAAACGGGAAAACGGTGTTTAGCAACAAAATCCTTGGAGATGAAAGAGTGGGAAGCTCCATAGTCAAATAAAACTATCACGGGTTTAGTGTTGATAGTACACATACCAAGCACCACTTCTGAAGCCTCGTATGCCTCCTCGGCGGACATGTGATGAACTCGGGCAACTTGAGGTGGCTTGGTGGCGCCGACGGAGGTTTCGTTGGGGGCGCGGTGGTTGTTGGCGCCATTGCTGTTGTGAGCCAGGGGGCAGTCGGCGATGTAATGTCCAGTCTTTCCACACTTGAAGCATGAGTTGTCCCTCTTGTAGTCGTCCACCAGGGGACGCTTGTGGTAGAATTCAGTCCGGTTGTATCCCTCTCGCTTGGGAGGGTTCCACGTATTTGGACGAGCTGGGGCTTGCGGGTTTGGGGTCCCTTCCGGTTAATGCTTGCGAGGTTCAAACTTCCTTTTGTGGGAATCGTAGATGGTGCGATGCTCCCTTTCGGAGATCAGGGCAGTATTGACCATGGCTTGAAAATCTGGAAACTGCAGGACGCTGAGCTGGGTCTTGATGGCTTGGTGCATTCCATGGAAGAACCTGTCTTTCTTCTTCTCGTCTGTGTTGACATCATCTGGGGCATAACGGGCAAGATCGTTGAACTTGGCTAGGTACTCGCTTATGGTTGAGTTGCCTTGAGTGAGCGCTAAAAGTTCCTGCTGCTTCATCTTCATAAGACTCGAGGGTATGTAGGTTTTGCGGAAAATCTCCCGGAATTCGGCCCAAGTGATGGCTGCCTCATCTTCTCTCATAATAAACCGGCTGTCCCACCACACATCGGCTGGTCCTTCAAGATTGTGAGTGACAAAGGGCACCTTGTCCTGCTCGTCAACGCGAGCGATCTCCAACTTCTTTTCCATTGTACGGAGCCAATCATCTGCTTCGAGTGGGTTGGTGGCCTAAGAGAACATAGGTGGCTGAGTGTGTTGGAAGTCCTGGAGTTTGGAGCGAGTAGGGCGAGAAGTGTTTTGTGCTTGCATGTAGCTTCCAAACTCCCTCATGATTTGAGTCATGTTCTGCTGGTGACGCTCATCCATCATTAACAATAGCTGGCTTGGAGTTGGTTCCCGGGGAGGAGCTGACGGCGGTGGAGGCATTGGGTCCACGCCGGCTTGTCGGGCTGAACGATGGATTGGAATCCCTCGGCTTCCACTTGTACCTGTGCGGGGCCTCATCCTGAAGGTGGGGCGTACCATGAGCATCCACATGGGGAGGAAGAAGTGCAACATCCCATAAAATCCGAACAAGAGCAAGAGATAAAACAAAGGCATCATTATACAGTGGAGAGTTGGGTTAGATGGCATACATTACATGCTATAATACAGCATACAAGCCGTAACTACCCTTTATTCTAGCACGCGTTGGACTACGCGGTCCCCCACTAAGATGCATAACTAAGATACACGCGCTTTCGCTCCTCGGCTAGCGCCTAAAACTCCATCTCGAGGGGAGTGGCTGGTGCGATGATGTCGAGGCTGTCATCGCTCTCTTCCTTGACGTCGGCGTTGGTCGAAGAAGGCGCCCCGGGGGTGTACGTGGGAGTCGGCGGGGCGGCGGTGGTGCGGCGGCGCTGAGTGGAGGGTGCTGGTGGAAGCTCGGTGGATGTGCGGGGCCTGAAGTGAGGAGTGGCGGTGGAACTACGGAATGGGGTGGCTCGGGCAGGTGCGACAACGAGCCTTGCCCTAAGCTGGTCAAGAGTACTACGAGGGTGAGGAATGGGACGAGGGGAACAACTCCCGGCGCCCTAGCGGCCTCGGCGGCGGTGAGGTTGGCACGGAGAACAGACATCTGGAAAAGGGTGTCCTGCAGGTACTGGTGGAGGTGGGATGTGTACCGGAGAAGTGAGGTGAGCGCGGGGGTGGTGCCTCCGGGGTTGGGGAAGAGAACATCCACGTTGCTCAGGTCTAACCTCGGGAAGTAGACGTAGCAGGTGCACACCTTCATGACAGGGTCATGGGTGCGAAGGAAGACGAGGGCGTCCCCGGACATCTCCTGGAGGGCGCGGGTCACCTGGTTGGTGATGCCGGAGGAGAGGACGTAGGAGGGTCCATCTTCATCCGGCCTGGCTTCTAGGTAGACCGTGGCGGTGAACTCGGTGCGAGGCCCATGAGAGCGGGAGTAGAACACGCGGAATTTCGGAGGTGGCGCGGATGGGTAGAGGTGGCCCCAAGTCTCACGGAGGTACTTGACCATGCCAAGCTCGTGCACCGCGGTGGTCTCTACGAGGAGTTCGAACGTCATCTGTACCATAGATAAGAGGGTGAGTGACAAGGTCAAATAAACACAAAACAGGTAGAGAAACAATTGAAACAACAAGGCAACGTTCGTTGTCTAGGGTTCTCGCTCAGAACTAGGGTATCCTATGGGAAGTTAGGCTCTGATACCAAGCACTGTGACACCCTGATCCGGAGACCGAGACATCTCATATATCAGTCTCAGGAGCACTGAATGTATGGCAACTTGATAACAGAACATAACCACTTTATTCAAGGGGGTCGGGAACCGACGATATTTTACAAGGGTCTCGTTACAAGGCTGCGCCCTAGCGCACACAACAGTTTGTACATTATTTATTGAAAATTACTTCATCAGAGGGCGTCAGCGGGATGACGGAAGCGTGTGATGATGAGGGCCTAACTCCACGGGGCTCTGCCTGGATACCGGATCTAGTTCTCGTACAAGGGGTACTCGGCGACGGGGGTAGGAGGATCTAGCCACATGAAAAGCCAGGTGAGTAAATGGAATGTACTCGCAAGACATCAATCCTCAATCAACCGTAACCAACGATCCTATATGGCATGGCATGGGTGCAGTAGTTTAAGGTGCGAGTCCAAGCTTAATGGTTGGACTTAACTTACCTACTTACCTGTGACGGAAACCGTGGATTATGAGAACGAGTCTTATTCCCACACAACAATATTCTCAACACTTAGGTTCTCAAGCTTGACCAACTTTGGTCCACTTATCAACTCATTCAATTTTAGCCAACTCTGACCACTTAGTGAGTTTAGTTCTCCCTGTTCGACTGGACTGACTCTAGTGTGACTAGACCCAACACCGTTCCTTGGGTAGGAACAACACTAGATTCTAGATTTGACACTCTCGAGAGGTTGCAACTTTTATCCACACGTTGGGGTCTAAGCTTGTACCGCCGGTACCGAAGTACTACACCCATCATGGCGACAGCACAAACCTATTCTCCCGTAGCCGTCCGCGCTACCAAGACACTCCTTGTATAGCTACCAACTTACCACTCGGGCTAAGTCTTATGACGAAGTGAATCCGGCACGTCCCCAACTCATGAGCAACGCCTAGCTCCGGAACCTTCGCAAGACTAGCCCCGGCCACAACTATGCAGTAAGCGACTAGACTTGCCAAGTGGGTAGCATCAAAAGAGGCTCGATGGGCTACTAAGCTACGGTCTGCCCATTTTAACGATGCATGGTTATGCGGGTGGTGTTTGGCGAGTGGCACTATATGACTCAATCTAGTCGACGGAGGGGATTACTCACGTAGCACGATTCATACTTAGTGACCAAACAAGCAACAAACATTAGTCCACATGTTATAATGGGATATAACAATCACATAACAATCCAGCAAAGATGAATAAATTCAACCGGGCGATGGCGGAGATGCCTCCGGCCAGTGACAGCCACAGGTTGAGTAAGAAAAAAAATAGAAAAATCAACTGGGCGATGGCGGAGATGCCTCCGGCCAGTGACAGCCACAGGTTGAGTAAAAGAAGATAAAATAGCACAGTTGGTTAGCATCAACCGGGCGATGGCGGAGATGCCTCTGGCCAGTAACAGCCACGGATCGACTACAAAAGTTAGTGGAGGTGTCCACGCGATCCCGTTCCTCCATTCCATTGACTGCGGCAGTTCCCCCAGTCCATCGTCGTCGGAATGGGGAGTGGTGCATGGTACCGTCCAACACAACGCCACAACTCTACAGAAAAGTAGCCGCTTCAATCCACTTGTCCAGGACCCAACGTGTATTTAGACGGGGTACCGGAACTCAACTCACGGAACATGAGTTTATCGTATTACAGGAAATAAAGGTGGCAATAATAAATTTGCATGAAATCATAAGCATGAAATAATAGGCAAGTGATGTGGCATATGAGATGCAACTAGTGTTCAAACAATTGAAAAATAAGGCATCGACAAGTTGGAACAGATGGTTGGGGGCTGATGGCTTGCCTTCAGGGATAGGTTCCACCTCCACTTCAAAGGTAGGGTTTGGATCTATTAAATAAATTGCAAAACATGGTTAAAACCCTTCACAAAGCATTTCAAGGTTCAGTGGGCAATTGAACTTCAAATCCATTGAAACCAGTGGCATTAGATAGATCTTTTCAAAACCAAGCTACTGCAAAAAGATTCGTATTTTTTTGAATATTTTTGAGAGAGTTATGACCTTCCAAAGTTGACCCTAAAAATCTGTTTTTCCAAAACAGAGAAAAAAAACAGAAAACAAAACTATTCGAAAACACTAGAAATTTGACGGGTGGGACCCGCCCTTTAAAATCCGAATCGGTACGTGCCGGGAAATAAGAACAGAGGGGGGAGGGAGGTCGCCGTCGCCGGCGTGCTCACCGTCGAGGGCAGGGCGGCGAACTAGGGCATCCAGGCGTCGGTGAGGGTGTCTACGTCTTTCTGGTGGTGTGGATTGGAGGGGGAGGCGAGGGAATGGTGCGGGGAAGGGCTGCAGGGAAGGAATCGGTCGGTGACCGAGTGGCGGAGGCGGGGTGGTCGCCGTCGATTGGGGGGCTCCCCGGTTGCCAACCCGGGAGGAGGAGGGGTGGAGAGGGATGGTGGGTGGTGGTGCTTCTTCGGAGCGGCCGGGGGGCTCCTTTTATAGCTCCCCACGGTGGGGGTCCGGTTGAGGTCCGCGGCGAGGTGTCAAGGTGCGGTGGCCGGGCAGGGGGCTTGACGACGGACGGCGCGTCGATGGTGTAGTGGCAGGGCGTCGTGGACGACGGGTTCTCGCGCCCGTGGATAAGCTTGGGGTGGCGTGGCATCTGCGGGCGGTGCGGGGTCCGGGCGGCCATGACGGGGCGGCGACACGGGGAGGGCGGTGCAGAGGAGACGACGGACGGCGCGGTGATGGTGTGGCGGCAGTGCGGCCCTGTGCGGATGCTGGTCGACGGGATTCGCGGCGCGGTGCTGTGGAGGGCACAGTGGCGTGGAGGGGGTCCCGCGGCGGCGTTGTGAAAGCGGCGCGTCGCCTTGCGGACGTCGGTGCACGGGAGGGGATGAGGCAGAGGGGGTGCCGTGGTGGTCGTGCAGGAGGTGGGGAAGTTGAGGGACACGAGGGGAGGCGATGGGGGTGTCACCGGCGGCGACCAAGGACTGGCGGCACCGTCGTGCTCACTGGCCTGACCATGCCGACATCGGCATCAGGATGTTTCTCCCATCCTAGGGCTCTTCAAACAAAACCAATCGTGTCACGTGGTGCCAAATTCAAAACCCTATCACTTTGTAGATGTGAGATTTGGCTGGTTTGCAACTTGGGCTATACTAAATGTTCAACAAACACTTCTGGCCAGAAAAAGAAAAGGTATTTTGGGCAACTAAAATAAAAGATATTTGGCCAAAAAAAATCATGGAGGTAGTTATAGGTCCAGAGCATCTACCCTGTAATTTTGTAATTTTTGAAAAATATTCAGTAGGGTTTCCAAATATAACAAGTTTGGGGCAGAAAGTAAAGTGGAGAAAATCTCCAAAAATTCTCTAGCAAGGTAGGGAATATTTTTGCATATTTGGGTTACATATTGGGTAGGGGTCCTCCCAGAATTTTTGGAGAATTTTGTAAGATGGTATTGACATGCTTCCTTTTGACAACTAAGGTTAGGCCTTTTTGTATTTAAGGAAAAGACAAATACCTTGAGATTCTTGGGGGTTTCGGAAATGTAGGAAGAAAAGGAGGTGCCAAGATTATAAGATCCAAATTCAAATCCAACTTTTTGGTTTGACAGAGAAAATTTTATAGGACCAAAATTCGGGATGTGACATTGGGCCTTAGATGGGCCGGTCCGTTTGCCACGTGTCACCATCCGCCACATCCAGAAAACGTCACTGATGAATTGGGCCTTAGATGGGCCAGTCCGGACGCTCGCGACGTTTGAAAATATTGCGACGTTTTTTCGGGTCAACAAAAAATTTGCTGATTCGTCTGTGACAATCGATCCCTGACTTTTTTTCCGTCGCGTAAAACATCGCAGATGGTCTCTAGCGACGTTTTGGAGCTCTTTAGCGACGGTTTTGAAACGTCACTGATCAACAGATTTTTAGTAGTGTGCGGGGCCTCCACGGCAGAGGCGACTCCCGATCCTTCTTCTCGAGAAGGGAGGACCCGGCGGGAGACACCGACGACGAGAGAGCGTACCACCAGGCTTACATACGTCCAGGATCTTCACTCCTGCTGCGTGGAGGCTGGGGCAAGCCTAGACCGTAGGCAATAGCTCTGTGGACCCTTCAAGAGCAAGGTGAACCGGCCTTGTCGGGGGAGCACCGCGCTCACGTCGGTAGCCTCTCCAACGCGCCCGGACGAGCAACTCACCTCGGAAGCATGAGCAACTCGCCTAGGAAGCCAAGGTGCTTTCCATCAGCTCCGTGGCTGCACCGCCGGTGCGCGAACGGGTGCAGGGGCACTCCCCACACCTCGGCGTCGAGCCAAGATGAGGGGAAGCGCGCTTCCCTCGCCTGCAGTGCCCTTCCAGCCGCACTGGAAGGGCCGCCGCCGACCTTGTCAACAACTATGGAAGACAAGGCAGCGGCGCCCCGCTTTGGATTGTGGGTAGCTCCGGTTGCCTAGCGGTCCGTCGAGGGACCCTCGAGGCCACCACCTTCATCAGCAACGGCGACCTCGTTTCCGCTGCCACGCCCGCCGTTCGGCGTGCTCACCGCCATGGGCTGCATCTTTCTACGCCAACAAGCTACCAAGATGAAGAATCAAGGCTCGGGGGGAGAAGAAGTGCTCTGGTGCCTCCTCCCATTCTCCATCGCTCCCTTTTTATACTGCCTGGGCGGTGTAGAAGGGGAGTTAATGGAGAAGAAATGCCGGTGCCCGCTCGTCTCCCAACCACCGGCGCTGTAAATGTGATGGGACCCGCTCGTCGCCCGGGATTCGCCCGCGTCCGCGGCGCGCCTCGTCGAATCCCGACGTCGCAACCTTTTACCAGCAGGACACGCAAGGGAGTAAATGCTGGCTGCCGGTTTCCCGCTGACAAAGCTGAAGCCAAGCGGACGGCCCGCCAGGCTTTACACGCCTTTTCATGCAGTTCTTGCTTCGCACTTTTTCTCTTTGCTAATGCACCACCGCTGGCTTCACGCCCTCTACAGTTTTTCCTGCGTACCGCGTGAGCGGGGGCTAGGACACGGTGCCTATGCCGGGCCAGACCCGCAAGCATAAGTCCAAGTATGACAATGAGATCTGTCTCGCGGGCCAGCTCCCGTGCACGTCAACTCCCCGTGAAACTTGGCACTTGTGTCTCCTCGCACGGCACCCAGGCTCAAACTAACGAGTCGTGTGTGCCCAGTCAGTGTGCGAAACCAGCTTCCCTATGCCATGTCGCAATGCAGGATCCCCAAGGGGGGCCAAGAGCGGCGCTTCATGCAGACGCCACGCAAGGCCTCACTCGGATAAGCCTCCCGAGGGAGCAACGAGCAGCCCGCTGCAAGGACTCGGGAAATTCCCAGCAGCTGAAAACAGCTAAGTCAAAATGGCTTCTCGCCACCCTACTACCTGCCCTTTTCTTTCCAATTCTGGAACGACTCAGGGGCCTTTTCTTGAAAACCTCATGAACCATGTTTGCGCGTCAAGGGGGAGCAACCGAGTATCGCACGAGCGGTGACTGCTGTCTGTGGACTACGGGTTGGGACCTAAGACGCAGAACGATCGCATGGTGGATGGGGAAAGAAAGAAAAGCCCTCGCGGGGAACTGGAACATCACAAAATACCACAATACGCAAAGTACGTGCATACACTTGCGAACGACAAGTACTTCATTACAACAAAATTATAATGCAGATACAAGAGGACGGCTCTAGGAGTCTACTCCGCCGGGGCATCACGGGCCTCATCGTCAGCGCCCCCCCCCCCTTGAGGCGTCCCCGCCGTCGGCCTACACCGGCTCCAAGACCGCGCCCAGGCAAAGGCCCGCTTGGTTAACCGCACCGGAGTTGCGGAGCAGGCAGAGGTTGGTGAAGATCAGCTTGCCTGCCTGGGAGAGGAGGTCGCGGCATTCGCTCTCTATGACCCCGTCCGCCTCGCCGACCGCTTTCTCCAAGTGCTCCACCAGGCTGAGGAAGAAGAAGATGTGGCTCGTGGCAACACCGGGCTGTAACGCGCCGGGGAGGCCGAGGTTTTCCCCATTGAGGCGCGAGTAGACTCGCTGGGTGCGGTGGATGAGCTCCCGCATCATGGCTTGCCGCTCCTCTCCCAGCGCTTCGGAGGTCTCCCTCTCCAGCTTAAGCTCCCCCACCTGCTTCAGGAGGGGCTCAATCTGCTGTAGCGTGTCGTCGTGCTCCTTGCACACCCGCCCCGTCCCCATCAGCACCAGGTTGCGCTCCCCCCTCAAGGTGTCAGATTCCTCCCGAGCGGAGTTATGCTCCTTGCGAAGCCGCTGCGCCCCTCGCCTGGCGTGATCTAGCTCCTTCTTTAGGTCGCGGACCTTCTCCGCCTGACGCGCCTCCTGCGTCTTGATCTTCTGGTCGAAGGCGTCGCACTCCTGGGCATGTATTTCCCTGGTTTTCTGGGCAAACTCCTCCTCCAGGGCGTCCCGTTTCTTGACGAGGCGGGTGTCCGCGTCAGCGTTAAGCCTGCTCTCCCGCCCGTCGAGAGCTTCCTGGCGGGAAATCAGAGCTTCCTCGAGTTGCTCCAGGCGAGCCCTCTACATCTGCTGCTCCGCATCGGTGCGCGCATGTTCGCACTCGCGTAGCGCGAGCTCCCTCTCGGAGTCTTCAGTGGCTAGGAGGCGCACCTCCGCCTCTGCCTCCTTCGCTGTCGTGGCAGCCGAGGTGGCCTCCTCTGCCGCGGCTGCCGCTCCTCCGCGCCTAGCAGCCGCGCCTCATGGACCCCACGGCGCTCCGCCGCAAGGCGCCCGGCACTCATCCTCGAGCGCAGCGCGCTCCACCGCAAGGCGCTAGCGCTCGGCCTCGAGTTCGGTGAGCCCCGCCGTATGAATCCCACCAAGCCCATTGATGGCATGGTGGGCGCGCACCAGCAGGCTGTAATGCAGGCGGCTTGCCTATAGGGCACTCCGGGAGACCACAATGTCCCAACCCATTACGACGGGCTGGTCGAGGAGCTCCTCTGTTGCTGAGGGCTCGCCCCATGCTAGGAGAGTGGCGCTCTCCCCTGCAGCGCCGCCTCCCAGCGCCATCTCCGGCACATCCTCCTGAGGAGCCCCCCTCCCTATAGGAGGGGCGGCGACTTGGGGCTCAGCAACCAACTCCGAGCTTGTTCCCTCCACGGACGCGCATCCTGCGGCCTCGCCCGCCACGAGGGTCCCTCCCACGACAGGTACTGGCGCCTCCGCCGCCGCCTCCGCCGTGGCTACCACCGGCTCCGCCGCCACATCCCCGCTCGCGGGTGCCATTGCCTCGGGCACCGGACCCCTGGCAACAGACGATGCTGTGGCGACTGTGTTGTTCCGCGGCGCTTTCGCCGGAGGAGCCCTACAATCAACTATGGCATCAAGACAAATCTCGGCATGAAGAAGCGAAAGAAAGTTGCAGGTTCTCTGCGCGGGACTTACGAGTTGATGAACAACCATGGCCTCTTCTTCACCCCAACTCGCGGGGTCGTACTACCCTGGGCGAAGGCGCTCCCCTCCGTCGCGCGGGCCAGGGGGCTTGGCCCGTGCCGGGAGCCACCCGCCGTCGCCTCCTTCGAGCGGCTCCTTCGCGAGGACATATCCTCACCATCGGCGCCACCGTCTGCCCCTCCGCGCTCCTCCTCGAAGTACACTGTGCGCCTTCAACCGTGCCTCCAGGGGCACCATCTCCCCTTCGGTGTCAGAATCCTCGAGCGGGCCCAACGCGACAAGTGGCTTTGTGGAGGGCGCCCCCATCGTTGTCGTTGTCGAGGGAGATCACCTCGTTGGCGGCCGCTGCCTGGGACGTCTCGTCTCCAACTCCGTCGTCCCCGGGTGCCACGTCCGCCTCATCGTCTTCGTGAGGCAACACGACGCCCACCAGGCCTTTCGTGTCGAAGGGCGGCATCTCTTGTCGGATCGCGTCCCACAAGCTCTGCTTCCGCTTGTATAGTGGGCGGACTTCTCTGGCGGGCTTCTCAATGCCCTCCCCTCCGAAGAGTGCGCGAGTGGCGGCGGCGACCGCCGTAGCACTGAGACTGCTTTTCGACAACCGGATGTCGTCCGTCGAATTGATCAGCGTCCACATCGGCCTCGAGTGTTCCTGCAGCGGCACCATGCTCTGCCGCAGGTATTCCGCCACCACCATCTGCCCCGTGAGGCCTTTCTTCTTCAAGAGGGCGATGCGCACTATGAGGGTTTGCATCGCCACACCAGCATGAAGGCGGGAGCTGCACCACAAGTCCTTCCTTTGGGAGCTTCTCCGGCCGCTCAGTGGGAAGATCAAGAAGTGCCTCGTCGTCACTACCGACGTCCGCAAACACCCAATCGCGGCGAAAGTCCTCCAGCTTCTTAGTCATCGCCATGGTGATCAGGCTTCCCAACACGGAGGGCTCCAGGCGAAAGGAGACACAGCCGGTGATGTCAGACGCGCTCATCTGCAGGCTATAGAAGTGCCGAAAGAAGGCCACGGACGGCTCCACGTAGAGGAATGCCTCAGAGAGATATGAGAAGGTGGCGAGGATAGTGATCGAAGTCGGATGGAGGGGAAGGAGGTGGATCCGGTAGTGCCGCAGGATCTCCAAGAAGAAGGCGGAGAATGGGGGCACCAGCCCCGCCATCAGTGCGTGAGTAAAGACCGGCTGTAGCGGCCCGTTGCGCCTCCGTGCCGCGTCAGAGCCGACTCTGATGTCTGTCGCGCCTCCTTCGTTGAAAGCATCGGCAACAAAGCCGCGGACTTTGGCGAGGGCCTCCTCGCTGCGGAAGCACAAAGCCCCGAGCACCACGGGCGTGGAAGCCTCCGCCTCCTCCACTGTTCTCTTGCCCCGACCTGTGGCGGACCTGGTGGGAGACATGGAGATGGGACGGAGCCCCGAAGGAAGGACTTGGGGGCAGAAGGAAGAAGAGAGCTAGCTGGCGCTCGGGTGAAGGTTTGGAAGTGCGGAAGATGAGAACCGGCGTGGTTCTCCCCTCTTTATAGGTAAAGGTGGGGCCGTTGTGCTACCGCGACGTGGAGATCGTGGGAGTTGCGTGGGCGTGCGCAGCAGAAGGATTGGACACGTGGAGCGGCGGGGCCTGACAACCTATAGGCCCCCTACCTCTTCACCTCCGCCATCTCGTCTTCGTCGCCCGGACTCCGCTTCCTCGACTCCTGAGACAGATGCTTTTGAGGCACGGGCTCGGGGGCTACTGTCGGGACTGTGGGAACCAGGGTCCCCTGTCCCGGCTGTCAGCGGCACCAGCCGCCGCACGTCATCGCCAGATAAGGCGTAGACAGCTGGCACGCGCCTAGCGAGGGACGCCGCTCCCTCATGGGATCAAGACCAAGGGGCCTCGCCAAGTGCACCTCGCAAGGTCCCCCGATGAAGACCCCTCCGCATCTGCTCCGCAGAGGCAGGATGATGCCCAAAGTACGCTGCAGAGCCACGCCCGGGCGGTCTGCCCATTTCGGTGATTAAAGATATGGACGGTGCGAAGACCAGACCAAGGACAAGAGGACCATTCCTCTTTGGTGCTTAAAGAGCCCGCTCAAGGACCCGCTTTGGAAGGCAACGTCAGCAAGCCATGTACCCTCGTTTGTCTTCTCTTGACCAATTGTGGTTGCCCTTCCCGCCTAACGGAAGAGGCCCGGGTCACTATAAAAGGCAGTCCACTGCCTTCGTTGTAGAGGGGATGCTCGGATCATCTCCACAAGCAATACAGACAAATAAGAAGGAGTAGGGTGTTACACCTCCATGCTGGCCCGAACCTGGGTAAACCTCGTGTGTGTTTTTTGCCTTTCCCGCTCTGGCCCTCGTGAGGATCTCGTCGGTAGACTAGCTTTCAACCCTGTGGAAGAACAAGGGTACGCCGGAACCCGCGAATCCGACATCTTCCAAAGTGAAAGGCAGGGCAAAATCTGGCATTGCCAAAATAGGTGGAGATGTCATTTTTTTGTTCGAGTAACTTAAATGCTTCCTCTTGCTTCTCTGTTCATTTGAAAGAATCCTTCTTGAGAGCATCAAACAGTGGCCGACAAATTATTCCATAATTTGCAATATACCTTCTGTAGTAGCCATTTAAGCCCAACACTCCTCTTAACTGTGTGATATTTGTAGGTGTTGGCTAGTTGAGTATTGCTTGTATTTTTTGTGGATCTGTAGCTACTCCATTCCCACTGAGGATATGACCCAAATATTCTACCTATGTCTGGGCAAAACTGCATTTGGACCTTTTCGCATACAACTGATTTTTCTTCAGAATTTCCAGTACTTGTTTCAGGTGAAGGCAGTGCTCTGGCAATGTCTTGCTGTATATCAAAATGTCATCAAAGAACACAAGGGTGAACTTCCTCAGAGTGGGAGCAATAATGGAGTTCATGAGTTGCAGGAATGTTGTTGGGGCGTTAGTGAGTCCGAAAGGCTTGACAACATATTCATTATGGCATTGGTGAGTAGTGAAAGCTATTTTTTTGATATCCTCTTCTTTCATATGAATTTTGTGGTATCCACTCCATAGGTCAATCTTGGAGAAGAATTTTTCCCCATGCAGTTCATCAAGTAAATCCTCAATGATTGGTATAGGATGCTTGTTCTTGATAGTTTGCATATTCAGCTTCCTATATTCAGTGCGTTTTCTCCAGGTGTGGTCTTTATTCTTTACAACAATTGCTGGGGAAGAATATGGGCTGATGCTATCCCGGATTACTCCCTTGTGTAGTGAATCTTTCACTATGTTCTCCATCACTGTTTTCTGGTGGTGGGGCAATCTGTAAGGCCTCTTATTTATCACTGGTGCTCTAGGGTTTATGGGAATAGCATGGTCAGAGGTTCTTTTAGGTGGCAGTTCAGTTGGTTCAGAGAAAACTGAGCAGTATTCTGTGAGAATGTTCTGAACTTCTTTTGTTGGAGTGTCTTCTGTATTGCTGTCATCCACTACTGGTTTGATAAGCAAGACAACTCCACAGAGGGATTGGAGGAATAATTTGGAACTGCGGTTGCTCTCTTGCAATTCTCTGGAAGGTGGAAAACTGTCATCTGAGAATGTGGCAGTAGTGCCATTAGAAAGTTTTGTAGTTAGAGTCATCCTCTGTCGCAAAAGTGGAACATGGGGTTCCCCTAATGTGGCCAAAGTGGGTCCACCACCCGTGGGCCCACCAAGAAGACAAACAAAGCAAGGAATCAAGACCGGCAGGTGGGCCGCCCCACCTGCCCACGGGTACCCGACAAGCATGGCATCGGCAACCACGACTGAAGGACTGGGTGACCTTCCAGGGTCACCTCCAACCCGGCGAATGACGCGAAGGACCCGGAGCCCGAACTCCCGGCAGGAGGCCAGGCTCGCTCCCAGGTTCTCTCTCCGTACAGCTATGAGGATAAGCTTGCCAGCTCAGGCAGGAAGTTCCTAGAAGAGTTGGGCACCAAGAAGGTGAAGGCGCCGCGTGGGGACATGGTCGGTGGGGGTGTCAGCCCCTGTCCACCATGCTTTCTAAAAGGTGGACGACCGCACCTAACCCCTTGGAAGAATATTTGGACGAGAAGATGCCACGTCACCTCCTAAAGGCCACCGGGGGGTTTTCCCGCCTAAAACCTCCCATGCTCCTCGCATGCTCCTGTTGGATCCCCTTAGCCTATAAAAGGAGGACCGAGGCATGGGAGAGGAGGAGGGTGAGACTAAGCAGAAGACAAGACAAGATAGCACTAGTAGGAAAAAGCCTACCAGTGGCGCACCTATGTTCCTTACCCGTGGCGCATCATGGTGCGCCACGGCTACCGCGTCACTGGTAATATTTACCAGTGGCGCACCATGCTGATGCGCCACAGGTAGTTCAGTTACCCGTGGCGCGCCTCATTTTGGTGCGCCACTGGTAACAATTTTGTTTTTTTTAAATGATATACCCGTGGCGAACCCTATTTTGGTGCGCCACTGGTAAAAATTTGGAAATTTAAAAAAAAAGTGGGACGTGACCTCTCAGATCTAGATCTAGATCTAGATCGAGCTCGAGGTTGAACTCCATGTTGCAGAGCTTTAGCCGCGTCTGTCGTAAGCCAAGGGCATGACCACGGTTCTATGCCCAAGGTCTCTCGTAGGCCAAGGGAATGGCCACGATAACCGAGGATTTGGAGGAGCTCGAAATCGCCATCTATCTTCTTCTTCAAGGTTAGAGCTTGGGGACGAGGCCGGAGGAAGGGGGGACGAGAGGAAGGAGGGAGGTCGGGGCGGCGGCCATGGAGGAGGGAGGAGGAGATAGAGAGGAGAGGAGGAGTAAGTGGCGTCGTCCATGGAGGAGGAGGAGGAGGAGATAGAGAGGAGGAGGAAGATAGGAGTGTTGGAGATATGCCCAAGAGGCAATAATAATGATTATTGTTTATCATATTTCTTCGTTCATGATATGTTTAATTCCATGCTAGAATTGTATTAACCGGAAACAAATACATGTGTGGAATATAAACGGTAATGTGTCCCTAGTCTTTCCTCTTATGAGTAGTTCGTTTGATTAAGTGATGGTTAGATGTTTCCTAACCATGGATTTATGAATCGCTTAATAAACGAAGTTTGTATCATGGGAGATGATATAATGGACAAGACTCAAATTAAATAGATGTCAAATATAGTTTCCTTAGACCATGAGATTATTTCACTCCCGCTTATCGGAAGAGAGCTTTGTGGACATCAAACGTCACTTCGTAACTGGGTGATTATAAAGGTGGCTTTCAGGTTCTCCGATGATAGGTTGTTGGGTGACATGTTTCAAGACTGGGATTTGTTCGTCCAACAGTTGGATAGATATCTCTGGGCCCTCTCGGTAGTATAGCATCCAAACGCTTGCAAGCATATGACTAAGTGGCTAGTCATAAGGGATCCTATTCTATGGGAACGAGTAAAGAGAACTTGTCGGTAACGAGATTAATCAGATATGGAGATATCGGTGGATTGAATCTCGGACAAGTAATATATCGTGAAACAAAAAGAATTGTATATGGATTAATTGAATCCCGGACATTGTGGTTCGACTAGTAAAGTACTTCATCGAATATGTAGGAATTAATATGGGCATCCCGGTCCCGCTATTAATATGACATATTCACGAACCCGCAGAGTCACACACTTAACGTTCGATGTAGTTAGGGTTCGAGATAAATGATGGTGAGAACGAATATTGATTCGGAGTCCCGGATTGGATCCTGGACGTCACGAGGAGTTCCGGAGTGGTCCGGAGAATAAGATTCATATAAAGGAAAGTAGTTTCCGGAGGTTAAGAAAGGTTCGGGAATTTATCGGTAAAGTACCGGAATGTTCTAGAAGGTTCTAGAGGGGTCTAGAAGTGGGGCCCATAGGAGTATGGGGCCCACAAGGCATGAAGGGGTAGTGGGCTGGCCTATTGGGCCAGCCGCACCACTCCCTTAATGGCCCATGCGGGCCAAGCTTCTAGAAGGGGGGGGGCGGCCTAAACCCTAGAGGTTGCTTGGGGGGCAAGCCTCCCCCCCTTGCGCCGGCCCTAGATGGAGGGTGGGGCGCAGCCCCCCCTGCCCCCTATATAAGGAGGGCTAGAGGGAGGGGTGCGGCACCCCAAGGCCACCCCATAGGTGCCCTAGCCGCACCCCTCTCCCACCTTGCCGCCGCCCCTCTCCTCCTCCTCCTCTCTCCCGACAGCCGCTTGGCGAAGCCCTGTCGGATCTCCACCATACACACCACGCCACCGTCGTCGTGCTGTTGATCTCGAGCCTCTCCACCACCTCTTGCGGGATCAAGAACGTGGAGTCTTCATCGAGCTGTACGTGTGGATCTCTCGGAGGCGTTGCTCGTGCGGCGCTTGGATAATACATCTCCTCGCGACTAGACGAGTCTAGTTGCGGGGATCGACTAGCCAACCCCTGCCTCGACAAAACACTCACGGTTTTCTTCGAGGGTGAGATTCGATCTCCTTCTTGCTACCAACCTCTCGTAGATCGGATCTAGATGTTGGGTTTATTCCGCTATCTTTGCGTAGGAAAATTTTTGTTTTCTATGCTGCGACCCTTCAGTGGTATCAGAGCCTAGATCTATTCGTAGATGTTGGTGCGATTAGACACAAGTGTTGTGGGCGTTGATGATTTGAGTTGCTACCTTCTCGCGTGCACTTTGCATCTTTGCGGTACTGTAAGATTGAAGCGGCCCGGACCAACTTTACTCGTCCACGCACGAGAGACCGGTTCCACGACTGACATGCAACTTGTTTTGCATAAGTGGCTGGCGGGTGTCTGTTTCTCTTGCTTTAGTGAAGATGCAATTTTCAATGGAAGGCCTTTCAAAAGGATGAGTAAATCAGCAACTATTTTATCACCGTTGTGGCTTTGCGTAGATTAGAACGGTTCTATCTATTGACCCATTAGAAGCCACGTAAAAATTGCATAAACAAAGTAGAGGCGTCTAACTTGTTTTTGCAGGGTTTGTGATATGGTATGGCCTCAAGATATGATTATGTGATGTATGCAATGATCATGTTTTGTAATTATCACGACTTGCATGTCGATGAGTACGGCAACCGGCAGGAGCCTTATGGTTGTCTTTGATTTATTGTATGACCTGCGTGTCACTTTAATCACCATGTAATTGCTTTACTTTATTTGCTAAGAGTAGCCAATAGTAGTAGTTGCAATAGTTGGTGGAGACAACCATGGTGATGGCGTTTGAGCTGGTGATGATGGAGATCATGCCGGTGCTTTGGAGATGGAGATCAAAGGCACAAGAAAAGGCTATACCATGTCACAATATTGAATTGCATGTGATGTTAATCCTTTTTTATGCACCTTATGGTTTATGCCTAGATACGATCTCGACGGTAGCATGATAAGGTGATCTCTCACGTCAATATCAAGAAGTGTTCTCCCCTAGTATGCGCCGTTGCCAAAGTTCGTCGTTTTGAAGCACCACGTGATGATCGGGTGTGATAGATTCTACGTTCACATACAACGGGTGCAAGCCAGTTTGCACATGCAGAAATACTACGGTTTTCTTGACGAGCCTAGCATGTACAGACATGGCCTCGGAACACAAGAGCCGAAAGGCTAAACACGAGTCATATGATATGATCAACATGGAGATGTTCACCATTTGAAGCTGCGCCACTTCACGTGATGATCGGTTGTGGTGTAGTGGATTTTGGATCGTGTGTCACTAAACAACCAGAGAGATGTTGAGTTTAGTGGGAGTTCGTTTTATAATTAGATTATCTTTCGAACACGATATCATGAACATAGTCTAAACACCTTGCAAATAATGTTGTAGATCAATGGCCCTTCCCAACATCACCATGAACTTTAACGCGTTCCTAGAGAAAGACAAGCTGAAAGACGATGGAAGCAATTTCTCAGATTGGTTTATGAATCTGAAAATTATCCTCAAAGCTGCCAAGAAACTGTATGTCCTAGATGCACCGCTAGGTGAGGCTCCAGCAGAGGGAGCGGCTGAAGACATTAGGAATGTCTGGGCAGCCCGTTCAGAGGACCACGAGATAGTTAAGTGCGGTCTGTTGTATGGCTTAGGACCTAAGCTTCAAAAGCGTTTTGAGCACCATGGCGTTCATCAGATGATCGTTGATCTGAAAGCTATGTTTCAGACTCAAGCCAAGGTGGAGAGGTATGAAGCCTCTTCTAAGTTCTTTAGCTGTATGATGGAAGAGAACAGCTCCGTCAGTGAACACGTGCTCAAGATGTCTGGGTACGGTGATCGTCTGGCGCAGCTGGGTGTTGTGATTCCCAATGAGTTGGGGATTGACCGTGTTCTCCAGTCACTTCCACCGAGCTACAAAAGCTTTGTGATGAACTATAACATGCAAGGGATGGAGAAAACTCTCCCTGAGCTTTTCGCGATGTTAAAGACCGCGGAAGTGGAAATCAAGAAGGAGCATCAAGTGTTGATGGTCAACAAGACCACCAGTTTCAAGAAAAAGGGCAAAAGAGACAACTTCAAGAGGGACGGCAAGCGAGCTGCCGGGCCTGCGAGGAAGTCAAGGAAGGGCCCTAAGTCTGATACTGAGTGCTTCTACTGCAAGGGAACCGGACACTGGAAGCGGAACTGCCCCAAGTATTTGGCAGACAAGAAGGCTGGCACCGTCAAACAAGGTATATATGATATACAAGTTATTGATGTGTATTTAACAAGTGATCGTAGTAGCACCTGGGTATTTGATACTGGTTCGGTTGCTAATATATGTAACTCGAAACAGGAGCTGCGGAATAGACGGCGCTTGGCAAGGGACGAGGTGACGATGCGAGTTGGAAATGGATCAAAAGTTGAAGTCATCGCTGTCGGCACACTCCCTCTGCATTTACCTTCGGGATTAGTTTTAAACCTTAATAATTGTTATTATGTGCCTGCGTTAAGCATGAACATTATATCTGGATCTTGTTTATTGCGAGACGGTTATTCATTTAAGTCTGAAAACTTTGGTATTTCGATTTATATGGATAATACCTTTTATGGTCATGCACCTGAGAGGAATGGTTTATTTCTATTGGATCTCGATAGTAGTGATACACATGTTCATAACATTGATGCCAAAAGATGCAAAGTGAATGATGATAATACCACGTATTTGTGGCACTGCCGTTTGGGTCATATTGGTGTAAAGCGCATGAAGAAACTCCATTCTGATGGACTTTTGGATTCACTTGATTTTGAATCATTTGAAACTTGCGAACCATGCCTTATGGGTAAGATGACTCGAACACCCTTCTCCGGCACGATGGAGAGAGCAACAGACTTGTTGGAAATCATACATACCGATGTGTGTGGTCCGATGAGTGTTGCAGCACGCGGTGGATATCGTTACTTCTTAACCTTCACCGATGATTTGAGTAGATATGGGTATATTTACTTAATGAAGCATAAGTCTGAAACGTTCGAAAAGTTCAAAGAATTTCAGAGTGAAGTTGAGAACCATCGTAACAAGAAAATCAAGTTTCTTCGATCCGATCGTGGAGGCGAATATTTGAGTTACGAGTTTGGCATGCATTTAAAGACGTGTGGAATTGTTTCACAACTCACGCCACCCGGAACACCACAGCGTAATGGTGTGTCTGAACGTCGTAATCGAACCTTATTGGATATGGTGCGATCTATGATGTCTCACACAGATCTGCCACTATCATTTTGGAGCTATGCATTAGAGACAGCCGCATTCACATTAAATAGGGCTCCATCAAAATCCGTTGAGACGACTCCATATGAGTTATGGTTTGGCAAGAAGCCAAAGTTATCGTTTCTCAAAGTTTGGGGTTGCGATGCTTATGTGAAAAAGCTTCAACCTGATAAGCTCGAACCCAAATCGGAAAAGTGCGTCTTCATTGGATACCCTAAGGAAACTATTGGGTATACCTTCTACCACAGAACCGAAGGCAAGATTTTCGTTGCCAAGAATGGTTCCTTTCTAGAGAAGGAGTTTCTCTCGAAAGAAGTGAGTGGAAGGAAGGTAGAGCTTGACGAGGTTATTGAACCTGTTCTTGAGATGCCGAGTAGCGCAGAGCTGGAAGTTGTTCCAGAACAGCCATCGCCACCTGAAGAAGGAGCAAATGATGTTGATCATGCTGTTCCAGTCAAGGCTGCTATTGAACCTCGCAGATCAACGAGGGAACGTACCGCTCCTGATCGGTACGACCCCGTCATGAATGTCATGTTGTTAGACAATGATGAACCTGCGAATTATGAGGAAGCAATGATGAGCCCAGACTCCGATAAATGGCTAGGAGCCATGAAATCCGAAATGGAATCCATGTATGAAAACCAAGTATGGACTTTGGTGGACTTACCAAACGACCGTAAGGCCGTTGAGAACAAATGGATATTCAAGAGAAAGACAGACGCTGACGGAAACGTCACCGTGTATAAAGCTCGACTTGTCGCAAAGGGTTTCCGACAAATTCAAGGAGTTGACTACGATGAGACATTCTCACCTGTAGCGATGCTGAAATCTGTTCGGATTATGTTAGCAATTGCCGCATATTATGACTATGAAATTTGGCAAATGGATGTGAAGACCGCGTTCCTTAATGGTCATATTAAGGAAGAGTTGTACATGGTACAGCCCGAAGGTTTTGTTGATCCAAAGGATGCTAACAAGGTATGCAAACTTCAGAGATCCATCTATGGACTGAAGCAAGCATCGCGGAGTTGGAATCTCCGGTTTGATGAAGTGATCAAAGGGTTTGGATTTGTCCAAACTTATGGAGAAGCCTGTATTTACAAGAAAGTGAGTGGGAGTTCAGTTGCATTTCTAATACTATATGTGGATGACATATTATTGATTGGAAATGATGTTACACTACTTGAAAGTGTAAAGTCTTATTTGAATAAGAGTTTTTCAATGAAAGACCTTGGAGAAGCTGCGTATATTTTAGGCATAAAGATCTATAGAGATAGGTCAAAGCGCCTAATTGGGCTTTCACAGAGTACATACCTTGACAAGGTTCTGAAGAAGTTCAGAATGGAAAATTCAAAGAAGGGGTTCTTACCAATGTTGCAAGGAAAGGTTCTGAGTAAGACTCAGAGTCCTGTTACGGCAGAAGATAGAGAGATAATGGACAAGGTTCCTTATGCCTCTGCGATAGGCTCTATCATGTATGCCATGCTATGTACTAGACCAGATGTGTGCCATGCTGTAAGTTTGACTAGCAGGTACCAAAGTGATCCAGGAGTGGAACACTGGTCAGCTGTCAAGAATATCCTTAAGTATCTAAATAGAACTAAGGAAATGTTTCTCGTATATGGAGGTGACCAAGAGCTTGTCGTAAGGAGTTACGTCGATGCTAGTTGGGACACAGATCCGGATGATTCTAAGTCTCAGTCCGGATACGTGTTTATTCTGAATGGTGGCGCTGTGAGTTGGAGGAGTTCCAAGCAGAGCGTGGTGGCGAAATCTTCAACAGAAGCGGAGTATGTTGCGGCCTCGTCGGCAGCAAGTGAAGCAGTCTGGATGAAGGAGTTCCTCTCAGAGCTGAGCGTGGTTCCAAGTGCGTCAAGACCTCTGGCCCTGTACTGTGATAATACAGGTGCAATAGCTCTTGCCAAGGACCCGACTTCACACAAGAATACCAAGCATATTAAGCGCCGCTATCACAATTTGCGTGAGAATGTCAAGGATGGTGACATAGAGATTTGCAAGGTGCATACGGATCTGAATGTGGCAGACCCGTTGACTAAACCTCTTCCACGAGCAAAACATGATCAACACCGAGAGGCCATGGGTGTTAGATTGCTACAAATGTAAACTAGATTATTGACTCTAGTGCAAGTGGGAGACTGTTGGAGATATGCCCAAGAGGCAATAATAATGATTATTGTTTATCATATTTCTTCGTTCATGATATGTTTAATTCCATGCTAGAATTGTATTAACCGGAAACAAATACATGTGTGGAATATAAACGGTAATGTGTCCCTAGTCTTTCCTCTTGTGACTAGTTCGTTTGATTAAGTGATGGTTAGATGTTTCCTAACCATGGATTTATGAATCGCTTAATAAACGAAGTTTGTATCATAGGTGATGATATAATGGACAAGACTCAAATTAAATAGATGTCAAATATAGTTTCCTTAGACCATGAGATTATGTCACTCCCGCTTATCGGAGGAGAGCTTTGTGGACATCAAACGTCACTTCGTAACTGGGTGATTATAAAGGTGGCTTTCAGGTTCTCCGATGATAGGTTGTTGGGTGACATGTTTCAAGACTGGGATTTGTTCGTCCAACAGTTGGATAGATATCTCTGGGCCCTCTCGGTAGTATAGCATCCAAACGCTTGCAAGCATATGACTAAGTGGCTAGTCATAAGGGATCCTATTCTATGGGAACGAGTAAAGAGAACTTGTCGGTAACGAGATTAATCAGATATGGAGATATCGGTGGATTGAATCTCGGACAAGTAATATATCGTGAAACAAAAGGAATCGTATATGGATTAATTGAATCCCGGACATTGTGGTTCGACTAGTAAAGTACTTCGTCGAATATGTAGGAATTAATATGGGCATCCCGGTCCCGCTATTAATATGACATATTCGCGAACCCGCAGAGTCACACACTTAACGTTCGATGTAGTTAGGGTTCGAGATAAATGATGGTGAGAACGAATATTGATTCGGAGTCCCGGATTGGATCCCGGACGTCACGAGGAGTTCCGGAGTGGTCCGGAGAATAAGATTCATATAAAGGAAAGTAGTTTCCGGAGGTTAAGAAAGGTTCGGGAATTTATCGGTAAAGTACCGGAATGTTCTAGAAGGTTCTAGAGGGGTCTAGAAGTGGGGCCCATAGGAGTATGGGGCCCACAAGGCATGAAGGGGTAGTGGGCTGGCCTATTGGGCCAGCCGCACCACTCCCTTGATGGCCCATGCGGGCCAAGCTTCTAGAAGGGGGGGGCCGGCCTAAACCCTAGAGGTTGCTTGGGGGGCAAGCCTCCCCCCTTGCGCCGGCCCTAGATGGAGGGTGGGGCGCAGCCCCCCTGCCCCCTATATAAGGAGGGCTAGAGGGAGGGGTGCGGCACCCCAAGGCCACCCCATAGGTGCCCTAGCCGCACCCCTCTCCCACCTTGCCGCCGCCCCTCCTCCTCCTCTCTCCCGACAGCCGCTTGGCGAAGCCCTGTCGGATCTCCACCATACACACCACGCCACCGTCGTCGTGCTGTTGATCTCGAGCCTCTCCACCACCTCTTGCGGGATCAAGAACGTGGAGTCTTCATCGAGCTGTACGTGTGGATCTCTCGGAGGCGTTGCTCGTGCGGCGCTTGGATAATACATCTCCTCGCGACTAGACGAGTCTAGTTGCGGGGATCGACTAGCCAACCCCTGCCTCGACAAAACACTCACGGTTTTCTTCGAGGGTGAGATTCGATCTCCTTCTTGCTACCAACCTCTCGTAGATCGGATCTAGATGTTGGGTTTATTCCGCTATCTTTGCGTAGGAAAATTTTTGTTTTCTATGCTGCGACCCTTCAAGGAGGAGGAGAAGAAGAAGATAGAGGGTAGGAGGAGGAAGAGAGGAGGAGGAGGAGAAGAAGATAGAGGGGAGAAGGAGGAAGATAGGACGAGAGGAGGAAGAGGGGAGAGGAGGTGCCAATCCATGCCTCTATCCTCTCGGCCAATCAGAAACAAGAAGAAAGGAGCACACATATCGTGTGCTAGTTTAATTCACTGTGAGCCGTCGGATCGTGGTGTTGCCCCGCCTTTCTACCCGTGGCGCATCTCATAGTGGTGCGCCACGAGTATTATAACTATCCGTGGCGCACCATCTCTTCCATGCGCCATGGGTAAGTTTTATTTATTTTTTCTGGCCAGAAAACTTAAACTTCAAAAAAATAGGTGTTCCCTTTCGAATTTGGGGATTCTGTAGGCAAAAAATGGCTCAAAAGGCCATAGGCGATTTGGATTGGATGTACCTTTTTCTCTATTTTTTTAAAGATATTAAACGTCAAAATTCCAGTTCATATGCAAAAGTTATTGCCGTTTTACTCTTCCATAAAGTTTTTTTTTGCAAAATAAGTCAAAATTCATGTTTGCTAATTTCCCTACCGAGTAGGGAACATAACATAACTAAATCTGAAAGTATTTTATTTTTTCAATTTTTTTATTATTTTCTTTCATCCAATTCAAAACTAAAAAGGCAATCCAGGGGGGGGGGGGGTGCATGGGAGCACAAAGTCCAGACAATTACCAGTGGCGCACCCCCTTTTGGTGCGCCACTGGTCTGGGGTGCGCCACTGGTAAGTTTTTGAAAATTTTAATTCTTTGAAATCCTTACCCGTGGCGCATCCCCTTTTGGTGCGCCACAGGTATTTTCGCTACCCGTGGCGCATCAAAATGAGATGCGCCACGGGTAAGGCTGGAGAACCTCGGCTAGCATGGCCGCAACTTACTAGTGGCGCATTGGCTAGAGGGTGCGCCACTGGTATTTGTCTTACCTGTGGCGCATCTGTCTCGATGCGCCACGGGTAAATTACCAGTGGCGCATCAGACGGTGGTGCGCCACAGGTAAGCACCTTACCTATAGGCCATTTTCCACTAGTGTAGCTAGGGTGAAGAGGGTAGAGCGAGAGGTGATCTCCTCCGGGTAAGGATCTGCTCGTCGTCTACATCCAGCCACTACCTTCCTGGTACTCACCCGAGATCCACCTTGTAAGCCACACCATGATGAACCACTCAGTCCAGACATGCAGGAGTAGGGCTTTTAGCCTCCGGGCGGCCTGAACCTGGGTAAACTCTCTGTGTCCCTGTGTTGCTTGCTTGCACGTCGATTCGAGACTTGGCGCCTGACAGGAATTTGTTGTGGGTAGAAACTTTTCTTTGGGGGAGGTGTCTTCCGGCCTCCTTCGCGCCTCGTTCGGGGACTTGGCGAGGTATTCCTGGGGAAGGTGTCTTCCGGCCTCCTTCGCGCCTCGTGCCGAACCTAAAAAGGGGGTATCCTTTACTCCCGGTGTCTGTGGTCCGAGACACGACATCCTCTAATAATCCAATGTCACTGGGCTGTAGTTGTAAGTCCAATCAACTCCTAATATGATGTCATAACTAGTAAGTTGCAGGATTTTAAATCATATGTGAAGGCTGTGCCCTGGATTCTGTATTCACATGCATTGAGGGCAAACTCTGTCCACAGAATATCTTCATTTGCCACTGTGACTTTCATTTTTGTACTTGGCACTGTAACACATTGTGCTGACTTGGCAAAAGTAGATGTCATGAATGTTGTAGTACTACCAGTGTCCACTAAGGCCGTTGCCAATTTGTTGCCCACTACTAAGGAAAGAATAAAAGCATGCTTGCCTGATCTATTACCAGATAGTGCATGCAATGATAATTAAAGTTCTCCCTGTGGAAGGTTTTCCTTTTCTTCATCACTGTCAGAATCTTCATGGATGTATACAATCTCCCGAGTTTCTTCTTGCAAAGCCTGTATCTGTGCTTTGTTTGTCATTTTGCAAATTTTCTTATGACCATGGAACCATGGTTCCTTGCAATTATAACACATGTTTTTCAGTTTGGCCTGTTCAATTGTTGCTGCTGTTGTGGCAGATTGTTGTGGTTTTATTTCCACATTTAGTTGGCGCCTGACAGGAATTTGGTGTGGGTAGAAACTTTTCTTTGGGGGATTTGCATGCTCAATACGTCGAGCCATCCACATTTATCTATGCATGTCCTCAGGTCTGTGACACTGTAGGTGGGCTTGAAGGTGGGCTTGAATGTAATCTGTTAACCCAGAATTGAAGCTATTGACATAATAGTCATCAGGCAAGCCAGGGTTGTCTCTTCGCATCAGGTTGAGGGCAGCTTCAAATTTTTGGATATAAGCAGCTACTGTAGAAGTTTGTGTCAGAGAATGGAAGGCTCTCAGATTGTCACAAATTGAAGTTTATGCAAATATGGCCGCTAAGTAATTGCAAAATCTGTGTCATGGGACATTTGCTGTTACATAACCTGTACCACGCCACCATTGTATAGCTTCTGCCTTTAAGTAAGTTATTGCCACTTCTGTTCTCTGTTCCAGAGGTGTGCGAGCTGAATCAAAGTACAACTCGATGGTCTGAATTCAAGAATCAACATCAATGCCATAAAACTCAGGAATGTTCATTTTAGCTGGTTTCACTGCTGGTGTTGTTCTTCTGTTGTCGAGCACTGGGAAATGGAGCCTGTTCCTTGCTTGCAAGTTCCTTTTGTTTGTTAGGTCATCTTGATCATCATCATCTTGCAAGTCTGCCTGAGCAATAGCAGTGTTTGTTGCAGGCACGACATGAACAGCTGTTGTGACTTGCCCGAAGTGAGGGTGTCGATATGGAACTTTGGGCGTACCATCCAAATTCCTTGCCGTTGCTGTCATGCAAGGACTACTTGACAATCTGTTTTAGCGATGGTTGTTGTTGCCTGACGCGGCAGAGAATCCCTGCATGTTAGGTGGTGTTTCTGGCGTGCTAATATCTTGGTTTCCAGTCGGCTGTTCCAAGGTTTCTCCTTTCTTTGCTGCAAAGAGACGCTCGAAGTTGGTCTGGATGTTGGTAAAAAAATTCTGAATACTTGCGAAATTCTTGTTCACCGTATGCCGAAAATCTAGAAATTCCAGACTGCAACTCCATCATGCCTATGCTCTGGGAGTCGAGATGTTCCGCCATGGAAATAGAAGAATCAGTACTGAGACGAAGATTGATGTATGAAGTTATCATACCCTTGTGCGTGGTCGTAGTGACCATGCCGTCGCCGTACACCGCCGCCTGCGCCTCCCGCCTCCGATTGCCGCACGGATCTAGGTGGGAGTATGGATTTTATATGGGCGACATTTTCGGCCGAAACCACTCCGAGAACCTGGTTCTGTAGCCAAATGATGCCGCCGCCGCCAAGCCGCCTCCGTCGACCATCAGAGAGATGCACCGCCACCACGCCACCGTCGACCAGCACACCGCCGCCGCGAGATGGGTGAGGAGGATGGGATTTTATGAGAGAACCCAACCACCCTGACACTCCAAATCGATTCGCCTCCGGATTGCAAAGATTTTTGGTGGAATTGGGGAAAACAATTTGGCCAAGAATCTGCTTGCTCTGATACCAATTGATATGCCCAGCTACTCGAATACAAGAATGAAGACTTCAGGAATTCAAGAACAGAAAGAAATAGTGCTGGAATTCTAGTTTTATTAGCTGAATTGAGAGAGATTCGGCTACCACTTTGCCATACCATGAACAGTGGCGGCTATAAGGGGGAAACCCTAATTCTTCGATGATTTTATTACAAGCCGATCTCACGCTAAATAGGAAAGAAAAGATAGTGACAAACGATGTAGTGGTTGGCGCGGTAAAGCTCCAGCTGGAAAGCTAGTTCGAACAACGACCTTCTTATCACGGCCGTTGGATGTGAGATCAACGGTCGGGGATACATCCGGCACGCTGAGGCTTTGTTCGGTTTCCTGGGATCTAACCTCTGCAGGGAACCAACACGCCCAGGGGTTGGGTGAACCCCGTCGCTCCAACCAGACCCCAGCCAGTCCCCACCATTCCCATCCCTGCTATTCTGTTGCGTTTGGTTAAACCCCATCGCCCATCGTACGTGCATGTGCCCGCTTTCAGTTGTGTGAGCGCCGGTAATAAGTGAGTATTGTGTCTGTACCAATTACCGTACCTAGCAAATACAAGTATTCATCTTAAACAGACGTAAAAAAAAAAACATTCATCTTAAACAGTAGCAGTACAAACTGAATTCTGCTAGGATGACACAAGATTACAAATCATCTGAACTGAATTCTGGTAGCATAACCTAAATTGCTAATCCCTCCGTTTTTTAATGTAAGACGTTTTAGGAAGCTAATTTAGCTCCTAAAACGTCTTATATTAATGGACAAAGGTAATACAAATCATTACAAACATTCATCTCAATATTTAAATGCAACAAGCTAGAGAAATTTGAAAGGAGTTATAAATACATATAAATGTTCACTAGAAAACTGAGATGCCAAAACAAAATGGAGAACTCCATTTTGAACGATTTTCCTAGCGACACAGTTCCAACATACGCCAACAACATAAATCAGTCTCGACAACTTCAAGCAAGCTATCAAACGGTGACCGTAGTGGGCCAAAGGTCCATACACTCCATCTCGACAGGTCAAGCAATAGGAAATCCTGCAAATGATAAAATGATCAGGTTCACCACATTGCCATTTTGCCATCTTATAACAGTGACGAATGAAAGAACAAGTATGTTTTTCTAGAACTGCATGCATCAGGTAGATTTTGGTGCAATTTGACTATTTCTCTAACAAACAGAGAACTAGTTAGGTTTCCAGTTCACTGATCTGACAGGTAACAACATTATACCAGCAATGATAGATTTGTGAATGGCAAGGAAAAATAACAGAGAATAATGGTCATCTCAGAAAAGTAATCCCCTTTTCCTCTGTGAATGGCAAATGCATATTAACAGTACACTTACAGCTAGGTCGGCAACAAGGTATTTTCATGTATGATTTCAAAAGCAACAGAACAACATGAAACCAACAGTAAGCACTAAGATGTTCATAAGTTATATACTGTGTGTAGATCTGAACAAAGTAGAGCAACACATTGCTCTATGTTTAGTAGCATCAGCAACAAGCTGACAATATGACTCCCGGCATCTACAAGCTAGAAGCATATCCAACACATGCAAGAAGAGAAGTTGACAATCACCTCGAACAGCTCATGACTTCTATACCATCAGATGATAATCATCTCAGTGTCAAGACCTGCATGGAAAATTGCAAAGTATGGCAGCAGTACATGTACCTACGGGTGGTCACAGCACCGCCGCCTCTGGTAACTACTGCCGGCTGCTGTTATACATAGCATGAGGACCGAATATCTAGTTAGGCAATAAACCTTTGTATAGCTAGCAAGAAAGCAAATTACAGAAACAAATGCATAAGAAACTCCTCGGTAAATGGCAATTTAGATGAGAAAAAGCTTGTTCTGCAGTTCTGAAACTTCAAAAGAACTACCTAAAAAATGTAAGTAGCTATCATTCTCACTTTCCTTGACATAAACTGAATAGGCTTAGTGGCTTATATAACCTCAAACGATGGTACTGGCAGCTGGTTTCAGATTACACACAAAAAAAATCTAACATAGTATACATATTTACCCTCGGTAGCATGCTTAAATACTCCATCATAGTATATCTCGATACACTTCTGTCTTGGTTGCATGTGATTCTCAGTTCTTAGGGGCAGAGAGAATTTGGCTCGATCAATGTACTACATGTAAACGGATCAACAAAGTTATGAACTTACAATCGCCAATGAAAACAAATCTGGAATCTCATGTCAAATAGCCAAATACCATGAAACCACTGACTACTATTGTGAAAATCGAACTGAATCTAGACAAGACTACATCATACTTACTATGACAACCAATTCTGCCACATTGATGGTCACAAGTATTTCCAATTTAGATAGATGAGCACGTTAGCAGAATACTTATAACAGAGCAATATCCAATTCTGGTTCTCCTAACAGGCCAGTGTATTTTTTCAGAGATCTAACATGCAGTGGATCTGACAGCTATGTGAGCTAATTTGTGTTAACAAGTAAGACCAAGAACCCTAGAAACTGTCCAAGAACTATACCAGGAACCCTAGAAATTAATGAACCAAATGGAATAGAAATTAAGAGGACGAGTGGGGGAATGAAGAAGAGGATGAGGAGCGGGGCCTTACCAGTCCAATATCGAGGTAGAAGTACACCGGCGATGTGGTCGTTGCGGTCGCCACTCCTGGTCACCGTCGAGCTCACTACGCTGTGGTTGGTTGTGGTGCCTCCGGTTGAGCAGGGGGAGGGGGTATTGTAGGAGGACGCCCGCCGCTGCCGTCTCCTCCGGTTGCGCTGTCCGTCCGTCCCCTCGTCGCCGGCTCGCCGCCGCCGCGTCCATTTTTCGCGAGAGGGAGGAGGGCCGTGACGAGACGGAGGTGTCGTTTCGCTTTGCTCGGGGAAGAATCCACGAGGTGGAAGGCGTGGATCAGAACCCGGTCGGTTTCACAGGGTTTGGGGTGGATTTGGACGGGGTATGACCCCGGCCGGGTGTAACCGAAGACGTTTATGAAGTAGGCCAGGACCAAAACCCAGTCGGGGTGAAACCACGGGGTTCGGCGGGGATTGGGCCCCAATCCCGGCGGGGTAGGGGCTAACCGAACAAGCCCTGAAGCGTTATCAAGCGAAGAACAGCTCCAGTTAGGGCATGTACAGCGGTAGACGCCTAACTAGGCGCTTAGGCGAGAAGAAAAAAAATACCAAAAAGCTGATTATTAGCTAAGCGCTCGGCCTCACAACGCGGGTCGCTTATTTCTATCGCTAACTACACCTACGAACCTGTCCTGCGCGGCAGAAAAGCAAGCTTAGCGCCTGACGCAAAATCAAGCGTCGACGCAAGGCACAATCCCAGAATCGGCCGGGAATCGCATGTAACGGCCAGGAATTTCTTCCTAGCGCCTCCCGCTAGCGCCCCCGTTGTACGTGGCCTTAGAGCATGTACAGCGCTAGGCGCTTAATTAGGCACTTGCGTGATTAAAAAAATATGTATGAAAAATAAAAACCAGGCAAGCGCTCTACTCTACAACGAAAACCGCTAAACCAGGCGCTAAACTTGATTTGTTTTCAGCCTTCGTAAAACTGTTTGCGGCAGAGAAATAAGCGAAGCGCCCGACGCAACACAAAGCGTCGACGCAAAGGACGCAACACAAAGCGTCGACGCAAAGCTAGATCCCAGGATCGACTGGGAATTGAGTCTAACGGCCGGGAATTTGACCCTAGCGCCTGTACAAGCACCTTGCGATGTACATGGCCTTAGAGACTTGGGGTGTCACAGCGCCGCCATCCCCGCCTTGAACTCCTCGGTCCCGTCACGCGAGCACCTCTGGAGACTGTTTCGCCTGACGATTGCGACCTCGGCCTGCTACTGCAGCGATTACCTCCGCTGCCCTACGGCGTGCCCCCTCCTCCAGCTGCATCATCGAACAGATCCGGCATTGCGCGCGGATCCAGCTTGGTGCCTTATTCCCCATGTTAACCCAGCGACTGCTCCCCCTGTAGCTTCGCTACAACATCAGGATGCGGCCGCCGCCATTGCAGCTCTTCTCCTTCCGTGTCATCTACAGGAAACTTGTTTCTTGCAGCATTAGCTGTTGGGCAGCATCAAGAAATTCGAAAATTGTATGACCCAGTCTCAGTTCAGAAATCAAAGCAACGGGTTGTGGTGCATTCGTTTGTAAGTGCATCGATGTGAATTGCTTCTTCTGCAACTCTAATCTTCTCATGGCATTTTCGTTGCTGGCAACCAGCCAACCACCAAATAATGCGCCTGTTGTCATTTTGTTGATTTTTCGGAATTGTTGGTGGGAATTTTTTTTTTTTGATTTTTCGGATTTGTTGTGGATTCTTCATTTCTGTACTTTCTAGATGTATTTCATGCTACGGAATTTTCCCACTTCCACTTGCCACCAAATGGCAATAGGGATTGAGGAGATTTTCCCCACAACGAGATGGGAACCCATGTGCCCCTCAAAATCCACTCTGGGGGTTTGCTTCCCTAGGTTTCTAAGCCCCAGCAACCAAATGAGCCATTAGGGGATTAATCCAACAAGAACCGAACAAAGCCTAAGTATGTTAGGCCTTTTTTAGCTCGTAATAATGGGTCACTTGGGGCATGGTTTTTCCCTTTGCCACAAAGTATGTTAGATCTTTTATAACTTGTAATGGGATATGATGGGATATTTGGGGCATCTGGTAGCATTTTCCCCTTTGTCACAACTCACAATGGTGTATGTTTTAATGGATTTATATGCATATTTGTATTGGTTACACTGGGACCATTATTCCTTTGCGTTTAAACTAATATCTGTTTGGTCAAATCTTAAACATGTAACTACTTTAGATGTGTGCATCTGAGTGTTGCACTTCCAGGTGTGGTGAAAGCAGCACATGGATGAATAAAGTGGATCCTTGGAGAACCACTCTTTGTGGATTGACATGACTACTGGTTTCAGTTCTCTGGCTAACTCAAAGAGGATTGGGGAATGGTATGTTTACACAAACTGATGGATGGGCGCAATCGGTGCGACTACGGTCAGCTAAACATGGGCAATGGCAGGACCTCCTTGGATCCTTTTCTACTTCATTGATTATTATTTTGCCCCATTTGAAGAAGGATATGATAATGTGCAAGGGTCAAGGGTGGATGCCTTCATCGTGCATTAGGTTGATCATTCTAACTTCCCTTCATTTTGGGATTTATAACGGCAAATTGGAGTGAATGGATAAGTAATTAGTATATACTAAAAATGATTCTTATTTGGTCAGGTGTTCTGAAAATCATCCTCTGAACTTGCAGTGCATCTGAATTAATAGAGTAAAGGCTTTAGAGGGAACTAAGATTCTCTAAATTAATGTTTTTATTCTAAAACTTATTGTGTGCCTTAAGCTGTATTTCCTGGTATATTTTCCCCTCTGCTGGATGATACCATTGCAGGAAGACACAGAATTATTCCTACTTATGAGTTAACCGATCTTACATTGTCCAGAACTAAGAATAATGAATGCTATGATGTTGAGTACATGTAACTAACATGTATTTCTCTAGTTGTGGCCGGTGGAGATTACCTAGAAATAGAATTAACGTAACCTGAGTGCTGAGGTCCTAGTAGATGAAAACGACTTTTGAGTAATACAGAAGGATCTAAATATCGAGTTAAATTGATGTCCTTGCATGTTGCCTCTGCAATGGGTTGCCCTCTGGTCCCACCGAAAATGACCGAGTTTTTCCTTTTGTTTTTAGAAAGGAGCTTTGTCAATTTAGGTTATTTAAACTTCTCGTAAAGTTCGAACTTGTGATCAACCGGTTATTTTATAATGCAGAGATAGCTGCTGTTTTGATATTTCATACGACCGAAGGAATCGCCGGAGGATGGAAAGGTTATTCATCTGAAGTGATATATTGATACTGTGTTGGGTCTGCAGAAAATCAATCAGCTGGATTCAGCAAGAGAGACGATAATTTTTCCTCAATTCTGAGGAAGTTTAATAAGATGCACACATCTGACTGGATTGGAAGTCTATTTATGTCTTTGGAAAATCTATGTTCACATCACACTGAGGTAGATTCATGAATATACAAGTGCTGAGTGCTGACTTAACTATACAGGACGGGGGATCTGTGACATGCTGGATCATATCTGAACTTGCATTCACATATGCACACTCACTAAAGTCATCACACTATTCAGATTGAAGGATTGCAGACATTCAGTCTCAGATACATAAACTCATGATTCTTCGAGGGAACAGGCAGAGATAGCAGCAATTTTTGATAATAGCAAACGAGCAACAGTGATTTATTTCGACCTAGTGACCCTAGGTAACCACTGTTATAAATCTGACTGTTTAATTTCTTCTGTTTTAGCAACAGCTGATTATTTCTCTTCAATGGAAGCACGTAAATTTACATAGCTTCTGACTTCTGAGCATCATCCATTGGCACATGACATGCGTTTATTGGCAACTCATGGTGAGAACTATTCTCTTCTAAACTGGGCTATCCTTTGTGTACTTCAGCATGAACAACAATAGCATTGGAGTACCTATACCTTGTACTAGTACTGCACACACCTATGTTACATTCTCCAACATAACTAGACTGGTATCCAGCACATTACAATATAGTTTACCTGGCAGTCTCTGAATTTAAAACAAGAAGAAACTCAACTGCTCACACGATCTTACAGCAGAAGCCTTGCATATAAAGTATCTGTTCAAGCTAAGAACTGATAAGAAACAGAGACTTGACAGATCTAATTAGAGATACTAGAGTGTTCTTTTTTTCTTGACAATCCTTGAAGTATGGAGTATAACCAAGGGTACAATTGGCTTCCATAATCTAATCAGGTCTACTAGAGTACTACTGTACTAGCTACACAAGGTTGGTCTTGCCTTTCAGTCCCATCTATCTGTGGATTATCTTCCACTTGAGAAGCTGGACGTCATTGCATTGCTTGCACCTGTGAAAGCCAATGATGTGTACTGGCTGAAGCCTTCACTTTGCATCGCGGCCAACATGCTATAGCTTAAGTTTGTTGGCATCAACTCCGGAAGTGGCCTCTCACCGTCCAGGTATTGCATAACTTGCCGCATAGTGGGCCTTGCATTGCAAACTGGATGGGCGCACAACAACCCTAGCTTCAACACCAGACATACCTCATCAGCGTCATAGTTACCTTGTATCCTCCTGTCCAGTGTGTCTGTGAGGGATCCTTTGTGCCAATGCTCGACAACCCAATCAATCAGTATCTCTGAATTATCCTCCACCTGATTGTCGATAGGCCTTCGTCCACAGGTTACCTCAATAACGAAAATGCCGAATGCATACACATCTGTTAGAGGTGTTGCCTTACCAGTGCGTGCCAGTTCTGGAGCAAAATATCCCATGGTGCCGACCACCCGTGTTGTTTGTGGGTCGGTACCATGGTCATACAACCTTGCAAGGCCAAAGTCACCTAGCCGACCATTCATTTCACTATCTAGGAGCACATTGCTTGCTTTGATGTCTCGGTGGATGACAACTTTCTCCCACCTCTCATGGAGGTAGAACAGGCCAGATGCAACACCCTTGATGACATCAAACCTCTGAACCCAGTCTAGAGTGTGTTTATCCTCTTCAGTGTATAAATACTTGTCAAGACTACCATTTGACATATACTCATATACCAAAAGGAGTTCACCTCTTCTCCTACAATAACCGAGTAACTGGACGATGTTGCGATGGCGGAGACGGCCGATACTGACAATCTCAGCAATAAACTCCTTTATTCCTTGCTTGGACTCGTGTGACACCCTCTTCACGGCAACCTCCAGTTTAGAGACTGGAAGCACACCTTTGTATACCTTCCCAAATCCCCCATGGCCAAGTACATTCTTATTATGAAATCCTTCTGTAGCATGGCACAAATCCTTGTATGAGAAGCGGTGTGGCCCAAAATCATCCTCCCAATCTTCATGAAGCTCTGCATACTTCATTCGCCTCCGCACCAGTAGAATTATAGCTGTTCCTACAAGAAAGATGAATGTCCCACTGGCTATCGGTAAGACAATCTCCAGCACTTGAGACCGAGGCTTTGGGCCAATGCGAGGTAACCTTGGCAACTTGCTGATGTTAATGTCTGGAGCAGGGCGGTTTATACCCAAGCTCCAGCCAAGCACACAATACAGTGAGTCGATTGGACCAGTTGAAGCCGAGAAGCCGATGTAGGATGGATCTTGTAGCACTGTTGATAGGTTGTAGTGGACTGTGACTAGTGGCCTCAATGGTTTGGCTGCCATTAGGGGAGCCAAGGTCACACTGATCCGTGTGTCCTCTGCATCATAGTCCACCCATACTCGCATTTCCTTGCGGCTGACGAGGAACAAGTTGTTGAAGACACCGTTCTTGTCATCATAGAAGCCAGCTGGCTTCGCTTCAACTGAGGTGAGACTATTGATGTTGATGCCGACGTGGTTGTCATCGATGTCCTTGAACTCTGTATTTTGGCTACTATCAAGCTCAACTGCAAATATGTGGTTGCTTGATTTGTTATCGGTTGTTTTGCTGAGGAGGCCCAAGTATTGTGAGGTTTGTGCACCTGAGAAATCCTTGCTGGGAGATATCAGGAAAGTCATGCCATCGGTACATTGATCAGAGTAGACAGGAACCATGCCAAACACAAAGGTGATTGAGAAGGACTGCACCACCTCATTGGGCGACTTACGAAATTGCCATGGAGTTGGATAGAAGGCGTGGCCCTTGAGGTGAACCGTGCCGTTGGTCAGTTGAAGAACACCATCTGGTGTAACCGTGGCTGCACCGTCGAGGGTGAGGTCATTGCTAGAGAAGCCGGAGTAGACAAATTGATCACTGGTGGCAGTGGCCAAGGATGCATGATTTAAGACCATGGCGAGGAACAAGTGCACAAGGAAGGATAGATGCTCCCTGTTAGGCATATCTGCAATTGTAAAAGCTGAGCAAGATGGAGAAATGGAGTTTTCCCCCCAGACCAAGAGGGGGAGGTTTCTAGTAGATCATGAGGTAGCGGTTTCTGTTGTCTGTCTACTCTGCGGCCTGGAATTTATTTGCAACAATAGCTACTAGTAGCAAAACCCATGACCTTAGTGCAGGAGTCACTCATCTATGTAGTTTTCCATGTTAGTCAAAGTGTTAATAGTCAAATCTCAATAGTGTGTTATCATTACTATTTTTTTTGTTGAAGTAATCAACAAGGCATTATTTATTAATTTATGTGGAATGAGGACCCAAAAAAAAGAACTTTTGGGGAGCTGGTGAATCAATGAATCATCTGTTTTCGAAATCTGGTCTTCTGTGACTAACATTCAATGGCTTTTCATAGCTCGCCACTGTTTAATTAGTTTTCAGAAGACAAAAGAACCAAATGATTGGGGGCGTTGCTGCCAGTTCTTGGAGCTTTTAGAAAGCTTGAAAAAGAGCGTGATTTTAGCAAATTAGCATGGTGGCATGCTGTTCCCATATCTCTGTTCCTGTCAATCTGCTGCATGAGTATTAATTTCTTGAGGCAATTACAGTCACAGGAGAATGTGCATGAGTATTTCTCACTGCAGAAGTTTCTGGCGCAGGAGAAGATGGGTGCCTCGGGCTCAACGACCTGCGTGATGAAGAACTGGAGCTTTTGCTTTATCAATTCAGACTGCTTGAGAAAAACAGTTACAATTCAGACTGATAGAGCAGCTAAGTACTGAAGTTCTGTTTTTATGATGATTCTTTCATTATTTGGACATCTTGTACTATTCCATCCGATGATTGATGTCAGGGGGTTTGTCCTTTGCATTGAGTTTTTACCAGTTTTAAAATAAAATATAGTGCAGGAAAAATTGCTAATTGCTAGCATAGATCAAAATTAGTTAACAATCTGCTGCTACTATTGACAGTGATTTTATTAGTTAACTAGGAGTATAATAAATATTTTAGTTTAAATGAACCCTCTTCTAGAGGCGTGTTCCATCCACCTTTTTCCAAAGCAGACACCGCATACTTTAAATAAGGTATATTGAACAGGGTAGTGCCTCAGTCATGGATCAATTATTCAAAGATGCTTTGCTCATCGGTAGTCAAGGTACGCAAAAATGTGAAGAACCGTATTCCTTATTATAAGGGTCGGCAGGACCAGCAAGGAGGTTTAATTATCACTGCCGGTGAGGCTTGATTATTTATAGTACATGGAAAATTTTGTGATCTGCTGAGTGTGAAGAAGATTCTAGAACAATTTCTGTAAATGTTGGTTGCAGAGTTCTATCAGCTAACATCTATGAGATTTTCAGTTGATATTAGCTATTAATCATTTTTCAGGAGGCACGCTGTATGCATCTTTTTTCCCCCATATCTGATAGTACAGATAGAAGCATAATGGTCATGAAGAAATTTGAACATTGTTATGCCTCAGCCATGGATCAATTATTCAGCACTGTGTTTTTTGTCAATCTGATGAGACGGTACAACATCTTTTTATTGATTGTCCTTTTGTGCGTAATATTTGGCGTCTTATTCACTTCACTTATAATATTCAACCACCAACTAGTATAGAGAATATGTTTTCTAACTGGCTAATGGGAGTTGATAAGAAAAGCAAAGCTCGTATTCGCATTGGCGTTTGTACTTTCATATGGGCAATTTGGAATTGCAGAAACGATTTGGTCTTTAACAAAATGGACAATGTTCATTTTTTACAGGTTGTTCACAGAGCTACGTATTGGATTCACATGTGGTCCTTCCTGCTTCCGCCCGACCAACGGACGTTTATGGATACCGGCTGTTCTCGGCTGATGGAGGTCCTTCGAGCTATCTTCAACCGGGGTGGCTGGCAGCATGCTAGGTGAATTATGTCATGAAGTGCTTCACTACTGTGTGCTTCACTTTTCTCCTAGACATCTTTTTTTGTGCTATTTTTGGGCACCCTTTTTGCTGTTTGTTCGGTACTGCTTTGTAAACTTTGCGCTTTAAACGCTGGTTTAATAAATGGCTGTGTGCATCACCCTGATGCAGAGGTCAGGATATCCCTTTTCAAAAAAAAATGTATCGTGGCGAGGGAGGAAAAACTGGGGAATTGCATAGTCTAGTATAAAATAGCTCTATCTAGTAGGTCTTAAGTATGACTGCCTGATCAGGCTTGATTTGGTCTGTGCCTACTTAGTTAAGATCATGTCCTCTTATTGGCTCTGGTCGGTCATATGTTAGAGGGAAGGTCCCGGAATAACTTTTATTTGTAACGATAGAAAGGGCAAAGGTGGATCAGGTTATAACAGCAGGATTCTTTTCGGAGCTTCTTATTTATATTAAAGTTGGGGCCAGTTAATAGGGTATAATCCAATGTTTATGGTGATTCCACACCCATCGATAAAGAGAAACCTGTGAAAATTCCATATAAAGTCAAATCTCGAGCTTAGGAATCATTCTCCTTGAGAGAACGAATAAAATTACCAGATCGTGGGATTGAGAATGCTCCCGCTGTATTTGATTCTGATGGCATGGGTGTTGATGTTGATGGTATGATTGTTTTCTTCTTTGGTGTCCTTTTCTTTCCTTGTCTCGTTGGAAATACTCCGTAGTAGAAATGGTTTACAGTGTACTAGTAGCCAGCTCTCTCTAGAAGTTTTAAAATATATTTAAAGCTAGTGGTCTAGGAGGCAGCCAATTGTTCACGGTCTTGCAGAATTCTAACCCATCAATATCAGGTTTGTAATTTCTTATAGATTATAAAGTTGAAAGAGAAACAAAAGGAAATTTCAGAGAAAAAAGTGACAAGTCAAGTCTTGAGCGCACGAATCTTTCTCCAGGACAGAATTAATAATAAATAGATGGAGGTAATTCAACGCCCGCCACTCCTCGACTGGTTCTGATGACATAGGTGTCTGATGACTTGATTGTATTCTTTTGGGCATCCTTTTCTTTCCTTGTCTTGGTAGAAAGAGTAAGCACACTAGTCAGGTTTGTCTTATTAAAGCTAATTGTTAGGAAGCTGCCTTCTGTTCGTGGTGTTGCAGAATTCTACCATGGCATCAAAATCAGGCAGAGTATTCAACTACAGATCACAGGTTGGAGATGAGGAGCAGATCAAACCTCAGGAAACGAGTGGCCTAGAGGATGGTGACAAGTCAAGTCTCGAGCGCAATAATATATTTCCATGGGAACTAAAAGTACACCAATGAAAGAACTAAAGGTATGCGCCTCTTGCCATTGGATCTCATGACCATGCATGCTTGTCGTGATCTTATTTCAACGTCCTTTTTTTTTCTCTATATCGGTGGAAAGAGCTGTGGTGGTTAGATAGTAGCCGGCATTTTTTTCTGTATATTGTTGGAAAAAGTTCATTCACTCCCCCACCCTCCAAACTACTAGTTTATCTCACACTCGCTGAACATAGTTTTTTGGTTTGTAGATATCTCTGAAGTGAAATCAGGAAAAAAAATCACAAGTCAAGTCTCGAGTGTGAGAATATTCGTTGCTCTGCCTGTATTTTTTTTTGTTCCTAACTAGGAGTTTGATGACATGTTTTTTTTTCATTATGTTGTTTGTACCAGCTTGGTGTCATGCCGTAATTGTTGAAATTATGATAAAGACATCCCACATGGTCGATAGATTCAGGTTGCCAGTTCCCAACGGGATCCTTTGTTGTCCAATCTTTGGTTTGTTTATTTGAGATTGACCAATATCTTGTCCAATAGTCATTTTTTGATAGTTTGTCAGTGACTTATACCTTTAACATGCAACTGGTTTTCTTGCATTTGCTGGAAGAGAAATATATTTATATATAAAAAATAAACTAAATTAGTAATTAAATCAACCTTATGTAGCTTCAACTTCCTAAGCAAAAAAATTGAGAGAAAAGAAAAAATGAATAAAACTATATGCACCAAAACAAATCAACAGACAAATTGTGCGTTAGCACGAGAACGTCAGTACAAAAATATGTCACATTAATATGCACACGTGCGAGAATTTGCAGAGGAATATGTTTATGTGCACCATAGAAGGACACCAGAAGTAGTTTTCTGTTGCAGTATTATCTTTCATTTCTCTGTAGAGTGGGCCTGTGATCATGTTTCATTTACAAATAGTTGCATCTGAAGGCTAGAAATTCAAACAGAGATAGTTGAGTTCTGTATGGCAGCCCAAATTTCCTATTATGGGAGCTCTTTCTACTAGACATACTCCATTTATTTGGTACAACCACTACGAAATCACTTTAGAAAAGGAAGAGTACAATTAATAATGTGTACACCCTCAAGGGTTCCCAATTACACCATATACCATGTAAACATGTACCAAACACCATAAGCAAGTAGGTGGCCATGCGAATCATCTTCCATCTTCTAGCAAGTCGGATATTGAGCCAACGCTCATCATCATCGGAGATGGATACGAAGACAGTGTGGACGAGTCAACAACCTGGCCTTCATTCTGCATCAAGGACAATATGCCAAAGCTGAAGTGTGCCGGTGGTACCTCTGGCAAGGGCACATCGCCGTCGAGGTACTGCATAACCTGCCGCATATTGGGCCTTGCATTAGGAAACGGGTGTGAGCACAGCAACCCTAGCTTCAGCGCAAGGCATGCTTCGCCAAAATCATAGCCGCCTTGGAGCTTCGTGTCCACTACATCAAGAAGTGATCCTTTGTGCCAATTATGAAGCACCCAATCAACCAAGAGAAGTTGATTGCCTTGAGGGTCTTCCTTGATAGGCTTCTGTCCACAGATAACCTCAAGTATGAAGATACCAAAGGAAAACACGTCGGTAAAAGTGGTCGCCTTGCCTCTATGTACTAGCTCTGGAGCTAGGTACCCTATTGTGCCAACGACGTGTGTGGTTTGTGGGTCGGTGCCATGGTCATACAACCTTGCGAGGCCAAAATCCCCTAGTCGTCCATTCATCTCTCTGTCAAGAAGAACATTGCTTGCCTTGACATCTCGATGGATGACAACTTTATCCCATTCTTCGTGGAGGTAGAGCAAACCTGATGCGATCTCTCTGACAATTCGGAACCTCTGCCCCCAATCTAAAGTGGCCTTCCCCTCTTCACCGTACAAGTGCTTGTCGAGACTTCCATTAGCCATGTATTCATATACCAGAAGAAGCTCGCCTTTTCGCCTGCAATACCCAAGCAATTTCACAACATTACGGTGCTGAAGGTGACCAATGCTTACAACTTCAGCGATGAATTCCTTTACACCCTGCTTCGAGTCATAAGAGACCCTCTTCACAGCGACCTCTGACTTAGATGTTCGAAGGACCCCTCTGTAAACCCTTCCAAACCCCCCAACACCTATCAAATGTTTGTCCTTAAATCCTTTGGTGGCATGGAACAAGTCCTTGTAAGAAAACCGGTGTGGACCATACTCAACTTCCCAATCTTCACGGACCTCCTTGTACCTGTAATGTCTCCTCACCATTAGAACAACCAAAATGCCTATAACTAACACGAACACTGCCGAAGCTATCGGCAGAACGATCTCTAAGAGTTTGGATTGAGGATTTGGGCCAAGACGAGGCAATTTGGGTAGTTTTGTGGGATCTATAGTTGGAGCAGCACCATTCATGGCAAAGCTCCAACCAAGCACATAGTGATGCCCTGTGCTCAAGCCCGTTGACGATGAGAAGCCAAGGTATGCTTGCTCTGTTAGCACTCCTGAGAGGTCATAGGTTGTCGAGAGGAGTGACCTCAGAGGTTTTGGGATGCCAAGAGGGGCTAAGGTCACATTGATTTGTGTGGAGTTTCCATCATAGTCCACCCAAATTTGCATTGGTCCACCTCCAATCAGGGGCAAATTTGTGAATACGCCACTTTTACTATCATCATGGAAGCCAGCAGTGAAAGATTGCACGGAGTTGAGGCTGTTGACGTCGATGCCGACATGGTTGTCATCGATGTCCCCGAACTCAGTGTTCAGGATGGTGTCGAGCTCTACCGCGAAGAGGTGGTTGCTCGCACTGCCGTTGTTGCTGTCATTGACAAGACCCAAGAACTGGATTGGGAAAGCAGTAGAAAGATCGGTGCTTGGGCCGATGAAGAAGGCGAAGCCATGGCCCCTTATGTCGCCGAACGAGGAGAGGATGCCGAACACGAAGGAGACAGAAAAGGATTGCACCGTGCCGTTGGGGGGTCGCCGGAAGCGCACCGGCGCCGGGTGGAACGCGTGGCCCTTGATCCTGAACGTCTCGTTGGTTAGCTCGACGAGGCCGGCCGGCGTGATGGTGGCCGCACCGTCGAGGGTGAGGTTGCTGCCCGCGAAGCCGGTGTAAACGAACTGCTCGTTGTCTTCGCCGGTACCGGAGGCTAGAAGGTTATGGCTAAGGCATATGGTTAGCACCAGCTGGAGGATGGGGAAAATAGGCTTCATGGTAGTACTACCCATGGCTGTGTCGAGTTGTATTTCGCGGACATGGAGTGCTGCGATTAATAGTTCGCAGTACACTCTGCTTGCCGAACAGAGTATATGACCAAGTCAGTGCGCTGGAGCATCTGGCTTCGCTCCTGCAGGTCGCCAAGGAAATTTCAGACCGTGGATTCCCTATGACGTCCAAGACGTGGAAAAAGCATGAGTTGACCTCCGTGACACCTGCATGTGTAAGAAATTCATCAACATCTCCTACATACTATAAGAAATTCCTTCTTACCGTAGTTTACCATTCGTGACATTAGTTACCCGTGTAGTAAGTTTTTATCATAATTACCTATCTAGCAAAAGTTGGGGCAGATAAAATATTTGATAATAATCTGGCAGGTGAGTCCCAACTCCCAACCGTCAGCTACATGTGGCCGAGTGGAAATAGGTTTGCATACACCAGAGCCAAGGTGGGCATGGGCGATGGTGATGGCGACCTGGCGGACGGCGCCGTAGAGCCTGTGGAGCGGTTGTCTGGGCGCTCCTGGGAGAGTTCGGATTCCTCGTCGCCTCCGGTGCTGCTAGGGGGGCGCCGTCGGTTGACGCTCGCGCCGCCGGCATGGGGGGGGGGGGGGGGGGGGGCTGCTCGGGATCGCGTTTTGCCTGTCTGGGTGATCTGTCCGCTGCTCCCTCGGGTCTCGACGATGGTAGGATTCCGATGGAGACGGCGGAGGAGGTGTTGGCGGAGGACTGGCTGGTTTCGCGTGATGATATCCAGAGGCCGGCACAGACTGAGGAGGAGATCATGGCGGAGTTCTGGGAGAAGGTGGGCTACCCGACGCCGGCGTCGCGGTTCTGGGAGCGTTCTTCTCCGACGAGCTCCATAGCTGCCCAAGGTACGAGTTTGTCTCCTGTGTGCAGGTCCTCGGAGCCGTTGACGGTGGAGCGATCGGGGGCGGTGGCGCCGAGGCCGCCAGGTCGTCTGCTGCGTCGTCCGCCGATGCGGATGGGGTGGCGTGGTCCTCTACCGCGTCCTCGGATCACGCCTCCCCCTTGCTTGGGCGACTTCCTCCCGGTGCTTCCATCTCCCACGGCGGCGGTGGTCTCGGCGGCGGCGCCGGTGGGCTCAGATGCATGCAGCCCTGCGTTGATCTCGGAGCGGGCGAAGGAGGTTCAAATTCCACGGTCGCTTTCGGGTGGACCTCAGACGCATGCAATCGGGTGCCGTCGATCTCCTTGGGCACATCTTGGCCGCTGGTTCGAGGGACTTTGGAGAGGAGACCGGGAAGTCAGGAAAGCCCTAATTCCTGGTTCGATTCCATCTCTCCAGTCTGATCCTTCGCCGGCTCCCATCCCTCCGTCGCTGCTACCTCTGGGTTCTCCGGTGCCGTGCTCGAGGATCTTTCGATCGCTGACTAGGTCCTTTGCCGAGGTTGCGTCGGCCTCACCTCGGATGGCTGCACCTCCGCCGGGTTTCGGGGGGCCGCCGAACTGGGTTCCTGCTGCGGCTTCCGACGCTCAGGCGAGGGGAGGTGGAGCCGCTTTCGGCACCTCGGCTGGTCCTGCTCCACGGATTGGAGTGGGACAGCAGGGCCCGGTTGCTGCGGCCGGTGCTCAATCGCCTGCAGGCTTTGCCTTCGGTGCGGTGGCGCAGGCTCCGAAAAGGAAGAAGAAGAAGAAGAACAGTGGTGCTGCTGGGCAGGCGCAGCAGCAGCAGGGGGTGTTGATCGTGCAGCAGCAAGGTGGTTTGCCCTCTGGTTTGCAACAGCATGTGGCGAGGGGACAGCAGGTGATCCCAGTGGCGGGGCAGACGGTTGTTGTTCCTGCGGCACCGGTGTCGACTGCTATGGTGCAGGATGCGGTGGTCGTTGAGGCTGCTGCACAGGGTGTCAAGAAGTCGAAGGCTTGGTGCTGGAAGTGTGCGGTGAATTCTCATGCTACCAAAGATTGTTCTGTCAAACATTTTTGCTACATTTGTGAGAATGAGAAGCATCCGACACCAATGTGTCCCACTCTGAAACTCCCAAGGCCTTCGGTGCTAGTTGCTGGACAGGGGCATGGCGACACGATGTTCATTCAGTTCCCTGATAGCTTGTTCAAGTCTGACTTGTGTCCAAAGGATGACCCTGTTGCTCTTGTGAAAGTGCACGGTATGGCTGCCACCGCAAAACAGGTGGAATCTCAGGTGGCGAGGCTGTGTCCCGTTCCGTCTTGGCGTTGGGAAGCCATCCCTAATGGTGATGATTCCTACACGGTTAACTTTCCATCCAAGGAGGACTTGTTGCGCTTTGATGGTATCGAGCTTGGGGTCCCCTCTCAGTCTACCAAGCTTGTGTTCAGCCAATGGAAGCCGGTGGATGTGGAACATAAGTTGGAATTGCATCAGGTTTGGGTTCACGTTACCGGAGTGCCAAATCCGCTGCGGCACTTTTGGGGTCTTTGGGCAGTCGGAACACTCATTGGCACCACTATTGATGTGGATATGATTACTCTCCGTCATCGGGGGGTGGTCCGGATCTTAGTGGGTATGATGTCGGGTGAGTGCTTCAAAGAAAGAGATGAGGAGGGGCTGTTTATCAAGACTGATGGGGTGCTTCGGCTTAAGGGTTACGACTTCACTTTTCGTCCTGAAAATGTGGATTTCATTCCTGAGGCTGATTTTGTCCCGTTTGTTTGGCAACGCAAAGGAAATGATGGATCCGATGACAACGGGATGGAAGAAGACGGCGCTGGTGACCTAACGGGTCAAGGAGGTGCTTCTGATATCACGGCGTCTAGCATGGCTATTGATCCAAGTCCGGCTAATATGGGGGGAGGTGGACAGCCTAATGTTGCTCCCACCAATCATGCTTTAATGGGAATTGCTGTCACCCCTTTTAACCCTAATCCTCAGACACCTAGAGGTAAGGAATTGTTGCGGGAGTGGAAGGAATCTGTTGCTCATGGTGCTATGCCTATGTCACTGCCTTCTGGAATTGCTCCGGGTGTGGTGATGGTCCGGTGCTGCCCACACGTGTGCTGCGGTGTCCTGCAAGTGGAGCTAGGCTGCCGGCGAGTGGTTGTCATATGGTGCTGCGTACGGTCCCGGTGTCTGCTGCGGATGCAGGTGCGTCGACGATGCTGGCCACCTGCGGCATGCCACTTGCTGATGCTCCTGGCGGACCGGTTGCCCCGGTCCAGGAGGGACCGGGCCAGCCGGATGGGTTGAGCTCGCCGGTTGCTGCTGCTGTGACGGATTCTTCGACCGTGGAGCTACTGGTTGGCTCCCTCGGCTGTCCTTTGTCGGCAGCCGCGGTGTCGCCGACTTCTCGCACAATGGTTGAGCGGGCTGCTACTTCGCCTATGCCCTCTCCCATTGTATCTTCTCCTACGGTTGCAGCGGAGATGTCGGCTGCGTGCACGGTGGTTGAGAGGGCTGCTACATCGCCTTCGCCCTCTCCCATTGTGTCTCCTCCGATGGCTACAGCGGGGACGCCGTCTGTGTGCACAGTGGTTGAGAGGGATGCTTCATCGCCTACGCCCTCTCCCATTGTGCCTACCCCGGCAATGGTTCGTTCCTGGTCTACGGGAGCTCCTAGACGTAGTGGACGTCACTTGACTGCGAAGGACGGTGCCTCTGCGACTGATGAGGATACGCTGGCTAGGGCGATGCGTCGCAAGGCGGAGGCGTTCTCTACTCCTGTTGTTGGTAAGTCCCGATCTGAGCATTCCTTTTTGTCCTTCTCTACATCTACTGTGTCTTCCAAGTTGTCTGCAGTAGGTGTTAATTTAGGTAGAAGTGAAAAAGAGGTGGTGCTTTCGGCTAATGTTTTGAAACATGTTGAGTATGACCGTCGTAGGGTTTCTCCTAGTGTTTCGAAAAAGTCGGTTGTCTCTCCAATAGATGATGATGAGGTGAATGACACAATTGATGGACAGCTTCTATCACATCTTGTGGGTGAGGTTATTGAAGTAGATTTGGATGAGGCTAAGCTGGGTTCTTTTGACGACCTCTATGCCTCTGGCCGGAGATCCAAATCTGCTAAAAACAATAAGAAGCAAGCTTCACGGAAAAATGCGAAAAAGACAAAATCCCCAACGGTTTCCCGATGAATGGCATATTTGAAAATAGCAGAGGTCTAGGTGACTTGGCTAAACATTTAAATATTGCGCATCATGTTAGGGATTATAAGTTGGATTTTTTGGCTATTTCGGAAACGGGTAGACGAGTTTTTCCAAGTAACATTCTTGATCGCCTGTCAGGTGGTGCGGATTTTACTTGGCATTCTTGTCCTCCTCGCGGTAGATCTGGTGGCATGCTTCTCGGCATTAGAACAGATTCGATGGATTTGTTGGATGTTTCGGTTGGTGAATTTCATATTAAATTTCATATCCGTAACAAATCTTATAAGTTCATTTGGACTCTGGTGGCCGTGTATGGTGCTGCCCAAGAGGAATATAAGGCAGATTTCCTTCGTGAGTTGGTCAACCTAGCTAAGGATAACCCGTATCATATTATCATAGGTGGGGATTTCAACATGCTTAGGTACCGACACGAGAAAAGTAAAGGAAGGTTCGATAGTCACTGGCCTCACTTGTTCAATGCTGTGATTGATAGCTTGTCTTTGAGAGAGGTTCATATGACGGGGAGACAATTTACTTGGGCAAACAGTCTTCCCGAGCCAACATACGAGAAGCTGGACCGTGTACTGATGGACTCCCGTTGGGAGGATAAATATCCATTAGTAACGGTCCGTGCTTTGGAGCGTATTGAGGCCTTTTCGGACCATGCTCCCATACTTTTGTCTACTGGGACATTATTTCCTTCCGTTAAGTCACAATTCAAGTTTGAATTAGGATGGCTGTTGCAGGATGGTTTTGATGATCTGGTTAAAAAGTTATGGGCTGAACCAGTTGTGTGCGTTAGCGCTATCCAACGGTGGAATATTAAAATGCGCAAATTGCGTAAATTCCTAAGAGGATGGGCGAGACATACGACGGGTCTTTTAAAAACAGAAAAAGAGCGCCTGTGTACCATTATTGATGAGCTTGATAAACTTGCAGAAATACGGCCTCTATCGGCACAAGAGATTGAACTAAAAAGTCAATCAAATGTGCAGGTGGGACGTATGTTGCGGGAAGAAGAGCTTAAATGGTACCAAAGATCTAAGGCTCAATTCCTGCTACAGGGAGATTCGAATACGAGGTACTTCCATAATGTTGCCAATGGCAGACATAGGAAGAAACTTATTCACTCTCTCCATCAGGATGAGGGTTTGATCGAGGGGCAGGATAAGCTCAAAGAATTTATCACGGACTATTATAAAGGTCTGTTCGGTGCTCCAGAAGAAGGAAACTTCGCTCTAGATGAGTCACGAACGGATGATATTACCCAAGTAACTCCTGAGGAAAACAACCTGCTCATTGCTCCTTTCTCTGAAGAGGAGATCTGCAAGGCAGTTTTCCAAATGGAGCACAACAAGGCACCAGGGCCGGATGGATTTCCAGCTGAGTTTTACCAGCATTTTTGGGAAACCATCAAGTTTGATTTGTTAGAGTTATTTGGCTGCTTGCATGCCGGACAACTCGAACTTTTCCGCCTTAATTTTGGGGAAATCGTGTTGTTACCAAAGATTCAGGAGGCTGAGAGGATACAACAGTATCGGCCGATTTGTCTTCTGAATGTTAGTTTCAAGATCTTCACAAAAGTTGCGACTATTAGGTTGAATTCTGTAGCAGATCATGTGGTTAAACCTACCCAAACCGCTTTTATGCAAGGGAGGAACATACTAGACGGGGTCGTGGTTTTACACGAGACCGTACATGAGATGCATACGAAAAAACTTAATGGTGTAATTTTCAAAATTGATTTCGAAAAAGCGTATGACAAAGTGAAGTGGCCGTTCTTACTACAGACTCTGAGAATGAAAGGGTTCTCGGACGAGTGGTGTGCATTGATCCGTAACTTTGTTATGGGGGGAAGTGTCGCGATAAAAGTTAATGATGATGTCGGACACTACTTCCAAACAAAGAAGGGATTAAGGCAAGGTGATCCTCTGTCGCCTATTCTATTTAATATAGTGGCGGACATGTTGACCATCATGATCGAACGGGCAAAATCGGATGGTCAAATTGAAGGGGTAGTACCACATCTTGTCGATGGGGGACTTTCTATACTTCAATATGCGGACGATACAATTCTTTTCATGGAACATGATCTTGATAAAGCGGTGAATCTGAAATTGTTATTATCAGCATTCGAGCAGTTATCAGGGTTAAAGATCAATTTCCATAAAAGTGAATTGTTTTGCTTCGGCGATGCTCAACACGTAGGAATAGCATATATTACTCACAGAGAAACAAGCTTTAGAAAACGGAGATGAGATTGATAACCGAGTCCGCTGTTGCTTTAGGGCATGTACATTGGTGTTGAGTCAGCTGTCTGTAAAAAGAAGTTATATGCGATTTTGATGATGTGGAGGAAAGAGAACAAGGAGAGAGAGTGAGGTTGTCTGTAGAATTATAGATCGTTGGTACGATTCCTATAGACAACTTATAGCCGGCAATTTTGCTGTTGTATGTATGCTGTCTGTAACTTATACTCACATGTAGTGATGGCTATAAATAGATATTTTACCGACAGACTACTGTATAAGCTGTCTATAGTATTGCTAATATATGACATGGAACGCTATTACAGACACCACCTATCTAAACCAGTGCACATGCCCTTAGACCTTGACTGCTTAGCCCATGGAACTGCCCGCTTACAGATAAACTATCTGCCACAACCAATAAGGGCATGTTCAGTGGTTCAGACGCCTGTCGTCTGCAACCTGCCTCCACGTCACGGCCAAAAAATATTACAGACAGAGTCTACAACAAGCTGTCTACGTGACCATCCGTAAGCACCGAAAAAATAGGGGATTCAGTTAATCTGATTAAGAGCTCCTCCGCAGGAACTGGCGTTTTTCAAGCCACGATCAAGCCACGATAAACGACGTCAACAGTATAATGGGAAAGGGACACGGATTTTTGGCTCATGGGTGCAGATACACCCACTGGGTAAAACATTTTTTTTTTTTCAATATGTCAAAAAATTGCGAAAAAAAATTCGGATATGCATCAACATTTTTAGTGCTAGCACAAAAAATTTCGCTGTGAAAAGACATTTTGTGCGACCTGTGCAAAAAAGACAAAACCTGTCTTTTTTGCACAGGTCACACAAAATGTCTTTTCACCGCGAATTTTTTTGTGCACCCATGAAATATGTTGAACTATCTCCATATTTATTTTTGAAATTTTTTGACATTTGGAAAATGGTTTTTTTGGGTCATAGGTGCAGATACACCCATGACCCGAAATGGATTTCCGGAAAGAGGCTGTCTATACGCACCGATTGCTGCGGCAATAGACCGTTCTTTATTTCTATCGATGGACCTAGCGGTTTCTGGTTTTCGTTCTCCGTCACGTCTACAGATTTCGTACGTGTCTAGCTTTACAGACGGCTGCGTAGACATGGTTGTACATGCCCTAAGTGCTCCCGACGAATATTCTTTCCAATATCATCAGTTTTTTATCTTAAAGACTGTAGAGGGAGTAAGGGAAAAATCAAATGCTATAGAGGAAATTAGCAGGTAATTAATTTGACCCGAATGTTTAAGGAAAGTGGAAAAAAAAAGAGAAGTAAAAATATAGATACTTGAACAAAAAAAATTCCATGCTGAGTCTACGCCATATGAGCAGGAAATATCATATACGCTCCCTGGTCGGCTCCGCCCCCAATCAATCAATTCCATTATTGCAACGCAAGCATTTTGCACATTAGCCCAGAACTCCCCGCTCTTGCAATGCTCAGACATACAAACTTTCACAGCAAGTTCATTGTCATGCTGACACTGGATCTCAACATCCTTAAATTCCAAAAATCCTGCAAAGGAAAAACAAGTTATTTGGTCGTTTTGGCTGTGTAGAAATGACAAGGTTTTTAATGACAAAAATTTCTCTATTCTGCAGGTTATCTACCGTTGCACAGCTACTCTCCGATTATGCTTGGTCCTTCAGTGTGTGGAGCACCGGGATTTGTTCTTGAAGGTATCGTCGCGATTGGAGGCGGCGGCCAGGGTGCTCCCGGCATGGATGGTCGCATAGCCTGCGGATCAGCTCTTAGTTACCTTGGGCGGTCTTACAATTTCTTAAGATAATATATAATCCGCTCTTTTACTTCTGTTGCTTTGGACATGTTGGACGGTTTTGGGCTGTGTGCATCTCAGTTATGCAGAGACCGGGTGTAATGCTTAATACTCTTTAAGTAATAAAATCCATTTATCAAAAAAAAGTAGTACACATCAAACATTATCCGCATATTTTGTACTGAAGACTCAAGTATGTGATACTAGTAGAAATATAAATGTCACATAATGGGTCCTCGTAATTCCCAAAATGTGAGAAAAAAACCAATCATACAAGTTGCACCTCAAACAATTTTACCGACCTACAACGGGTGGTAAAAATAATAACTACATTCATTCCAAAATTTAAAATGTAAGTTCACAGTCCAAATTCATGCTTTTACCAACAATTAGTACGATAATACGTAGTTTATGTTGCACAAAAAGTATGATAATACTTATATTTTATAAATTTGTGACCAATGTGTGAATTTAAAAACTAAAAATGCACCTTATACTTTAGAATGGAGAGAGTATGAGTAGAAATCTTAGTACAAAGGAAATAATCATTTGACAACTATCTCGGCCAGTTTGGAGGCTAGCTGGCAGATTTTTAGTGGGCTTTAACCTATTATCTTGGGCCATTCTTGGCCCATGTCCCGTACCACTTTGTTTCGGGACTTGAGTCGAGTACAACAGCGACTCGATTGCATGGAGCCATGGACCAAGACGCCTTCAAGTGGTATGTCTTTTTTTTTACGAAACACAATACAACGTAAACGCTCACAAACACGCGCATACACTCACCCCCTATGAGCACCTCCGAGAGAATGAGCCAACGGATTAGATCTTACGATTGACGAAGTCACCACAGGTGTCTCGCTATCGTCTGGAACATCGTCTCCCACCGAAAGAAAATATTCCACCTTAAATGAGATAAATGAGAAAAACCGGTATCAAATTTAAGATTTGAACTCTAGTTTGATAGGGTACAACCACCCTCCTAACGATCCAACCACATATTGGTTCTCCTTTTAGGTGGTCTGTTGAAGCGTGGCAAGTGGTCATGCAAGAAAGCGAACTCCAAAGGGACCGCGTGTGCGGGCCAGCATCAGTAAACCGATAGAGAACTGGCATGGCAGCGGTTGGACCAGGAAAAGATGGGGAACCACGGCGGGTACTTGGAGAAGAGAATCCGGGGTTGCAAATTCAGAGGAAACCGGGGACTGGGATTGACCACAAGAGGACACCAAAAACAGGGCGGGGGTTTAGGCAACAGCAGGCTGTGTTCACTTACAGGAAGAGGGGTGTCGTTCAGTCTGGGAGAGGAGAAGAAAAGGAACAAAACACTAGTACGATGACATTTTGCACGTAATATTTGATTTCGTGGAACGGTAAAAAGGGAAGGCCGAACAAGAAACCTCTTACTGCTTTATAGAAATGCTTCCTCCTCGTTGATCTTGTTTTAAAACTTTCCAAACTCTTACGTCAGCTGAAGCTTCCTGGTCTCGGTGCAAAATAGTAGAAGACGTTGTTAGATTATTGCAGTAATCTCTCGGGCGCGGCAAAACATGCCCTTCCCTTCTAGTATGTGCATCAAGATATGGGCTTCCATGGAGTAGATGAGATTTTAATCCTAAATTTGTATGTACTTTACATACTCTGTAGCCACACACTGGTGATGCATGTAAAATGCATACATGAACTTTGCACTATAATACTTGTATTCCATTCATATTTGCATCATATAAGGGGTATATTACTGTTATTTAATGATTTTTGGTAATTAATAATGATTTCCCCTATTTATGGAATTAATCCTGCGTAGGCAGAAAACCCCTATTTCTTTCCTTATTTATTTCAGGGCCTTGACGACGTCATAATGAGCTGAAAATTTACGGGGATCATTTTTTTGGAAGGAAGAAGACCTCGGAGCGAAGGAAGCAAGCAAACGGAGGCCGGAGGGCCAAAAGAGGGTGGCCCACGCGGCCCCTATACCTGGCCGCGTGGGACCACTCATCTGGGCCCTCGAGGCTCCGTTGCCATCGATCTCCGTCCCTGTGGCTTCGTCTTGACCTAAAACCGACTATAAAAATAGCCCCCCGAGGAGTTTCGAGGGGAGGCGACGGAGAAACACAAAACCACGAAATAGAAGACAAATGGCTGCCGCCGGAGAAGATCGGAGGGGGGGAAACGCCGCCGGAATCACCTCCGAAGGTCTTCTCCATCCCCCTCCGGAGTCTCCATCAACACCACCGTCAAGACCAACACCATCTCCATCACCATCTCCATCACCACCTTCGTGATCCACTTCATCCCCCTCATAGTTTGAGATAGTTTGATCCCTAGCTATTGTCTAAGTGCTATTCTACATGTTTGTGAATTGCTACTTGTCATTGTTTTGTGGGGAGATAATAGTTTCAGATTGTGTTGTATCACTTGTACCACTGAATCATATCATGTCTTGGCGTTGTGAGTAGTTCTCTCATGTTCCTAGGGGTATAGGATGAATTGGCAATGATTTTTATATAACATGTGTTGGTATTTTGTCTAGTTTTTATCTTTGATGTAATTCTATGATGGTGTTGTGCGAACGTCGACTGCACATCACTTCACCTATATGGGCTCATAGGAGAACACCGCAGTGTAATGGAGTGAGGAAGACTTGGGAGGACACGTAAACCTAAGGCCGAATCATGAAGTTGCATTATGAGGGTATTAGTATTGGGGACCTTAAAGATTAATGCTATGGTGGGACTTTATGTCTTAATAATTCTTGTGTAGTCATTTACTTGGCCACATGATCCATCATAAGAGATTTAGTTTATTTATTTAGCTATTCCTAATTATGGCTCCGTCCAAAAAAGATTAAAACTTGACAAAATGTTTACCTTGTTGTTCTAAAAATATTTATGCCATGAAGTCTAGGTAGCCCTTGGGAACTCTCTCCACCTGTAAGAAACACACACTTGAGCTTGTCCTCTTGCTGCATAGAGGATTGGGCTTTATCTCTTTGAGAGCTTTCACTTGTCATATTGCATTCTCAGCATTTTACTTCATTGCAAACTCTACACCAAAAACCCAAAAACACTTGCATCATTTAATCATTTTGTTTGTCTAGTGCATAGATAATAAGGGAAGTGACACTCTTATTTGAGAGGATAAATACTTATACCTTCTACTCCTCGTGGGATCGATACTATACTTACACATCGAAGACTTCAACGATCCCCTATACTTGTGGGTATCAAGACGTTTTCTGGCGCCATTGCCGGGGAGTGTAGCGCTTAAGTTTTTATTCTTGTTTGCACTAGATTTTTATTTTCAGTTTTGCATACACTCTAGTTTACTTTCAGTTTTGCATTTAGTTTAGTTTTACTTTCAGTTTTGCATTTATCAAAAACCCAAAAAAATTAAAAAATGGAAAATTATTATAAAAATGCCATAATAGCTGCTGAATTTAGAAAATCAAAAGAAGGGAAAAGATTAGGAGGCTACATAGAGCTCCTATGTAAAATTGCTAATGAGCTGCTTAACTTTTATATGGAAGAAATTTGTTGCTCTGAATACTATAGACACTTTGAATTCCAATGCCCTTCCAATAAAGATGAACCTGTTATTGCAACTTATCATACTTGGAATTATGCTCACTTAGGGATGGAAGAAGTAGAGAAATTTGTTATTTTTATGGCAGCCTATGAATTAAACGCCTTCATTGATGAACATGAAACCTGCCCTATAGCTTCTCAATATAAATATTTGATTGTCATTATCCTTAATATCTGTAGAAATGAATTGGATGAAAATATTTATGTTATTGACACAACGAAGAGAGCTACCCAAGGAAGATCTAATGTTTTGTAGGAAGAGGATGATGAAAACATAAGCTCGGAAGAGGGAGTATGTGAAGAAGATGACAAAAGCCTAATCTTGGGGATGCCCATGCAGCCCCAAGAGGAGGACAATGAAGAGCAAGAAGATGTTGAAAATGATGAACAACTAGAGAATAAAGAGAGGAAACATCCACCTTCACCGCCTATGGATGAGGGTAACACTCAAAATTTGGTTGATGATAAACTTTGCTTTTATGATTTTGATGATGAGAAAGAATATGAACCTATGCCTAATGAGAACATTATTGATAATGATTTTAAAAATGATGAAGAATATGGTTTAGACATGCTATATGATAATGTTTTAGATGATGGTCCTATGCTTATTGATAATCCTCCATGTTTAGTTGTTACTACTTTATGTGAGGATAAAAATGATATACTTGCTGCTTGTGATAATACTCTCACTCATGAGAGTCCTACTTTATTTCTGACCTCCCCTATTCACACCATGGAAGAGAAATTTGCTTATGTTGAGAAATACTTATATGGTTTCCAATTATCTTTAGTTCCAAATATTTGTTGCAACCATGATATTAAACTTTATATTGATCTTAATAATTATTTTGAAAGAGGGAAGCATGCTAATGAATTACAAAATAAATTTAATGATCCTCTTTATGTGCCTATATTATCTAAGTTGAATGATTCTTGTGATTCTATGGTCGAATTTATTTCTTCTACTTGCAACTATTATAAAAGAGGAGGTACTAAGAACCCTCTTTATGCTTCTAATAAATATATGCTGCAAGTTACTACTGTTAATATGCATTGTGAAATTTCTATTTATTGTGATTCATTCATATATAAAATGCCAATGCATAGGAAAAGAGTTAGACTTAAAAGTTAATGGTTTAATGTTTTGTGGTGTGTTCCTTATGCTTTAACTTCCAATTCTGTTTGGGCACACCTATATATCTTGAGAACTTGCAAAATAACTTTACCTACTGTTTACTAACAATTAGTTTAAGATTTTCATTTTATATAAAATTTGGGAAAGTAAATGAGAATGATGAGTAATGGAGATGTTGGGGTCGACCTTGAACATGTGTTGTTCATGCCAATAGAACCATTGCAAAGTCTCTATCATTAAAACTTCTCCCAAAGCTAAAACTAAATAAATAGAGTCAAGGTGTTTGTTTACTACTGTAACCACATCTTTGTATCTTATTTTTCATCTTAATGGCAAGCGTAATCTCTTTTGAAAGATAAGATTAAACAATAGTGATTTGCTGTCCAGAAAACAGATTCCTAAGCTTCACTGCGAAAAATGTTAAAAATCACAGATTATGAATTTCTACCTGATATTTTATGAAAGAATTATTCAGCTATTAATACACATTTAATTAGTTCAAAGTTTTCTGATTTGAGCAACGTAAGTGCCTATGAAAATTCACTCTTTATGGGCTGTCCAGTTTTTGACAGATTCTGTCTTTATTTTGCATTACTCTCATTACTAGTGTTTTATGTGGTTCTATTGATCAAAGAGCAATACACAACCATAGTAATAGTAGATAATGTTTAGAATCAACTCATGATATGTCTTTGCTGTACCTATGGAGACTTAATTTATGGAGACACTAACCCCTCTAATCAAGTTTTATGATGAGCTATGTGTGAAGAGAACTTTCAAGTGGAAGAGTTGAGGGTGATAAACAAAGATCAAGAGGGACAAACACTCAAGCTTGGGGATGTTACCCCTAGGCTCACCCTACATATAAGAATTTAAGCTTGGGGATGCCAAGCCAACTCGCTCCAACCATCTTGATACCAAGTAAGTAAGCCTAGCTATATGGCTATAAAGAAAGCGCTTTACGGGAGGCAACCCGGTTGTTTTTACTTTTGATTTTCTTTGTGTCCTTTTGCTGTAACAAGAGAATGTTTTCTTAGCTTAGTTTCTGGAATTTTTAATAAAGTGCCAAGTTTTACCCATTTTGGTTTGACAAAGTTGCTATTTCTATTCGGAGATTTTATTCCTACACAAAGTCTGTGCACGGTTTGATTTTTCATTTTTATTCTCCGAATGAGCTGAGACTTTAACTGTAACTGCAACTTTTCATCCTCTGTATTCCTGAATTTTTTCAGAATTTGTCGACGAGTTTAAGTCAGGTAGAAAATACGTTTCTCTGTTGTTAGTTTTCTGGACAGATTCTGTCCAATATTGTTTGATGCATGTTTTTGAACTTTTAACTTGAATCTTTTTGATCCAATTGAGTCTATTAAATAGGAATACAACATTATACACTTATGGACATTCACATGAATTTTTGTCTAAGTATTTTATGCAGCAAAGAAACCTATTTGTCTATCACTACTAATATCACCCCATAGAAAAAAAATGGGAGAAACACTGTTTTGAAGTTTTTTCACAGGGATTGGAGGAGATGCACCATGAGTTATCCAAGGATGGTGAAAACAAATAAGCGTGGGGATGTGGAGAACATCTCCACTGAACCAACATACTCTCGGTTTGCACACGTCTAACTTCTGTTTTTTATTTGAAACACTTTATCGCATAAACTTGGAGCGTCTTTTTGTTTGTTTTTGCTTTGATTTTTATTTTGTGAGACCACCACACTATCATTTATATATGAGAAACCTACTGGAAATATGGGTTGAAATATTTTGCATGCTTTTATTGTATTGGGAGAAGGGATGTGTAAGTTGATTTTTAATGACACATATAGTTGCATGATTCATGAGCTTGTTTATGAGTAATAATTTGCAAATGCTTTATCATGAGCTATCTTTTATTCATGTTTTGATGCTTTATGTTATTTCACCTTGTTTGACATGAATTAGTTAGTTCTATGGACACTCATGCATGCATCTAGATGGTCATCTTTCTCCCTTTTGCTAGCCCAAAAATTCCAACAAGTAAAAACTTGTTTCCAACACCTTCAACCAAAGTTTTTCCAGTGAGTCCACCATATCTACCTATTAGCTTTATGCTATTCCAAGTATGTTTATCATGTTATTTGTGTTATCTATACCTCTAAATGAAAATGATTATGTTATTTATTGTAATGGGAAAAGTTGGTTAAAAAGCTCTCGCGAACTTGATGCACACTTTACTTTTATTGCATTTAATAAACATGAACCATTGTGATTAATATTATGATGATAGTGGCTTGATAAATGTTTAAGGTTGGGAGTTAGCCCATATGTGCTGTCACATGCAAAGCTTTCAACATGTTCCATCATTTATTTAGTTGATATCATGTACTTTTGTCTATGGATGCCTATCATGGTGAAATAATGTGGAAATAGAGTAAGTTTAAATGAGTTTGTATAAATGGTTAGAGAGAAACCTGGGCTGCTAATCTAAGCCATGCATCATTCATGGTGGAAATTTACTTACATGCTATTTTGAACTTTCTGTGATACACCCTACAATAAAAAGCTATATCAAGTGGTAAATAAAAAGGGTGTTGAGGTTGTTCATTATGTTTGTTTGTCTTGTTGTTTTGATGTGGGCTTGATCCATATCATGGGACAAGAGGTACCCCAGTTGAGGCTCTTGATAATACCATTATTACTTACAATGATAGATAACTTAAACTTGCTTTGTTTCCCAAGATGAGTAATCATGGTGTAGGTACTTGTATTCAAGGGGCATGAGACATCTAACCTTTACTTTATCAAGGCCACTACTCATATTTGCTTTCACATTTAACTTTAATCATTCAAGATGCTATGATAGGGGAACGAGAGCTTGACACCAAGTATTACCATTGCAATCAATAACTTAAGTAGAATAGTTTGGAGGATAGATGAAACTTATGCATGTTTTACCTCTACTCATTTATATATCTTTTCTAAAGTGTCCACCTTTTATATTCAGATTTTCATCTTCACTCTATGACCAATGTAGGATGTTCTTACTTATCATATTGCATACATGTGGTCCATATTACTATCTTTTATGTTACACTTTGTGAACTATCATTGAACATCCTTGCATTGAATACTTGATATCACTTTATAAACTGTTTGGATATTGCTACTTCTTTGAATAATGAATCATTTGACTTTATGTAGCAGTAGCAATCATCTTTTATATCCATGTTGTTATTATATTGCAAAGTTCATGTTAGTTTTATCACTTCCATACTCGAGGACGAGCATGAGTTAAGCTTGGGGATGTGATGCATGTAAAATGCATACATGAACTTTGCACTATAATACTTGTATTCCATTCATATTTGCATCATATAAGGGGTATATTACTGTTATTTAATGATTTTTGGTAATTAATAATGATTTCCCCTATTTATGGAATTAATCCTGCGCAGGCAGAAAACCCCTATTTCTTTCCTTATTTATTTCAGGGCCTTAACAACGTCATAATGAGCTGAAAATTTACGGGGATCATTTTTTTGGAAGGAAGAAGACCTCGGAGCGAAGGAAGCAAGCAAACGGAGGCCGCAGGGCCAAAAGAGGGTGGCCCACATGGCCCCTGTACCTGGCCGCGTGGGACCACTCATCTGGGCCCTCGAGGCTCCGTTGCCGTCGATCTTCGTCCCCGTGGCTTCGTCTTGACCTAAAACCGACTTTAAAAATAGCCCCCCGAGGAGTTTCGAGGGGAGGCGGCGGAGAAACACAAAACCACGAAACAGAAGACAGACGGCTACCGCCGGAGAAGATCGGAGGGGGGGGGGGAAACGCCGCCGGAATCACCTCCGGAGGTCTTCTCCATCCCCCCTCTGGAGTCTCCATCAACACCACCGTCAAGACTAGCACCATCTCCATCACCATCTTCGTGATCCACTTCATCCCCCTCATAGTTTGAGATTGTTTGATCCCTAGCTATTGTCTAAGTGGTATTCTACATGTTTGTGAATTGCTACTTTTCATTGTTTTGTGGGGAGATCATAGTTTCAGATTGTGTTGTATCACTTGTACCACTGAATCATATCATGTCTTGGCGTTGTGAGTAGTTCTCTCATGTTCCTGGGGGTATAGGATGAATTGGCAATGATTTTTATATAACATGTGTTGGTATTTTGTCTAGTTTTTATCTTTGATGTAATTCTATGATGGTGTTGTGCGAACGTCGACTGCACATCACTTCACCTATATGGGCTCATAGGAGAACACCGTAGTGTAATGGAGTGAGGAAGACTTGGGAGGACACGTAAACCTAAGACCGAATCATGAAGTTGCATTATGAGGGTATTAGTATTGGGGACCTTAAAGATTAATGCTATGGTGGGACTTTATGTATTAATAATTCTTGTACAGTCATTTACTTGGCCACATGATCCATCATAAGAGGTTTAGTTTATTTATTTAGCTATTCCTAATTATGGCTCCGTCCAAAGAAGATTAAAACTTGACAAAATGTTTACCTCGTTGTTCTAGAAATATTTATGCCATGAAGTATAGGTAGCCCTTGGGAACTCTCTCCACCTATAAGAAACACACACTTGAGCTTGTCCTCTTGCTGCATAGAGGATTGGGCTTTCTCTCTTTGAGAGCTTTAACTTGTCATATTGCATTCTCAACATTTTACTTCATTGCAAACTCTACACCAAAAACCCAAAAACACTTGCATCATTTTATCATTTTGTTTGTCTAGTGCATAGATAATAAGGGAAGTGACACTCTTATTTGAGAGGATAAATACTTATACCTTCTACTACTCGTGGGATCGATACTATACTTACACATCGAAGACTTCAACGATCCCCTATACTTGTGGGTATCAACTGGTAGTTTTAATTTCTGGCTTGTTTTTTTTCGAAATGGAGGGTGTACCCCGAGCCTCTGCATCCAAAGGATGCACACTTTATTAATAATAAGAAAACACATAAACCACCAAACCTTACAAAGAGATACATCGATCAGCCTGAAGCCACCGAGGCGATAACTCGCTACACCTACAACCTTGATGAAGGGGGTGGACATGATCGGAGCCAGTGCTCTGACCTCACACACCTACCCACATCATCTAAATCCGGCGTCCTCAACCAAGCTGCCCAATGGCTCGCCGGGGGCACAAACCGGTCCAGCAGACATATAACACGCGCCAATGCGTACGTTGATACTCCGCCACCACCGTCTTCCACTGATCCGTCTTCAGGAGTAATCAATGCAATGACCTTGCTAGGCCTGCCGTCGACGCCGCCACGACGCCCGACAGCACAACCGTCCTGCGCGCGCACCTCAACACTCGTCTATCGCCAAGGCCTCGCTGCACCATGCCGCCAAGACTTGCTGTCTTCGACATGGAAGAAAACACGCCGCTCCACCTCAGGTCCCTTCCAGCCAACCTCCACTCCAAAAACGATGTCCCCAGGCGGGAGAAACGGCGTCGTGTGCCGCCATCGTCCGATCCAGGAAACCCAGATCTGGGGTTTCCCCCGGAGCAGCCCGGGTGAGAAGATGAGAGCTGCAACAACGATGCCTTGAACAAGGTAACGACGCAAATACGCCGCCATCGTCCACCATGACCGAAGTCGGTGCGGTTTTCACCGGCAGCCTCGCCTCCCCGAACCCGCCGCAGGCTGGATTGGCACCAACGACGAGGTCGGTGCCGCCACCATATCCGATCCACAAAAGGTCTACTGATCTCCCGCATCCAGCGCCGTCGACGCCGGAGAAGGCTCCGGCCGCCACGCGCCTCCTGCGACGAGCTTGGGTTTGGGATCCCGAGATCTGCCACCCCCAAGCGCCGCCACAAGGAGCCGCCTCCTGGCCAAGCGTTCCCTGTGGAGGGGATGCCGCCGCTGCCATGTACGGAGCCGTTGCTCCGGGATCCTTGCGCTGCAGATCGGAGAGCATGTCATGGCGAGAACGCTGTCCCCACGAAGCCGCCGAAGTGACTCCGCGCCACCGGGAGAAACAGCCACCGGAGATCACGCCGCCGATCCAACACGCTGCTGAGCGCAGTCCCTCCCAACCGCGTCACGGCCGTGATGCGCGAGAGTCCCGCCGTCCCCTTCATCGGCGGCGTGCAGGGTTCCCCGGCGGCTGCCTCTGGGGACGACGAGAGGAGAGAGGAGGGGGAGGGGGTGGCGGCGGCTGGGTGCTAGGGTTTCTCCCCCGGTCGCCTGGGCGGGAGCCGACGCGAGGGGAGAGAGCTTACGTGGAGGAATTCAAATTGCCAAGTTGACCATCACGCTGATTTTACTGAAAGTTAGTCCACCGGATTAATTTCTGGCTTGTAATCCCTCCTTATCACGGTGATGCAATTATGGTGCATGCATGGATTTTGCTGAAAGTTAGTCCAGACAAATTGGTGGTCTCGTGGCTTATCAACATGGCCTGGAAAAGATGAGGACTGACTAGCAAAGAGGCAAATCATGACCTGGAAAAATTGGCGACTAACTAGCAAGGTGCCAACTTTGCCCCGAATTCCAGAAAAAGGCCAATAGAAGGGTCGCCGATGACCGATTGACTCACGTCAACGCCCAAATCTCTTGCTGGAAGTTGACGCCTGGATGGCATGGAAGCTGTGCCTCACGTTTATTCGTATGGTCTATATATAAAGAACTTAACCCCCAACACTAAGGTACACAACCCGGAGTGCAGCAGCAGCATAGCAAGTGAGAAGGGAGAACAGATCAGAGAGATTCAGATATGAGGACGCAGCGAAATGCTCTGTCTTTCCGCACGCTGCTCGTGATGGCTTTCATGCTCATCTGTGCTTTCCAGGCCGTCTCTGTACAGGGAGGTAAAGTACACTTCTTTCGTTTGCTTGATTTAATACAATTACTGCCTTTTCATGCAAAGTTATTTCGTTCACTATCTTCTAGTATAGCCTACCTGAAGCATTGTGTCCAGTACTAACTGCCATTGGGCCATGCGTGATACAGGGAGAGCTATGAAAGAAGGCATAAGTTATGGTGGGATATCAGGCAATCCACTGAACCCAGGTAGCACGCCGGCTACCCCTAGAGGCCAGCCTTACACGCCCGGATGTAAGCACATCTACGGTTGCAACCCACCTGATGCTGCTCCATGAATTACTACATGAAAGAAGTCGAGATCTGAAACAAGTCCTCCTCCGGCTACCCAGTTACCGCTGGCATGTATCGGAAAGAAATATCTAGAATATGTTACAGAATAAATATCCGTGGAGGCTTTCAATTAGACCAATGTAAGGTCTCAGCCATCTATAGTTGCATTACGTGTGATTAGTTGTGTGTGATCTACCCAGTGCAAACGGACCTGCTTGCCCTTTATAAAGGAATGCATGTGCTATTTTATTGTGCAACCGAAATATGAATAAAGAGATAAGTTCTATGACTAAGAGCAGATCCCGTAAAAAAGGCAAACCCTTATAATAATGTTTCTTTAAGGGTTCGGGCGGAAAACACGACCCGACAGATCCCTTAAAACCGTCCAACCCTTAATTTTTTTTAAGGGAAACCTCAAATTGGGCTCCGAGTACCTCGTATACACGAGTTCTGAGTCTGGTTTTTAGGTTTCCCGTGTCCATGTTTCCGCTTGGCGTCACAGACATTTCAGCTCATTCTCTTTACCGCTTCCACTGCTGATCTCCTCGTCCCCCGCAAAATCTGTCGCCGCCGCTCTTCCCTCGCCTTCCAAGGACTCCACCAATCCTCCGCCCGTCCTTCCCGCGGTCACAGGCCCCAATCGGCGCCTACCGTCGTTCCGCGACTCCGCTCACCGTGAACCGAGTCACGCCGCTGCCTCTGGTTGTTGCCCTCCTACAGAGTCCGCCGTCGGGGCTCCCGCGACCAAAAAGCTGCGGCAGGGCGCCCGTGTGGTTCAATAAGGTGGTCCATCAATTGGACAGCTGGTCCCGGTGGCCACCACGCCTATTCCGTCTGGGGGACCGCGCCGGTCGTGCCGCCAGGCACAGCCGCACGAGCTCTGAAGAAGGGAAGAAACCGACCACAGGAGGAGCGAAGCCTGCTGGCTCCACTCCACCGTCTTCCCTCACTCCGTCGTTCATGCCGCACGGGGAATTGTATGAAATTCAGCCTTCATAGTGCGTCTCTTGCAAAAAATTTGTAGCGTAATTGTGCTTTATTTCGTTCCATAGTTATTTGCATAGCTTACTTATTTGCAATTTTTTGTTTGCTAACCATATATTCATCTTATTTGAGGCGTATGAATTTAAGCAGATTGCAAAACTGTTTAACGGTTTGGTGTGTTGTTGCACGGAACAGATCTTGTAAAAAGGAGTATTCCATTTTACGGTATGCCGTTTTCCGTATCTATTCTGTCCGGGTGGTTTTCAGCCTATCGTTTTACGGTTTCTCTTATACGAGTTTTAAGGGTCCGATTTATAAGGGATCTAGTAGAGATGCTCTAAGTGACAATGAAAGTGATTTAACTTCATCAATTTCTGTCCAGGTGGATTTAAAGTAGAATTATCTGATGTATGAGCCACAGTAATCTCGATGTGTTCGCAAGAAAAAGGAGCATTATGATGCCCACAAAATATCGGTTTCACTTTCACACACCACCATGTCGCAAGAAAATAACGCTCTAACCTTTGTGCAGTAGTGTGCCAATTCCCACGTCTCGTTTGCACCATAATGTTCTTCAAGCTAATGCAGCGATGGGCATACATCACTGTGAGTCTGTGATGGAACACACCGTTTAACCTTCCAACCAAATACATACTTAGCTGAGAGTAACCTAGTGGTTCAGTGCAAGTTCCACCGGAAATAAGTTTTTTTTATCAAGGAGCACTTGTACCTTAATAAAAATTCAGTCGGGGTCCTCCACCAAAATATACTTTTTTTTTGATATCCCAGTGGTTGTTGGTAGCAGTGTGCACCCTTGTGACCAGAGTCCCGTACCCCATCACGAACCAATCTCACCAAGGAGCGCTTCTACAGTAATTAAAACTAGAAAGATACCCCGCGCGTTGAAGCGGAAAGTTTAAAAAATATAGTTTAAAAGAAGGACATTTGATCCATGAAATGAGTTTTTTAGAACTACGGAGACTTTGATTAGCCACAATAATCAAAAATCTAAATTTAATCATTATGAAATGTTTGTATATTTAACAACTAAAATTTGACGATGTGCAAAATTGTATGGCTAAAATAATTTATAATGTGGATCCGTAATGTGAATAGCTTGCATGTATGGATGAACATCATTAATAAACATGGAATAACATGAATAAATAAAAGACTGTGCTACCTAGGGCACGGTCATGCATGCAGGTAATTAGCCACCTCACCGCATGGACTTTTTATTGGTTTCCAAACTTTAAAATGTTTTATCTCTTAAGCCGTAAGTCAAAACTCGGATCCGTTTTCACGGTTAGCTTAGTCGCTTCGAGATATTCGAAAGTAGATCTCATGTTGATATGTTTTGATAAAAAAAATCTGACCTTAGTTGCCAAATTATAGTCAATTGGTCACGAGGCATAGTCATGTTGGTCACCAGGTTAAAATCAAATAGTTATCAGGTGTTTTGAACTTCGATACTCACCTATGTAAGCCTTTTCTGATGTTAATATGATCAATTTCCGTGTTTAGAGTGGATCAAATACCCATTCTCTAGACATATATATCATCACTACGAGGAAAAACATGTAACTATTATCTGATAATTGTGTGCTATTTGGATGGTTACTGTTAACCAGTAGCATGACAATTACGTGGCAACTTTTTGGCTCCCGGGTCTAGATGCACCCTTTAATAAAAATTCATTTTAATCGTCATTTTGAATGTCAAAAAATTCTATAAAAAGTGTCCGCACATACATCTTCACGCCTTATATGTTTCAAAAGTCGTTTCACGAAAAAACGATTTTTACGTGGCCGGTATAAAAAGACAAATTTTGGTGCTAAAATAAGTCTTTTCACAAGATATATTTTTGTCTTTTTCATGCAGCACATAAAAATTGTCGTTTTTTCATGAAACTTTATGTTCCCACATAAAATGTCGTGACTAATGCGCAAAATTTTTTGTCATAATTTTTTGACATTTCAAAATGTATTTTTTTAGGTATAGAGAGCATATGCACCTGAGAGCCGAATTGAATTTCCGGACAACTACAGTATAATAACTTGGCAACTGAAGTCGAAAAAAATATTTCATCAAAACGTATTAAGATGGGATCTTGTTTTAACGTCCGCATCGAGACGAACTCAGCGGTGAAGACATATCGTCAATTGGATTAACAATTTAAAAGATAATTCATTTTGAATTTTCATCTTTTGAAAAGATTCCTTTCATGCATACATTGGTTGGTTGCTCCGCTCTAATTAAACTTGATGCGCGCCGGATGAATTTGTTCCGTGGGACACGTCCCCTTATTAGATTAACCGATAAATAAATGTCTCAAATAGTGAATGATGTGGTGATGACATGGTTAAATGAATGACTCAAATAGTGGATGATGTAGACACCTTACATATAAAGATAGACTAATTTAATGCATGTTAGTGGGGCTCTTATAAGAAGTATAGATTCGGCTGCTGGACTTGTTTTTAAATTTTTGGGGCGCAGCCAGCAACTAGAGTGCGAGTCCCATCGGGAACGGTTTTGTAGAATTTTTTACCAAGGTGCACTTAGACATTAATAAAAATTCAGACGAGCTCCTCTCGCGCAGACCTTTTTTTAGAACTAGTTAGTGTGCATGTGCACGCACGTCTTTATGATAACTCCACATTTTTTTTATTGTTAGAGTTTTGTCCTTATATTTCAAGATTGCCATGCTCTTTTCCAGATGTTCAGTCTTATATATGATGGTGTTTGTAGCTAGAGCGATTAGAAGTTACACTCTCACACCGACCCTTTCAACCGTGCAAGGGTGGCAAATGAAACAGCTAGCCACGCCAAATCTAACGTGTGTCCATGAAACTACTTTTCTTTTGCACCTATGTCCATGAAACTACTGGAGGAGAGGCACCAGTCGGCAAGTGTACCTCGGTCAATAGTATTGCGACCAATAATATTACCTGAACCATGTTATCCAAAACAAGTGTGCCTGATGAAATTCCCATGAGTACAAACCATAATTTATAAAAAAAGTGTACATACTTCTACCAATTTCTAAATTTGTTTCAAAATTATTTTGCATCTTGGACCAGAAATAAAGATTTGTCATGTGGAACTCTAGCAGGGGCCTTGGAGTGTAAATCCATCTATGATGATATATATGCAATGCGGACATTACAATGTTGATAAGAACTTGTCAGTATATAATGTTTGCTATGGTAAACATATCAGGATTCATGCGCTGTTTTTTTATATTAAGATCGAATTTGCAAGTAAGACACACAGCTTATACCTTGCTTCCTCTGGGCAGTCCAAATACATCTCCAATTGGCTCCGAATCTGGTATTTTCACGCAGCTTAACTGATGACATATAGTCCTACAAGAAGCAGGGAAAAAATAATGTAATTGCACCACCACACATGATGTTAGTAATTATAAGACTTATCATCTAGCAAGTGTGCACAACATCACAAAGAATATATACAAATCGTGGGTAAGCACTTTATTGGAAGTGTGGCGGCATTGCATTTGAGACAATATAAAAAAGTATGAAAAGAAGTTGCATATGTAGCACATATTAGTTAGAAAAATCATTATTAAGCAAGTTAATGCATTCAATATAATGTACCCTGCTTGCTTCATGTGTTACGTCCATCGTCTCACACTGATCCATCAGATTATTGTCTGAGAACATTAAAGAAGCAACAAAGGATTGAAGTTAAAAGTTTGACATATTTTGATGAAAGAAAAAAAGGAATTACTTTTGTACTGAATTATTTCAGTGATCATTCTAGTATCCAACAAGCATATTTCAGGATCACATAATATATGCCAAAACAATAACAAATGGTACAAACAGAAATAGCTTCTTCAATACTCGGTTCAAATGAAGATTTAAAGATAGAAATGGAATTGTTTGTAAATGGGAGTTATCTTCCTAATAAGAATCTTGGGGCACTTTGTTTCTTTTGTTGCATCCTGGCTTAGCGGTTGCACTGGTGTTACCTTGCTTCTGGAGCCCTTACAGAAAAAAGTGGTATTGGATCTCTTCAGAAGTAAGGGATTTCTGATTACCAGCTAGTTGTAGAGAGAACCCATAATTTATCATCTTCAATTTCTTAAACGGGTGACATTTAAGAAATAAATCTGCATATCATAGGAGCTTGATATATAGATAGAACCCAGAAGTGTCATCTTCAGTTTCTGACGTTGTTTATAAAAAAGATCAGTTAATAAAATAAAATTGAAAAGGCAATCTTGTAGATAGAGAGAGACATGGAGAGAGAGAGACCAGTCACTAAAATCAAACTTCTTCATGTAACAATAACAAATGCATACAATAACTAATGCAATTAATTGATTGGCATGAAAACACTTGAATTGCATATGAAGCAAATTACATCGATGAGTCTGGGAGGTCACTAAACGGACCTGACACGTGCACATTTATCGGAACACATGGCATACACATGATAAAGATAATGCTACGGCGTCACAATTTGTACATCGTATTATTGAGTTCAATTATCTGTGTGAATCAAAAAAATCATATTCCCACTTACAGGTACTTTTATTCCTTCCAAGAATAAATGGTGATAAGCTTCATCCATCAGGTCTTGCTAATTACGAGCTGGGTGCCAAATTACAGGCTGGTATACATCTCGTCGCAAAGATAAAGTAATCTAATGCCCTAAGAATGCTGAAGAAAAAAATTCAGGTCATATCTTAGAATACAGGAGTAAAGAACCAACTGAAGATCGATCCAGGACTTGGCCACACAGTATGAAACTGAAGGAATAGAAATAAAGAACCAACTAACCTTGGATAATTCCGAGACTTGCACGTGAAGAACACCCATGGAAGCTGGTCGGCGGCGACCTCAACGTCAAAGCAGAGGCGGATAACAGAGCAAGATATATATCATTAGAAATAATTGATGAATTGATGATTGAATGCTTGATCCTTTTGAGTGGTGGTTGGCAGATTGTTTTCTTTACAAAAAGTCAAGAGTAAATGTCAGTATGTCACACCACTATGATCTTGGCTGTCCTGTTGGACATGATTATCACATTCAGGTCAGGCGGCTGCGTCATACATCATTTAAACAGTAAGAAAAGTATATAAAACGAAATCATTGGTGCTAACTTCAATACAATCTGGAAATTACATTTGAAATAAAAGCTTGTAAATGACAAAAAGATCATCATCTTCTGAAATTAACTGGGATATTTTCTCTGAAAATATCCAGTACTCGCCTATATTCAGTACTCTGAAAATCGTACCCGGAAAAGCTAACTGACAAAAACAACACCATCTTGAAATTGTAAGGGACGTATTTCCTCTGAATTTTGAACATCATGGAGTATTTTCTCTTCCTCGGCAAGGGCAGGGGCAGCGGTTGCTCTTGCTCCTTCAACTGCCGTAGCTCGGTTGTATTGTACACCCCTGCAAAAGCAAAGATCAGATAATAAAATTAATTGAGAAGTTTCGCTGAAGAGATGATCATACAGTGACAAATGGCTTGATGGAAGAAAGGGTTGCACTCACAAGGATTTAACTGATCAAGTGATTTGCTCCTCCTCTTGTTCCATGTCGAGATTATTTTGAACATCTTGCCTCTGGGATTAAGCTTTTAGCTCCGCCTAGACGCCTTCATCCTCCGAAAAAAATTTCCCTTCTAACTAAAAGTATACAAGTCCAATATACCTTTCCTTGATCAGAGGGCCGGAAAATATTCATTGCTCCAGTAAACACAAAGCACTACATGCTGCTACACACTTCAGACCTTCATCAATTGGAATCAAATATGAACTGTAAGATATTGTTGGTAAAGCTCATCCTTCATGTGCATTGGATTTGAACTGGCAGATAAGGACATATTCACTGTATTTCATTCATCAAGTATTAAGAAAAAACTTTCTCTAGGAGCATTTTATAGATTAACAATCAGGTTTCAGATATGCAACATATATCGTGATTACGAAGTCAGAAAAAAAAAGAACTGTACCAAATTTGCTACGAAGTGGACAAGCAGAAAGCCAGTAGGCTTTGTTCCTTATGGCTGCAGCCTGCACGGTATGGCTAAGGCACGATCACATTGGTTGGTTGCTCCGCTCTAATTAAACTTGATGCGCGCCGGATGAATTTGTTCCGTGGGACACGTCCCCTTATTAGATTAACCGATAAAAAAATGTCTCAAATAGTGAATGATGTGGTGATGACATGGTTAAATGAATGACTCAAATAGTGGATGATGTAGACACCTTACATATAAAGATAGACTAATTTAATGCATGTTAGTGGGGCTCTTATAAGAAGTATAGATTCGGCTGCTGGACTTGTTTTTAAATTTTTGGGGCGCACCCAGCAACTAGAGTGCGAGTCCCATTGGGAACGGTTTTGTAGAAATTTTTACCAAGATGCACTTAGACATTAATAAAAATTCAGACGAGCTCCTCTCGCGCAGACCTTTTTTTTAGAATGCGCAGTAGCCCGGTGGTTGTTGGTACGAGTGGTGCACCCCTGTGACCCAAGTCCCACCGGGAACGAATTTCTGGAAGGAGCACTTCCACCTTAATGAAAATTCAGCACAGCTCTCCCCCGCGGACTTGTTTTTTACTTGTTTGGGATGTAAAGCGCATGCTTGCAAGATACACGGTTCTTTTGGAACTGATGATTCGCCCTATTTAATGGTCCAAATCACCTTGTCTTCAATCACATGTACGAGGCAAAACGTTCATTAGCGTTCCGCTCATAGGAGAATGACTTTCATTATCGCAATGTGTCGTACAAAAGGATGATCTTTTGTTTCCCTGCTCGGACGGGAAGCAAACACAACAATCAGATGGTCATCAAAAGTTGAGGGTTTAGGAATCTATGGTCTAGTTTTGTTCAAAAAAATTCATAAGAAGTTTGGACAATTCTATTTCTTAGAATTTTTCTATAGTGCTTGTTTGGATCGTATGATTTTAACCCATAGGATTTTTTCATGTGATCTACTTTGCTTGAAATTACGTAGGAACTTTTCCTTAAGTCCAACCTCTTTTGATTTGTTTCTTTAATTCTATGACTACTATGATCACAATTCTTCAGAAAAATCTCATGTTTTTGCTAAAATGCAACCAAACAGAACATGTTAAAATTCATGTGTTTTGATTCTTGTAGCATTAAACATGCCATTATGTTCTACTACAAAGTTTTTCTATTCACATGTTTTTAAAATCCTTTAAAGCATAACATGCCCCTAATAATGATTTACCATCTTGTTTCTCATTGGCAAGTTGATCTCGGCCCCGAATTCATGTCTGTGCCACACTTAGTGGTAAATCGTGGACCTTTCTTTTTCCATTTACACCGTTTTAAATTTTGCATAACATGATATACTCCTGATAATCATTGGACTTTTTTATTTAATTTGATGGTAATCATTTTAAGATGACGAGCTTCTTATTCATGAGTGCAACTTTATGTGTTGCTGATCTTCGCGCTGGTCTTCCATCGTTGCCTTTTTTTTAATGATAGGCGCTTTTTGTGGTTGTCCTCTTTTCTCATAGCACAACTCCTTTGTTACAAATAGATATGTTTTTGTTAATAATGTATGTTGTGCATTGTCGTGTTGATCGGCTCAAACCATTCTCCCTATTTGTGGACTTAGACGCGTTAGTTGTCAGTTGTATTACCACTCTATTTTCAAATTGATCGGCTCAAACAAATGAAACAATTCTTTCAAATGCCCGGGAAGCTTGTTAACATTGGCTAATTTCAATTGGTATTAATGAACTTAGTGGAAGAATTCCCATACTAAAAAAGTTAAATAAAATTTGACCATTGGGAATTTTCTGTTACTTGTCTCTTTTTAGTGCTAGCCCGTGCAGGCACATGGTTCGTGACTGGTAGTCATAATTCGCATGTGCATCATGATATGTTTTTTTTCGATAAATTGAGCTTTATTACTTCAAAAGTTTTAAGTATTACACCCAGCCTCTGCATAACTAGGATGCACACAGCCGCCACAAGTCCAGCATTATGAAAATAAATAAAAGGCGAATTACATATCAAAATGAGAAAGTGTAAAAACGCTTATGGTGGTGGAGGGCCGATCCGTAAATTATGCTGCCATCCATGTTAGGATAAAAAGTCTCGCGCTGTATCCTCCAGTCCTGTACAGACCTCCATAAACAGGTCGCGATGCTCCAGACGTTGCAACGGAGACTACGAACGGAGAGTAGTTGTACTCCTGTAGATAACCTCCATGAGAGACGAATTTTTATCATTAAAAAACTTGTCATTTCTACATAGTCAAAGCGATCATATAACGGCTAGTGCTCCCACCTAATAAGTCGTTTAAACCTATGATCCACACCATTAAGCCAATTGCTAAAAATATTTGCAATGCTATGTGGTGGGTATAAGATAGACCCCATCTGGATGATTGACCATATAGAAGTAGCAACTTTACACTCGAAGAATAAGTGCTTAATAGTCTCGTCTTTATGACAGAAGACACACTTTTTGCTTCCATGCCAGCTGCGTTTCGCAAGGTTATCTTTAGTTAAAATTACACCTCAACGAAGATACCACGCAAAGACTTTGTTTTTTAGTGTAATCTTATTTTTTTTGAAACAAGGCAAAAGAGGTGGCCGGTTAATTAACGGAATATCGGCCAAAAACCATTACAAAGAAACCCAAGCGGACTATTCTCATGCAACTCCCTGATCATCTAGACAACCAAACTCACCCACCCCGAAACAGCCGCAAACTCTCAAAACACTAATCATCACATCGTGATGGGGAATCTCGCTGAAAACACAACAAAAAACATCTCAGACACGACAACTCGAAGATGAGAACCATCATCATGTAGTCGTGGAAGCCTTCATTGTTGTGCCACTCTTCTTGATATTGCTCTTGAGATACTCCTGCACCTTCTTGATTTTGTTCCCCGTATCCTTCCCCAACAGTAGGTAAGCAATTTCTTTGCCAGATCCAGGGCTCACCGTCTCCAAGCTAGCGAGAAGTCCACAAAGCTCTTTTCCAAAGAGAACCTCTGAGTTAGCGAAGACAGGCTGGCTGGACTCCTGAGGTGGTGGCAAGGAAGCCACTGTCAAAGGCCCAAGCAAGTCAACCTCCAGCTGCACCATCGACAGTGAAGGAACCAACTCCCCACACAACTCGTGCAACTCAGGCATGAGCAGCAAGACCGGAGCCAAGATCTCACTCTCAGGGGGAGCCGACACTTGAGTCTACATCATCGGGCATGTCATGGCACGAGGGGAAAAGCTGCCATAGAAGACTTCTTTCCCAATGTCAGCTGAACCGGCATTGAGCTCGGTCTTAGAAGAGGCTTTAGGCTCAACAGGAGATGTGCCAAGAGCGGCATACGCTCCCACCAAGAAACTCTCCACCCTCGCGAGGCAACCATGTAGGTCGAAACGAAGCAACATGGCCTCCTCGGCCAGGGTGAGCTGCGCATCCGTCGTGGAAAGGGGGAGGCGCAGGACGTCCAAGTGACAATGGCTGGTCGACAAGCTGGTTGACGAGGACAAACTGCAAATGAACACCAGACGGCTGGCGAGGTGGCTCCGGATGCACCTGCGGACGGGGAGGGGAGCGCTGCCAGGGACGAGGATGATCAGAAGCCGGCGCATGCGAAACATGGCGAACATGGACCGGAGGAGGGCGAGGAGCAGTTTTGCCCCTGCAACACTTCGCTTTGTGGCCGAATTAGCGACAATTATTGCACCTGAGTGGCTCACAACAGGTCGAAGCCTAGTGTCCGGCTTCATGGCAACGGTGACACCTCCCGTTAAGCCAAGCAGGAGTAGGAGGATGGGTCTTCGATGTCAGAGGGGTGAAGGCCATGCGACGCACGCTGCGCCTAGGCTGGACAAGCACCCAAGGTACCTCTGCCTGCTCCACACTGCCCATGTCCGTGCTGCCTGCCTCTGCGCTGCCCGTCGCGCCGACAGCTGCGAGTAACACCTCGGAGCACTACAGCAGCTGCTCTAGGGAGAGAGACTTGGGGGCGAGCTCGCCGGCGACATCTTCAACCGGCAGGTCCAGGATGGCCGGCGACGCCGCTGCTAGGGCTGGGAATACGAACCTGCATGGAGCGGCTTCAGGGTCGATGGCAACAGCGCGACATCATTAGCTTCATCACAGACCTCGACGGAGCACACCCCCGAGGCAGCCGGCGGCAGCGACATGGACCCAAGGCCCTCTACCACCACGGCAGGGTTGGACCCGAGCTCCCCATCCGGTGGAGGAACATCAAGCAGCAGGGGAGGAGGTGACGACGAGCCGAGCAGGGGCGGCAGCCAGAACAGACTACTTCGCTGCCACTGACGAGCGCTTGGGCATGCAACTTGAACCTGTAGAGAGTGGCCCCAGCATCGTCGACAACAGGACGGAGGGAGCGCCGACGAGGGGAGCGAGGGCAGCAGGCGGGGCCAGAACAGCCTCCTTCGTGGACGCGGGCGGACGCTTCACCAGCAACCTGCCACGAATCACAGGATCCGACCCGCGGGAGGCGAGAGCAGCTGCAGCCAGCGCGGCAGCTAAGGACGACGAGGCCATGGAGGTCACCGTCAAAGCCATGGGAGTGCGGGGCGGAAGCAGCGGCTACGGGGCAGCAGGCCCAGCCCCTACATGTCAGGCGGATAGATGGGAAGAGGGCGTCGAGGGAGGGCCGGATCTTGTTGCAGGACTTGGAGGCGACGCCTGAGAAGGGAGATCAGGCCGGCGGCGGCGGCAGCGCCCGTCGCCACAAATGGAGCGACGTAAGCCTCGACGCAAGTCTGCAATACTGGCAGAGCAAGCTTCCAAAGGAGAACACGTGTCCTAAAAGTTGTGACGAGGCCAAGAATATCGTGTGCCCCTTTGATTTACCGCACGAAAAATACCACATGTGCATCAACGACTGCTACATCTTTCGGGAAGGGGACGCGGACAAGACCGCATGTCCGGTGTGCAAGGCTGCTCGATACAAGAAAGGGAGGAATAAAGCTCCTCAAAAAGTTGTGTGGTACTTTCCGCTCATCCCCCGTCTGCAGCGCTATTTCGCGGACCGCAAGGAAGCAAAGCTCATGCGCTGGCACGCGGAGAGAAGGGAGGAAGTTCTGAATGATCTAGAGTGGAATGAAAAGGTAAATCTGACACACCCTTCGGATGCATGCCAGTGGAAAGCATTAGACGATAAATATCCAATTTTCGGGGCAGAGCCAAGGAACATTAGATTGGGTGCGAGCACCGATGGGCTCAATCCGTTTGGCAACCAGAGCAGCACACATAGCACCTGGCCCGTGTTCGTATGGATATACAACCTCCCGTCCCTGGCTGTGCATGAAGAGGAAGTACATACACATGAGCATGCTCATTCAAGAGCGAAACAACCGGGCACCAACATCCATCTGTATCTGAAGCTACTGAAAAATGAGCTACACACGTTATGGGAGGAAGGCGGGGTCAACACATGGGACGCTCTCGTAGAAGAATATTTTCCTATGAGAGCCACCTTGCTTTGTAGGGTGCACGACTTGCCCGGCTACGGATACGTCTCAGGCCAGGTGTGCCACGGACATAACGGATGTGTGAGGTGCATGGATGACCCAACGTTTCACCAGCTCCAGAAAGATCCCGGGTCTTCGAAAACCGTCTACATCGGTGATACGTGTCAAACGTATTTATAATTTTTGATGTTTCATGCCTGTTTTATATCAAATGCCACATTTGTTTATTATAATTTTATATCATTTTATTGATTTATTGGACTAACCTATTAATAGTGGCAAAAGTGCACAATGTTCTTGTTTTACACTTTGATGTGTAGGAATTACTTGGAAATTGATAAGAGTGCAAAAATGAAACCTTGTTGGAGTCGAATTGGACTTTTCTGAAATCTGTGTGAAAACTATTTTCGAATATGGCCCCGTCCCGACCCGTAGAAGATGTCAAATCTAAAAAGCTTGGTCGCGAAAGTTGTGGGGAATTTTCGGCCAATCGTTTCAGACCTAAAATTCGGCCCAATCCGAGTCCGGACAGCCGCGATATCCCCATTTTACTGAAGACTAAAAATCTGATGACGGGAATTCGGGAATCTTTATAAAGTGAGGAAACCTAGGTCACAAGCCACCACGAATTTTCCTCCTCCAAGGCAGCCGCCGTGAGGTGGAAACCCTGCTCCATACCAGCACCATCTCCAAGCTTGAAGGGGGGGGGGGCAAGGGCCGCCACCGCCGGCCACCGTCGCCGCCGGGCTGCTTCCGCCGCCGCCACCAAGGGCTGCCGCCGCTAGGCTGCACCCAAGGCCGGGCTGCCACCACCTCTCCGGGCTGCTGCCCCCAAGGGCCGCCGCCGTCGCCGTCTCCTTTCCGGGCTGCACCTCTCCATCAAACCCTCACTCACCATGGCCATGCGTGAGTAGTCTTCATCAGGGCTGAGGCTTATACAAGTAGCTATGTGGTTATCTCTCTCTCCCATGATGTGATCTTCATTATGATCATGAGCTATATTAGTATAGTTGAATACATGATGTTTCCCTATGTGTAATGTATATGATGTTGCTCAAGTGGTATTATCTAGTATAATTTGCGGAGTCACCGTTGTGATCACGGTACCACGGTGACAGTGAGGGTGCCGTGTGTGGCTCTATGCATCAATATTAGAGGGATCTTCATCATGAGTTTTTTCTTTATTATTGTTGGATTGAATAGATCATGAGGTTTCTTGATACTTGTGTTATTGAAGAAAGAGACTATTCAAGAAATAGGTTGTGGTGTTTGTTAGTACTATCTTTGGATGCGGATAGTGACAATATGAAGTGTCTATAGATGTGGAATACGAACTTTAAGGTGTGCTTTTCATAGCCCTACGCAATTCTCATCCTATTTGATCCACGAAAGAATGATCTCCGAGTAACGTCTACCATGCATGTGTTTTTGTGGGAACTATCATGTGTTTAATTATGTTAATGATGTTGAGAGTAGTCACTTGTGAAAGTATGAAGCCTAGGCCTTGTTTCCAAGCATTGATACATCGTTTTTAGTCACTTTGTCACTTTGTCACTTATTTGCTTGCTGCCATTTTTATTACAGAATTACAAAACCACCTTTTACCATCCATATCACTTGCATTTTACTATCTCTTTGACGAACTAGTGCAGTTATACAATTAGTCATTGTATTAGGTGTGTTGGGGACACAAGAGACTTCTTCTATCTTAATTGCAGGGTTGCTTGAGAGAGGATACATTCACCTTACACCTCCCTGAGATCGATAAACCTTGGGTTACTCACTTAAGGGAAATTTGCTGCTGTCCTACAAACCTCTGCGCTTGTAGACCCAACAAGTCTACAAGAATAGAAGCGTGTAGTAGACATCAATCGGCCATCGAAGGTGGCTACACATTAAAGACTCGTGGAGAAGGCGTGGAGACATTTTCAACGGCGAAGAAGAGCTCCGGGGACCTCCACGTAAGAGGTGCGGCGAACAAATATATGATTTGTTGAATGAATGGGAAGAGTACCCTCGGCCGGGAAAGAAGCAAAAGGCGCCAAAACAACTCCTGAATGTATGGAAGACGAGGTCCGTGTTTTGGGACTTGCCGTACTGGCCCATCCTCGGTACGCCTCATTGCCTAGATCTAATGCATATCATGAAGAATGTGTTCGAGAGTCTGTTTGGCACTCTGCTCAACATGCCGGAGAGGATGAAAGATGGGCCGAAAGCAAGAAGCTACCTGATACATATGGGTATCTAGGAAGAGCTTCAGGGAGGACGTCGGCTATTGATCATGACCAGTCGGAAGAGGAGACGGACGGTCCCAAGGGCAAAAGGGTTAAGAGGAATGACTATTACTGCCCCCCCCCTCCTGCTTCACTCTAAGTTCGAACGAGATCGAACAATTGATCAAGTGCTTTCTAGGAGTCAAAGTGCCTTTGGGTTACTCGGGGCTAATAAGCAGATTTTTAGACCCGCAGAAACAAAAGTTCAGCGGGATGAAGTCTCATGACTGTCATGTGATGATGACGTAGATACTTCCGGTTGCGATCCGAGGGATAATGGACAAGCACGTCCAGTGAAACCCTTTTTGGCCTCTGTAACTTCTTCGACGTGATCTCCCGAAAGTCAATCACCGGGAAGCAACTCTCAAGGCTACAGGAAGAGATCGTCGTGATACTATGCGAGCTTGAGATGTACTTCCCGCCTGCATTCTTTGACATCTGTGTGCATCTGTTGGTCCATCTCGGGTCATTGTTCCAGCACAACATGATGTCGTTCGAAAGGATGAATGGGGTCATCAAAGGATTCGTTCGTAACAGGGCCCATTCGGATGGAAGCATCGTTCTGGGCTTTCTCACCGAAGAGTGCACCTCTTTCTACACGAATTTTCTGGATGTGGAGGACCCTGTTGGTTTGCTCGGAAAAAGTCACATTGGCAAGCTCGATGGAGCAGGTCACAAAAATGGCTGGAGGGAGTTGCATGTGTACCATGCTTGTCGGCGCACCGATTTTAACAGCGCAAACTTAGTGGCTCTCCAACACATTCAAATTGTCGATACTTGGGTGGAAAAGCACAAGAGCCTGACTGAGAAGAAGTACACTGACCGGGGCAAGCGGAGGACAGAAGGAGAAATAATTAGAGAGCACAACTCCTCTTTCTTGCGTTAGTTCAAAGATGAGCTTGACGCTCCGCCCCCAATGGCTAGTGCGGAAGCTAAACTCTTATACGCCTTGTCACGTGGCCCCGCCCCCAACCTCGCGATGTTTGAAGCATATGATATCAACGGATTCACTTTCTACACAGAGCAAAAGGACAAAACTTCGGATTATCAAAACTCAGGGGTAACGATGGAATCCTACACCGGTGACAAAAAGTTAAGATACTACAGAAGGATCGAGGAGATCTGGGAGCTTAACTACTCTGGAGAGAAGGTGCCAATGTTCCGTGTCAGATGGGCTAGGATGTCGATCGTCCAAAAAGAAGACAAATACTTCACCACCATGGTTATACCCAAAGCCGGCACTTCATCAAGCGCGAATGTCACCTGCGCAAAATGAGCCATTGGTACTGTCTAAGCACGTCTCCCAATGCTTCTTCATAACCTACCCATCACAGCCTAGCCGTGTCGTCGTCAGGAGAGGTAAAAGAAACATCGTCGGAATGGACGGTGTCACCAACGAGGACGAGTTCGACATGTTCGGCGACCCAAATATCGACGATGATCAAGATGATGATGATAAGGCAACATACACCACAAGAAGAAGTAGAACCATGCTACCTAGGCAAGGTCTTCCATTCAAAAGAAGTCACGATGTGGGGCTAAATTATGCAACTGCGACCAAAAAAGGCAAAAAGAATGCCAAACGCTGAGAAAGACGCGTTGTGTCAGCATTGCATGTGAAAATATATATGTATCTCTCTTTTGTATCGAACTTGTTTCGATGATGATCACGTGATGTGAAATTGTGCACTAATTAATTATATATATGTACCTCATGTTATGTGTTTAATTATATCATTAAAACTTACACTTTTTTATTAAGTCACTCTTTTTCAAAATTTGACTAATTTTAAAATCATGAATTAGAAAACAAAACAAGAAAGAGATAAGAAAACAAGAAAACAGAAAAAAGAAAAGACAATAGAGGAAAAAGAAAACAATTGAAAAAATAAAATAATAAAAAAAAATATCGATGGTGAACAGATCCCCCTGTTCGCCAGTGGTATGGCCCTTCCCGCTGGCAAACCACTTCGTTTGTTCGCCAGCGGTAAGGGAGGGGAGACCTTACCGCTGGCGAACAGTTGCTTGCATTCGCCAGCGGTAAGGGAGGGGAGCCCTACCTTTTGGGCTCGCCCGCGCGGGGCTCTCTCTCTCCCCCACTCGACTTGCTCCCACCCGCGCTCTTCTTCTCCGTTTGAAACCGCCGCCGCCGTCCACGCGCCCCCGCCGGCCCCTCTCTATCACCGCCATCGGCCCCTTCCCTCCCCTCCGCCTGCTCCCTTTCCCTCCCTTCTGCTCGCGCGCGTCCTCTCCCCTGTGCTCCCGCCGCCGCCGCCGGAAACCTCCCCCACGCACGCCGCCCGGGCCGTCCACGCCGAGCCGTCCGCGCTGATCGACGGCCCTCCGCCTGAGCCGTCCGCCCGAGCCATCAACGCCGGTGCCCCGCCGCCCGAGCTGTCCACGTCGATGCCCCACCGGCCCTCCGCCCGAGCCGTCCACGCCGGTGCCCCGCCGACCCTTCCCTCCCCTCCCCTGCGCCGCCGTCCATGCTGATGCCCCACCGCCCGAGGTATGTCGGCCCTCCCCTGTCCTTCCCTCCCCTCCCCTACCATGCTCTCTAGGTGTTCGACAGAATGCCCGAACCAAAAAAGCTACTGTTTAGGTTTAGGTTTAGTTTTAGGTTTAGGTTTAGTTTAGTTTAGTTTTAGGTTTTAAAAAAGTCTGATTATGTTTAGGTTTTAGAAAAAATTTATTAGGTTACTTAGTTATCAATTAGGTTAGTTAGTTTTATGGAATGCATTAGTGCGATAATGTCAAAAAAAATGTTCGAGGAAATTGGAGAATTCTATTAAGTATAATTACTCTCACTAGATGACCCGTTGCGCCACTGGCGCAAATGACAGAAGCGAGACAGGAGTTAGTCATATGTTTTAACTTGTTTTGATGTCCATATATGACCTATATGCAATTGAGATTCATGACTTTAGGTTGCGAAATGCAGGGCATTTGGATTCCAATGAACAGAGCTTCATGAAAGGATTTAATCATCTCCATTAATGAATCCTCTAACTATAAAAACATCAAGAAATGATGACCAATGTATTAAATGTAAAATGCATATAGTTAAAATATCAAGTACATAGACAACTAAAAAGGTTCATTTTGCAGTACAATTTGTTAGCCACATTTCGTAGCATGACTCAACAAAATTCCAGGGAAATGCATTGACAGTTTTATTTTATCAAGACGATGTATCATCAGATTACAAGAAAATATGATATTAGTACAAAATGAGAATGACCCGAGAGACATATAGAGCCAATTTTGGACCAGGTTATTTGGCTAATTAGCACAGAAACCATCAAGCCCGTTGTAAGAAAGTCGAAGAAACCTATGAAATCAGTTAAAGAATACTTCACCCCTGGATGGCACTCAAGCTAAAGATATGCCACATGTGTCCAAAATCCCTGTAAAATCAAGATCAGAGACGAACACAATAAGGGAAAATGTAACCCAAAAGGATAATGGCTACCATGTTTTGTGAAATTAAATCCATGACTATCAGGGTTGTGATTTTTCGAGTACATAAGATCTAAGAAATACAAAAATTAGTGATGCACCATTGTTCAATATAAAGCCAATCCCATGCACCTTTTACATTTTTTTTTGAGCCATTGCAGGTTAGGAACAACGTAGCAGAATTGTGTGAGGACTATACTATATCTTAAGATATGCAGTCATAAAAAGCTTGCTAACCAACTGAGCGAGACCATTCAGTATTACTGCCATTATAAGACAATGAAAGATCCATTGGTTGTACAACACCATTTTTGAACCAAGATCATAACCATTTGTGCTTTGGACTACAGAACCTAGTCCCGTTGCATTATGATACTGCTGCTGCATAAATACGTAATAGGTTTTTTGACTTTTTGCTTACATATGTAATACCACCTGAAAGGATTAATTGTTCGGTTGTCGGTGATTCGAGGTTTGACTGCAGATAAGCTAGAGAAGTAAATCTGGACCTTCCTGTGCGATTTCCCCTCTATGATATAGAGGAAGATACCATTTCACACATATTTACAGAATGTGATTTTAGCATATTTACAGAAAAACTCAGTTTCTTCATGTGAAAATGTTCTTTAGTTCATACAAGGGACTGAAATTACCTGTATTTCAAGCGAGAACAGAAATGCTACTGAAATTACCTGTATTTCAAATGCTACTAAAATTACTTGTATTCGAAGCAAGAACAGAACCTATAGATTGTTAGGACTTCTCCTACAGTTTTCAGAAAATAGAAGTGTAAAATGAGATAAACTGAACTTACTGCCACATCTGTACTTGTCCCCATCAAGCACCCTTCCAAAGATTCAGTATGACAATGAATTTCAACAGTCAAGTACATATTCTCATAGAGATTTCAGGCCATTCCACATGCAGTACAAAGAACCTGCAAGTTCCATCTAAGTTAAGCACCCTAAGATGGATTTGATAAAATCGTAACAAATGCATATTTAAATACAGACACCTTAAGAATTTAGAACTGATTAAAAACAGAGCAAACAGACATGCATACTTATTGATTGCAAACTGACATATTAAATTGAATTTGGAAACAACAAAGACCCGGGATTGCGGATGACCGTTAAATATGTGTTGAACAACATTTAGCAAGACAAGCTGACTGCATCTTATGGACATCATAGAACATGCCTCAGCCCTCTAAAATCTAAACATGGCAACTTGATTGATGGAAAGAAATATAGTCGTATTGGAAGGAAACACCAAATAAATTATCCAGACATATGCAACTCATAAGGACTAATTAATTAATCCACTCACCAGACCAAACACCGCAATAAGCTAGCTACAATATCTGGAGAAAATACATATCGACTGTTGAAGGTGAATGAGTCGAGTAGAGCTGCTGCAAGATGTTTTGCTTTGTACTCTGCAGTATAAGACCACAAACAGTTATCAACTAAGATGAAAAATGAAATGGTGAATAATCACAAAAGCATGAAGAGAAGGGGATAGACCTATAAACAAACTGATGGGAAAACCTTTATTTGTGAAGCACGTGCATCACACAAACATAAATCATTTTCTGAACCTATATATTGGAATGGACAATATAAGAGAGCATCGAAGTAAGAAGAACATATTTCTGAACCTGTAAACGGAGATGAAGTTGAGAGCTATGGAGACATAGTTAGAGTTCGCACCTCTTTGTCAGACCCGGTGACCATGGACAGAGCAGCATCTGCAGTAATAATGCGGCATGGTCAAATAGTCAAATATGAACAGACGCCATACATACCGTAGGCAAGTACACCCGCACGGATTGTATACAGTTCCCAGAGGCACCTAGTACACACAAAAAGGCCCAGCATAATTTGAATCAATTAACAGTGTTTAAAACAAGTAGAGTAGACCATTCACAAAAAAACAAAACAAGAGTAGACCATTGGGATAAAGACATTGAAGAGAAGAGAAGTCGGTATAAGGAAATACTTGCATCGCTCTGTACCTGGAAGATGACCACAACCATCTGGACGAAATCTGAATCCCGAGATAGGGGCTGACGATGGCGAACATATGTGAGCTACCGAAAGAAAGGAGAACACCATGATTAATTTCATAAGAAAAAAGGGTGAGATCAGAAGAAGAATTCTTGTAAACTACCATGGATCATACTTCATATAAACACCAAATAATCCAGAGGCAACCCACATTTTGACCTCTAAAAGAAATTGACACGAAACATCTATACTCTCGAATTTTGTTATCATGGCTAACAAACATATGTTGCTACTATTTTAATTCTGAGAAATGATCTCACAAAGCTATAGTCAGACCTGAGCTACAAATTGATCTCAGAAAGCAGTATGATCTGAAACCAACATTGGCACTCATGTTTACATTTAGTACATATGCTGAAACCAAGATATAGTCATTGCATGATCCTCTAGGCTGCTACTATTTTCTTCTTTACTAAATATATGCAGAACTGATGTTTACATTTAGCACAAACTAAAAAATTAAAATATCAATGGTCAGCTGCAACTCGCCGGTGCAAATGTATTGCTTGGATACATCAAATCCAATCTTGTTCAATGTAGAGGGCTATCATCAATTAACACAAAATCAACCATCAATGAATTGTACCAAGAAACAAAATCTAGTAATTAAAAGCAAAAAATAAAATATCAATGTAAGTTAGCAATATAAATAGTTTCCCGTTGACGAACAAATATGAGAGAAAGACTGATGTAAACTATACATCTTTGGATTGTTAAACTGACTTAATAGCGTCTTTTAGACATCATAGCGTCTTTTAGAATATTGTTTATTTACGACTGGTTTTGACAGTCATATGCAAAATATGCAAATGGAATGTATCATAAATAAAACCACCTGCAGGCTTCAGGTTGTTATTTAACTAACATACCTCTTTCTCCATTCAGTGATCTGCTTACAAAGCAAAGTACTGTTTGAGGCGCTCCAAATGAGAAATGACTATTATTCCAAGACAAATTTAAACTTAATAAACTGTAAGCAAGAACTTCCAATTTATCGCTGATAAAAACTAAATACAATTTCTCTTTGTTTCAATGACACACCTGATCAATAAATAGATGTGAAGCGCACTGAATTTTCAATTAGCAAAAGGGCCAGATTGCTAACACGTCTGCATTTTAAATGCAGCAGGGACAGCTGGTATTTATCTTTTATCATCGCAACTGCCTGCAGCCTCCGTGGTGCTTTTCGGCCATCAGCGGTGAGTTCTTGAGGTCCATGGAGAAAAAGCATGAAAAGTGAATATGGTTTCTAGTAGAGAGGTCAGGGCGAAGAATTAAAAAGGAGAGCAAGATTTACCTGGGTTTGGGATGATGATGGCTCTTCACCTAGCATCGTCACGGCACACCTGGCGCTACCCACATCACACGCCAGTGAGGAAGGAGAAGGAGAAAAGACCAATCGAAAAGTGCAGAAAGTGAGTGAAACATCCTGGGCAATTCAAGAGAAGTGCAGAACTGCAGATGTGAGGTTGTCCGTTAGTTTCCTAATGAACTTCCAACAACAAAAGCACACATCTACATTACATAAAATGAGGAATAAAGCTGAAGTGTAGTTTCATAGTAAATTAGTAAAAGCAGTCAGCAAGTGAATAAATTTCTTCCCTCCACGCCCCTGAACCCAAGAAATTAAGCCAAGTTCAAAATGTGCAACGAGAAGACCCCAGATACATGCCACATGCCAACCATATGATTTCATCCTTCTCGTGTAATTTATAAGTCAAATGCACTACAATTAATACTGGTAGGTCATGTTTGCTGAATAAATATCACTTCATACGAAACTTAGGTATGAACTATAATCTATATAGCACTATATATAGCACTGATGTATAGACTGTTGCTTCCTGACTATGGTTCTTATCTTAATGGATGGATAATTCATCCATAAAGCTTTTGGAGTGTTAGCAGGTTTCCAGTGAACCATGCATGGGAAGAGTAACAACCATGTGTCAACATGACCAAACCTGCAGTACATAATGTATTAAAGCAAATGACCAGACCCAATCATTCCATTCCCAAATCAACTAAATAATGCTCTAAACAAATCATGGAGGAAAAGCCTTGCAATGTGATACATGGGACAACCAATCTACTGCAACACATGCCTTGGCCCATTGTCTCTCTCAGAAGCTTCTATGGTGCTATCTCTGGACACTCGACCAGTGATATGGAAAATACAAAATCACTCAAGTACTACCACAATCCAACAATAGAAAATTCAAAATGAATGGCCATAAACATAACTTGAATTAACCAACATAATAGCTCCATAATAACTTCTTCCATCAAGGAAGTTGAGCTAACCAACAAAATAGCCCACAAGCTAGAGAATATTCGGTACCTATCTGTAGTATTCAGAATTTAGAATATATGATACATATGTGGAGTTACATCTTACATGAAGTGTCAAGATTAGAAATGAAAACAATGGACAGAAAGATAAAAGGGGACCTGAGAGTAGCCATTAATTTTTGTGGAACACATTATCACACTTGCTTGAGCTCATTGTAGACTGCATTTCATAAGTCCACATATGAAATGAAAGCTGACATAAAAAGGATAAAATTAGGCAAGGTGCACCTTAAAAGAAGTATTAAAACCCCACTAAATACTAATGCATTTACTTTTGTATACACTCAAACAAACATTTCTAGTATGAGGTGGGGAAAAGAAGGTAAATCAATGGACATACCTGCAGCAGGCCGGTAACCTCAACGGGCAGCTTCGACAACCAGTAGACTAACATGATGCGCGGGCCTTCAAAGTCTACATATTTATCATCTCATGGGAGCAGTAAGCACACCTGGGACATTCTCTGCATCATAAGAAACAACAAAAATAGTTCCAGTCAACAAGAATTACTTCCAAGCTGCATTTCAAGTTTTCAACTGCTCACTCACATGCCTATGCTATGCTTGAAAATATTCACCTTCTGTACAACCAAATCTTCAAATCAATGGACATACCTGCAGCAGACCAGTAAGCTCATCAGGATAATAGTTCCAGTCAACAAGAATTACTTCCAAGCTGCATTTCAAGTTTTCAACTGCTCACTCACATGCCTATGCTATGCTTGAAAATATTCACCTTCTGTACAACCAAATCTTCAAATCAATGGACATACCTGCAGCAGACCAGTAAGCTCATCAGGATAAATGAACACTTGATCTACACATCACATGGTATGAGAGAAAAGCACGATTGAACAACCCGGCAAAGGGAGATGACGCCACCTACAGGTATAAAGGAATTGTTCTTTTCATTTTGAGTCGGGCATTACAACAAACATGTGGTGGCAAAACTACAGGAACCTCATCTTAGAAAAAAGAGAAAGAACAAAACCCACAAATTAACATGTCAAATCGAGATGAATCCTTCTAGCAATCAAGAAACAGAGAGGAAAAGTGGAGGTGTTGATTACCTACCTCGCCGTTGTGCGGGCCAACACCACCAAGTTCTACCACGAGTTGGAAGAAGGAGCTCAGGTTGAAGGGAGGCCAATCGGAAGGGGTGAGGAGGGAGATGGTACTTTGCTCCATCGTTTGGCTTCCCAGGCTGTGCTCCGGCCCAAGGGACAGGGTGCTGAGAGCTGTGGTCGGCCCGTGGCAACGAGATGGGAGGAGGCGGAGGGGAGAGACGCCACGGAAAACCGGCCGTGGAAGCGTGGTCGAGCCGAGCTGACTCCCTCGTCGAGATGCTTAGTGGCGCGGTTCGCCTCCCATCGATGCGCCGCCCTAGATCCCGCCGCCTCCGACCGTTGCGGGATCTCGCCGCCTTGGAGTTCAGTAGCAGCAAGGAAGGAGCCGAGGGCGCTGGCGCGGGAGGTGGTGGCTGACACGCGGGCAGAGATGGGAGCGTGGGGAGGACGGATTGGGAGAAAAGAAGAAGCAGCACCGCAAGGAGCCTTCTTGCTCCGGCAGCAGCTCTCCATCCTGGTGCAGCCCCAGTCGTAGCCGGTGCATATCCCGCCGCCGGCATGTGAAGATCTTGAACCCCAGGATGTGCGCGCGCGATGCGGCCACCCCGTCCGGCTCCGTCCACTTTCCGCTCTCCTCCGACCCCACCGCGGACAGAGCCGAGGACGACAGCACGGTGGCGTGAGATGGCGAGCTGAAGGAGGATCTGCGAGAGGAGATCGAGGGAGAGAGAGACGGCGGCGGAAGGAGACGCGGGAGGGGATTGGGGGAGGAGAACGAGCGAGGATTGGTGCTAGGGTTTCACCCGGCGCTGGTTTTGTCTCGCTGCGGGCGCGGTCAAACACAGACGGACGCAGAGGAGCTGGTGTTCACCCGCTTATTTGTGGCCCTCACGCGCAGCGAGTCCCACCCGTCATGGACCCATTTAGGCAGAAGAAAAGTGAAAAACAAATTGACCGCATCCAACGGCTGCTGTGGAAAGTGGGAGATAAAAAATCCTGTTCATGCGCGATCGGACGCGTGAGGATGACCGGGAGGGGCAAATGCTCTCAGGAGGCGGGTGCTCTCATGTCCTTTATAATAGGAATTCCAATAATTTGGTGAAATTGGATACATATTAATTATATTGTTTCCCATATGCAGGAAGTTTAGAAGGACCTCGACGCTGCTGTGTGGTGGTGATCGAGAAGGACCTCGATGCAACTGTTGTTCAGTTTTCAGGTGAGATGGTGGATATGTGTGTGATGGTGGTGGTGGTGGATGTGTGGTGGTGGTGAATGTGTGATGGTTCTCAATGTGTGGTGGTGGTGGTGGATGTGTGGTGGTGGTGAATGCATGTGTGATGGTGGTGGTGGATGTGTTGAATGTGTGCCCTAGAGGCCTTTGTGAAATGTTTGCAGGTACCCCGTGAGGCCCTTGAGATTGCCGGAATGTCGATTAACTTCCGTTTCAGCAAATTCGGGTACTCCATATGCCCTATTTTTAGAAAAGGTCATGCCGAAATTTTCCGTGAATTTTGGCATGACTTTTGCTAAACAATAGGACATATGGAGTACCCGAATTTGCCGAGATGGAAGTTAATCGACATTCCGACAAATTTGGACTCATGGGGTACCTTTGTATTTAATTAAGTGGTTTTTTTTATATTTTTTGTACTAACTTTGACTTAATTTCCTCGTCAGTGCGAAGATGGCTCACAACGACAAGGTAGGGGGTTCTCGGACAGGAGGCGACGATGCGTACCTGTCGATGATTGGACAGTACACTAGCGCCGATGAGGAGATCGAGCATGCCGATGATAAGATGGAGGCCCCATCTGCTAGCGAAGCTGAGCGTGGTGATGCTGGGACCACTACTAGTGGCGCCGAGGAGGGCGGCCCTTCTGGTAGCGAAGCCAGCAGAGAGCATAAACGCAAGAAGACGGAACCAAACAAGCTCGGCAGCACCCAACATGCATTCACAGAGGGTGGACCCTAAAAGCGGCCTTCCTACGAAGCCGGAAAAATATGTAAAAGGGTACGGCCTCCAGCTTGGATGCATCGCTTGGGAATGGGGGAAAATCAATGACGACAACCTAATTAAAGGCGAAGGACAACGAAGTTTGGCCGCCTACCTCATTGATAAGATGCACACACGATACAAGTTCCCGGCATCCTACGATAACAAGGATATCAAAACCAATATTGTTAACACACAAGCCCTCGGCAAGTTGGGCAAAGCCTTTGCAACTTGGAGAGGAGATGTGAGGGAGAAAATGACAGAAAACTACGACATTTGGGGCAGATGTGTTAGGGAACTACCATATTTGGGCGAATTGACACATAACTACTTCTTTTGGGGCAGGGTTGTGACGTCGTTTGGCTGGTGCTAAGCTCGTTTCTGGCAGGTGGGTTCCGCTGTCAGGTCCTACGTGGCACGGGAACTGACGGACGGCGGAAACGGCCGTTAGGTTTGCATTACTGGCGATGAGTCTGGTCAAATGAGTAGGTCCTCTACTCCCGCCGCATTGCTCCTCTCTCTCTCATGCCGTTGCTCCTCTACTCCCACCGCCCTCTACTCCTGCCGCCGCCGTAGATCCGTCGATCTCCACTCGCAGGTGACAAGATGGTCTCGTGGAGCGATGGTGATGAGTCCTCCCCCACCCCCCACCCCCCCAGCTCGCTTGGAACGGCTGTAAGTTTCCCAGCCCGTGGAGATCTCTAGCTAGGGTTAGGGTTAGGGTTCATAAATTTGAGGTTTTTTCCGCTCACGCGATTTCAGTCTATTTACTTCACAAATTTGTGCTGGTAGGGTCCTAATACCATGTACGATTCGGATTATTGCAGATTAGTCAAAGAAGTAGACAAGAGTATCCGTTGTTCTTGCAATGCTGTGCCTCAGAAATTAGTAGCTTTCGAAGGTTGTTGGAGTGGCAGGAGGTTCCTAGCGTGTGCACGCATGGTGCGTGACAAATATCTTGCTGTTAATTTCTGTAGTTCAACTTAATATCTTGCTGTATAAATTTGTAACATATTGTTGTCTGTTTCATGTATTGTAGTTTGTGGAGACCTGTGACTTTGTTCACTAGGTTGATGGTGTGTGGCCTAGTCCACTATCATCTTCAACTTTCAGAAAACCCAGCTGTTCCTCATCATCAGAGGGAACCCACTGTGGCACATCTGCTTTCACTATCTCAGAGTGTGATCTTGTAGTTGGTCCTTGCCTCTTGGGTTTCTTCTTCACAGGTATTTCTATTTCAATTTGTTTTGAATCCTCTTGGATGTCATAGATGTCCTCTACATTGTCTCCCCCTCACAATGGAGCATTGGATCATTCTTCCTCCTCCTATTCTCTGCAATTGTATTCTGCAACTCCTTTTCCTCTTCCTCATCTATGCAATTGTACTCAGACATATCCTCTTGCTCTTCCTCCTTTGCCTGCATTTTTTCATAGTACACATTGTCTTGACTCTGAAACTGAATTGGTATGTGTTCATCAAGCTGTGTGTGCACATTCTCACAGTACACACTATTTTGAGTGTTTATCTGGACAGCAATGGGTTCTTCATCCTCTGTATCAAGATCAATATGCATTGATCTTGGCCTCTTCAGTGGGGACACAACAATTGCTTTAGCCCTTCTGTCCTTCATCACTGTTACTACAACTGCCCTTGTACTCTCATACTTCCCAATCATTTCTTCAACCTTGAGATGACTGTCAATTAGTTCTAACCCATTCGGTCCCTCTCCTTCATGTTTAACAAAATACATTGAATCACTGAATCCATACCCCTCTGACTCCATAATTGACAGCAAATTCAGATATCTTATTTCTGAACGGCACATTATTTTTTGAACAAATTTAGTTCCATCAAACTGAATGTAAAGATCCCACAGCTCCGACTGCAGCCTAAACATATATTGAAAAACAATTCAAACTAAATTCGAGAAACCACAGATCCTTGTTCATTGACTCACTACTAAATTGGACAGCAAAGATCCCACAGACCGAAATCGACTTACCCGCTTTCAGAGACGTAGTGGCTCCTCGGGTCCTCGCAGCTCGACGTGGTGCCCGCCGACGTCAATGCCTTCTCAGATGCAGGTCGCGGTGGACTCGCCGCCCATAGCCGCGGCGGACAATGGTCCGCATCCCATCGACCAGCATCACCGCCACCACGGCCGCCACCATCGCCGTCTCCTCCCGACCTGCCACGCGATGGACCGCCACCACCGCCTGTCGCCATTACTCTCTGACCATAGGAGGAGTGGTGCGAGTGAGCGAAACGCCGCCGTCCAGACAGCCAAGTAACGCAAACCTAATGGCCGTTGCCGTCGTCCGTCAGTTCCCGTGCCACGTAGGACCTGACAGCGGAGCCCACCTGCCAGAAACGAGCTTAGCACCAGCCAAATGACTAATCAGTGCTCCGCGTCACAACCCAGCCCCAAAAGAAGTAGTTATGTGTCAGTGATGGTGGATATTGATAAGTTGGGTGGTGCCCCAAGCGAAGGCGGAATTGTAGCTAGTAGCAGTTTTCCGTCAATTAAAGAACCGAGGTTTATCGAACTAGTAGGACTTTGAAATCAACAACAAGGTGAATGTTGAAGATCTCTGGCACTTAACTTTCAACAGATGTGGACCTGCACACACTCAACCAAAATACTTTGCCCCCAACGGCGGAGAGGTTGTCAATCTCTCCGGTCTCGTAGAACACAAAGCGGTTAATTGTATGATGAAATAGATAAAATATGAAAAGTGACCAGAGAAGTAATGATGATTAAAAGCAAGTAAATGAGGTTGAAAACAATGTAAAAAGATGGACCGGGGGCCATAGGTTCACTAGTGGAGTCTCTCAAGTAAATATAATATGCATGTGATGGGTGAACGAATTACAGCTAGGCAATTGACAAGATCATGACACAAACCCAATTTAGCTATGACAAAAAGGACATGATAATATTTATGGAGGCATCACGACAAGGAACAAAGACCGTTGAGTCCAACTACGTCTTTGTCTAAATAGTCCACCGTGGGATCGCTATCCAGCCTGTCACCCAACGGTATTAAGTTGCAAGCAACAAACAATTGCATTAAGTAAAGTGCATGAAGTAAGCAATACTAATATCAAAATAGACATTAACACCGCTGTTTTACCCTTAGCAGCAACATCACACCCTCGCCCTTAGACGTTTCTGTCACTCGTGCCCAGGAACAAAAGGGGGCATGAACCCACTATCTAGCATAAATACCCTCTCTCGGAGATACACACGATCACTTGGCCAAAGTAACTACGCACATCGGAGAGCATGCAAGAACATAAATTACTCATATAAGAATCATGCACAATCTGAACATAACTTCTTTTATCCATCGGATCCCATCAAACACATCACATAGCATTACAATAATCAATCTTGATCATGTTAGGCAGCTCACAATATCATAAGACATGAAGCACAAGAGAGAGAGACTACCATCTAGCTACTGCCATGGACCCGTAGTCCAAGGTGAGACTACTCACAAATCATCCCGGAGGAAGGCATGTCGATGAAGAGCCCTCCGGGATCGATCTCCCCTCCGGCAGAGTGCCGGGATCAGCTTCAGATTGGACCCCGAACTAGGGTTTTCGGTGACGGCGCGTCGGGGTCGAGCTTCTGGAAAATAATCGCCGGCTCGACGTTTTTAGGTTAATTTTGATTTTATAGGAGTCGGAGGGGGCCGAGGAGGTGCCCACTGGGCAGGGGCGGGCCCCACCCGCGGGTCCCCCCTGGGCCACGGCAGCTACCCGCGTGTGCCCTGTGGGTCGACTCCGAGGCTGCCCTTCGGACTCTTTCTTCGTCTTGGCGTAAAAATAATCCCCGTAAATTTTCGTCCAATTCCGAGACTATTTCCAGAAGTAAATTTCTGAAACAATAAGACAGCAAAAACAGGGAACTGGCACTGGGCATCTTGTCAATAGGTTAGTCCGATAAAATGCATAAAAATGATATAAATAACAGTAAAAACATGTGACAATATCACAAAACTAGCATGGATCACTCAAAAATTATAGATATGTTTGAGACGTATCAGCATCCCCAAGCTTAACTCCTACTCGTCCTCGAGTAGGTAAGTGTGTCGTGGGATTATCACGGCAGATGCTACACGGGGTAGCTTACGAGAGGTGGATTAGGCGGCGTAGGAGATTCCGGGAGCGAGATTTCAAACGCGGAGTTTACCCAGGTTCACGTCCCCTCGGTGGAGGATCGCTACATCCTGCTATAGTCACTATGATCATGATAGATGTGTTTACATGGTGGCCGCCGGAGGCGGGTGTTGCGTGTCTAGTTGAGAGATCTCTCTTCGGGTGCCCCTACCTGGCTTTATATATGGGGCCAGGTAGGGTTTACAAGTGTTGTAAATTGCTTCTTGGGCTTCGTGTCAACTTGGGCCCAGCTGGGCTACCCCCATAGTGGGCCACGTTGTACCTCCATGGGGTACCCGGAGGCCATATCCTCGTCAAAGTGATAACAAATATTTTTGATGAGACAAGCTACCAACACAATCTTGATCAAGATAGTAATGCAAAGCACATGAAGTGAATAAGGTGATCCAAAATAATTGTCTATAGTTGACATTAAGCAAACAATGATAACAAACGCTAGCTAACAAATGCTAGAAACTTTTCATGAATAAGTGCATTGGAGACATGGAACCATACATAAGGTTTAGAAAGAAGAATTGCGAATTATGTCTCCAATGTAAAGTATCAATCATTCTTCAAAGCATCTAATTAGTCATTCATGAAAATAGCCAAGCTCAAGTCATGTGTCTTAGTCCATCTACTTCATAAATCAACTGTTTCGAAGTCTACTCAACTAGTGCAAGTAAGAAGTGGCTTTGGCACCATGATGTTATGGCAAAGAGAACAATAATGGAGGTTTGGAAGGTAAAAAAGAAAGGCTCAAACAGTGGAGAAGGTAACCACAAGACAGAAGGAAGTCCCGTAGTTGACACTGTATGAGGAGTAGTGATTGCCATGCAACGGATGCACATAGAGCTATACGTGTATGAAAGCTCTCCAATGGAACTAGTGGGGGTGCATCCAACTTGCTTGCTCATGAAGACCTAGAGCTCACTTAAGGAGGCTCATCCTTGGAATATACAAGACAAGTTCTATAACGTTAATTCCCCACATAGTTATACAAATGAAACATGAAAACTCTCTATAATGAAGTGTAGGTGCTACTAGCACAAGTGTGGAATAAAGGATAGTAGTGCTGTCCCCTCTCTCTTTTATATTTCTCTTCTTCTTTTTTTTTAATTGTGGCCTCCGTGGCTCTTTTAAATTTTCTCTCATTGGTCTCTTTTGGACTCTTTTATGTGGCCACTTTGGACTCTTTTCAATATGCTCATAGGTAGGGGCAACACTCTATTTTTACAAGATGATCATCACACTTTTGGTACTCATAACTCATAAGACTAATACATGATGTATAAAAGAAGATATGCATGATCGAGCGTAGTGTGGAAAAAATGTAGAACATGTGGCAAGCCACGCTGCACACTAACTCAAATGATCAAGCAAACTATATGGCAATGAAGAACGACATCAAGTCATAATGTAATTATGGATGTTGCATGGCAATGTATCTCGGAACGGCTATGGAAATGCCGTGGTAGGTAGGTATGGTGGCTGTTTTGAGGAAGATAGTTGGCTTATGTGTTGGAGAATAGGATGAAAGTTCTCCCACGGAGTTGGATGTACTCGCGAAGTATGCACCAATCTCAATGTGAGAGAGGGCATTGCGCAGCACCGAAGAGGCTAGCAAAATATGGAAGTGAAAGTGCCAAAAACCAAAGCTCACAATATTTCGTATATCGCAAACAACTATCAGTTTCAATGTTCCACAAATGGTTAGAGACACCCCGAGAGGGATCGTGGCGGCGACACAAGTGCCCCGTTGGCTTCCCCGGCCGTTGCAGTAACTACCCACTAGGGACTTATTTTCAACTTGGTAGAATTCATGACACATTAGCACTGTTGACTTAGGTTGTTTTGTTCAGAAAAGTACAACTCCATGCTTTAAAAACACCTCTCCACTAATCAGCTCTAACACATTTAACCATTAGTTATTTTAGTGCCTCAAAACAATTGAAGAGTATCAAATTATCCACATAGTGATCTACAAGACTATGCAGGTTTTTTCTATTTCATACCACTGCCACATGCATGGCATTTTTCCGATCTAACACATTAACCAAGCAACCAAAACAACTCTCCAACAAATATAAGTGAAGAACAAGATAGTTTAACTTAACAACTAGCAGCTCTAAACAAGATAAAAGCTAAAAGCGAGAGCTTACTAGAAAATAGACAGTAGCTAAGAATACTCAAAAAGATATAAGCGAAGCAAAGGAGTATTCAAACGAAAAAGCCGAGCGTGTCTCTCTCCCACACAAATAAAGCTAGGATCCAACAAAGATATGACCAGCAAGCAAACAAATAAAACTGAAAGTAAAAAGACGCTCCAAGCATAGCACATAATATGTAAAGTGATAAAACGAAGTTCAACGAAGACGACCTTATGATAGTCGATGAAGATGAGGGGATGCCTTGGGTATCCCCAAGCTTTGACTCTTGATAGTTCTTGATATTCAGAGGGGGTGACATGGGGGCATCCCCAAGCTTTAGTTTTGATCCATCCTCGATTTCTTCATATTCCTCTCCTTTGGAACTTAAAAACTCCCTTCACACAAAACTTCTCATAATTTGATTAGAGGGTTTGTGCTCATAAATTAAAATGCACATGTGTTCAACTCATGAAAAATTGCAAACCAGCTTTATTGGACATTAGCTACAGTTTCCTAAGCCTCAATGTGGCACTCCACCCCTAGAGTATCACATATGACGATGGTAAAGAGACAAATGCAAAATAAAAGCAGAATCTGTCAAAATCTGAATAGTTTGTAAAGATCGAATTTTTCGAGACATTTCTGCAGCTCAAATCAAAAAACTTAAAACTAACGAAAGATAGATAAAAACATCAGTCTTGCTGTCAAAAATTATCAGAAAAAGATAAATTATGGCGATTTTAGCATTTTCGTGCAACAGGCACACAGAATCTGTTTTTGGACAGCAACACAATACCTCGCACTTTCAATGCATTAGAGGCTAAACTTGGCACAAGAAACTAAAAGAAAAAGATACAATGAAGTTGATACAGAGGTAATAACTTCATGACTCAAGAAAAATAAAAAGCAAACTGAAAGTAAAAGATGGGTTGCCTCCCAACAAGCGCTTTTCTTTAACGCCTTTTAGCTAGGCGCAATGCCAAATATCAAGTTTTTTCGGAGGCCTTTGCAACATCAAGAGCATAGCTTGACCTTATGATTGATTCAAAAGGAAGGTTCTTTCTCTTTCTAGGGAAGTGTTCCATCCCTTTTTTAAGGGGGAACTGAAACTTTATATTTCCCTCTTTCATATCAATAATAGCACCAATGGTTCTCAAAAACGGTCTTCCCAAAATAATGGGACAAGAAGCATTGCACTCAATATCCATAACAATAAAATCAACGGGAACATAATTATCATTAACAACAATAAGGACATCATCAACTCTACCCAAAGGTTTCTTTTTAGAAGAATCAGCAAGATGAACATTTAAATAGCACTCTTCCAAAGGTTTAAATCAAACATATCATTGAAACTTTTGGGCATAACGGAAACACTTGCACCAAGATCACATAAAGCATTGCAATCAAAGTCATTTATTTTCATCTTAATAGTGGGTTCCCAACCATCTTCTAACTTCCTAGCGATAGAGGTTTCAAGCTTTAGTTTTTCTTTCCTAGCCTTGATAAGAGCATCGGTAATGTGTTTGGTAAAGTCAAGATTTATTTTACTAGCATCCGGTGTCTTAGCAAGTTTTTATAGGAACTTAATGACTTCAGTAAGATTGAAATTATCAAAATCAATTTCATCATCTTTAAATAAACTAGGAGGATCCTCTTTAGTGGTTTGGATAGTATAAATTTTAACAGTTTTGCTATGCATTTCAACAATTTTAGCTTTTTCAGCCTCTCTAACCCACCTAGCTTTCAAGAGAGCCACCATCCTTTGATTTTCATTGATTTTAAGAGAGATAGCATTTAAAGATTCAGTATGTTTGTCTTGATTTGGAGTGGTTCTAATTTTCAAAATTTCAACATCATGAGCAAGAACGTCTACTTTAGAGACTAGACTATCCAGTTTTTCTAACTTCTCTTCAACAGTTTTGTTAAAAGCTTTTTGCGAAGTGATAAATTCCTTTATAACATTTTCAAGATCAGAGGACACATTATTATTAGGATTATTAGAATTACCATAATAATTGCCATTATTGGGAGGATAAGGCTTATAGTTGTCACTACCAAAATTATTTCGATAAGCATTATTGTTGAAGTTGTTTCTATTAACAAAATTAACATCAACTTGATCCTTTTCTTGGGCAATTAATGAAGCAAGTGGAACATTATTAGGATCAATATTGGACTGATTGGTAGCAAGCATAGACATAATCATATCAACCTTATCACTCAAAGAGGATATTTCCTCAACAGAATTTACCTTCTTACCACTTGGAGCTCGTTCGGTGTGCCATTGTGAATAATTTGTCATCATATCATCCAAGAGTTTAGTTGCTGCACCTAATGTTGTGGACATGAAGGTGCCTCCCGCGGCCGAGTCCAAAAGGTTCCTTGAAGAAAAATTCAAACCTGCATAAAAAGTTTGGATAACCATCCACATAGTTAATCCATGCGTGGGACAATTCTTAACCATATATTTCATTCTCTCCCAAGCTTGAGCAACATGTTCATTATCAAATTGTCTAAAGTTCATAATGTTACTCCATAGTTGTATGATTTTAGCAGGTGGATAATATTTTCCAATAAAAGCATCTTTGCATTAATCCAAGAATCAATACTATTTTTAGGCAAAGACAATAACCATTCTTTTGCTCTCCCTCTCAAAGAGAAAGGGAAAAGTTTCAGTTTTATGATGTCACTTTCCACCTCCTTATACTTTTGCATATGACATAACTCAACAAAGTTATTTATGAGAGGCAGCATCATCAGTACTAGCACCAAAAAATTGCTCTTTTACAACAAGATTTAGCAAGGCAGGCTTAATTTCATAAGATTCCGCTTTAGTAGCGGGTGGATCAATTGGGGAGCATATGAAATCATTTTTATTAGTGCTAGTAAAGTCACATAACTTGGTGTTTTCAGCAGAAGACATAATGATAAGATAAAATAACAAGACAGAAATAAAGACTACAATATTTTTTTTGGGTTTTAAAATTTTGAAACAGGAAAATAAACTAAACGAGATATAAAGCAAGCAAGACAAAAACAAAGTAAAGAGATTGAGAGTATGATACTCCCCTTGCAGTAGCTCGAAAGTCCCCGGCAATGGCGCCAGAAAACTGCTTGATGGTGGATATTGATAAGTTGGGTGGTGCCCCAAGCGAAGGCGGAATTGTAGCTAGTAGCAGTTTTCCCTCAATTAAAGAACCGAGGTTTATCGAACCAGTAGGACTTTGAAATCAACAACGAGGTGAATGTTGAAGATCTCTGGCTCTTAACCTTCAACAGACGTGGACCTGTACACACTCAACCAAAATACTTTGCCCCCAATGGCGGAGAGGTTGTCAATCTCTCCGGTCTCGCAGAACACAAAGCGGTTAATTGTATGATGAAATAGATAAAATATGAAAAGTGACCAGAGGAGTAATGATGATTAAAAGCAAGTAAATGAGGTTGAAAACAATGTAAAAAGATGGACCGGGGGCCATGGATTCACTAGTGGAGTCTCTCAAGTAAATATAATACGCATGTGATGGGTGAATGAATTACAGCTAGGCAATTGACAAGATCATGACACAAACCCAATTTAGCTATGACAAAAAGGACATGATAATATTTATGGAGGCATCACGACAAGGAACAAAGACCATTGAGTCCAGCTGCGTCTTTGTCTAAATAGCCACCGTGGGATCGCTATCCAGCCTGTAACCCAACGGTATTAAGTTGCAAGCAACAGACAATTGCATTAAGTAAAGTGCATGAAGTAAGCAATACTAATATCAAAATAGACATTAACACCGCTGTTTTACCCTTATTAGCAACAGCACACCCTCGCCCTTAGACGTTTCTGTCACTCGTGCCCAAGAACAAAAGGGGGCATGAACCCACTATCTAGCATAAATACCCTCTCTTGGAGATACACGCAATCACTTGGCCAAAGTAACTACACACATCGGAGAGCATGCAAGAACATAAATTACTCTTATAAGAATCATGCACAATCTGAACATAACTTCATAATCCATCGGATCCCAGCAAACACATCACATACCATTACAATAATCGATCTTGATCATGTTAGGCAGCTCACAAGATCATAAGACATGAAGCACAAGAGAGAGAGTACCAATTAGCTACTGCCATGGACCCGTAGTCCAAGGTGAGACTACTCACAAATCATCCTGGAGGAAGGCATGTCGCCCTCCGGGATTGATCTCCCCTCCGGCAGAGTGTTGGGATCAGCTTCAGATTGGACCCCGAACTAGGGTTTTCGGTGACGGCGCGTCGGGGTCGAGTTTCTGGAAAATAATCGCCGCCTCGACGTTTTTAGGTTAATTGTGATTTTATAGGAGTCGGAATACTAGTAGGAAAACGCTTATAGGTGGATTAAATAGCCGTGGCGCACCACCATTTTGATGCGCCACGGGTATATAGCCGTGGCGCACCGAAAAACGGTGCGCCACCGGTGGCCCATTACCCGTGGCGCACTAAAATAGTCGTGCGTCACGGCTAAGTGCAGGCTGGATTGGCTAGAGGACACCCTCCTTATCTGTGGCGCACCAAAAAATAATGCGCCACGGGTAACAATATAGCCGTGGCGCACCATATTAATATGCGCCACTAGTATTGGTGGTCCTGGGTGTCTATTTTTGACTCCATATACTAGTGGCGCACTACTATATGTGCGCCACGGGTAGTTTGTTTCCCGTAACGCAGCAAATATGAGTGCGCTACGACTATACGTGTGCTCGGACATGTTGGAAAAGCTAGCTAGATTTGTTTATGAAGATAATATGAAGACACGCGGATTGTGTGTTTGTTCTTGCGCGGCGCGAACCGTTAGATCTGCACATCGACGGACAGAAGCCCCGCGTCCACGGATCGGCCCGCGTCCAAGCGCCCCAACCCACCCTCTCCCGGACCCACACGCACGAAGCGTTGACGCGATTGCCATCTGGATCTCGATCTGGAGCCCCCGTGAGCGTTGGAGACGAAGCCCCCCGCGCTCAAGCCCCGTCCGCCCGCACCGGCGTCCTCTCCGCGGCGGCAAGGTCGCGGACGGAGGCCCGTGCCCGCCCGCCCGCGCCGGCGTCCTCTCCGCGGCGGAAAGGTCGTGGACGGAGGCCCGTGCCCGCCCGCCCGCGCCGGCGTCTTCTCTGCGGCGGCAAGGTCGTGAACGGAGCCCACGCCCGCCCTGGTGCGTCGAAGCCCCCCCCCCCCCCCCCCCGACGCGTCTTCTCCGCGGCGGCAAGGTCGCGGACGGAGCCCCCCGACGCGCGCCGGCGGACGCGAATGAAGCCGGACGAGAGGAAGCTCCCCTGTGACGGAAACGGAAACGGAGCCACCGACGGCGGCATTTTTTTATTTCTTCGAACGCATAGCCGTGGCGCATATAATGTCCTACCCGTGGTGCACGTTAGCCGTGGCGCACGGTGTAGAGGTGCGCCACGGCTAATTTGTTACCCGTGGCGCACCGGGACACCTGCGCCACGGCTAAAAATTACCCGTGGCGTGGCAATCAGTGGCGCAGGCCCCTGCGCTACGGGTAAGCAATTTTGGTGCGCCACGGGTAAGCATTTTCCTGCTAGTGGAGGGGGCCGAGGAGGTGCCCATAGGGCAGGGGTGGGCCCCACCCACGGGTCCCCCCTGGGCCGCGGCAGCTACCCGCGTGTGCCCTGTGGGTCGCCTCCGAGGCTGCCCTTCATACTCCGTCTTCGTCTTAGCGTAAAAATAATCCCCGTAAATTTTCATCCAATTCTGAGAATATTTCCAGAAGTAAATTTTCTGAAGCAAAAAGACAGCAAAAACAGGGAACTGGCACTGGGCATCTTGTCAATAGGTTAGTCCGACAAAATGCATAAAAATGATATAAATAACAGTAAAAACATGTGACAATGTCACAAAACTGGCATGGATCACTCAAAAATTATAGATACGTTTGAGACGTATCAGTCAATTCGCCCAAAAATGGTAGTTCCCTAACACATCTGCCCCAAATGTCATAGTTTTCTGTCATTTTCTCGATGTGAGGAAGATGATTGAGGATGAAGGTGCTGGTTTCGACGAGATCCACAAAGTGTGGCCCAGCATTTCCGAAGAGGACTTTGAAGAATTCAAGGCCATAGAAGCCACTGTTGCAAAGCAGAAGCAGAGGCAGTGGGGGAAAGACATCCAGAAGAAGAACGTTGCTCTCCACAATCTCGGAAGACGGGGTTACGACGGAAAAGAGCCAATTTGGAAAAAGGAGGACGACGAAGGGAAGGGCTGAACCTGATGTAGCCAAACCCAACGTCACCACCATATAGAGCATTCCAACACGTGCCAAGTCACCATGGACATCAAAGGTGAACTCAATCCTCTCTACGAACCCCAATACGCCGCCTTTGGATGGTATACAACCTAAGCGTGTACCCTTGTACATTACTAGGTGTCACACGATGAGTACGGACGCCAAGGGAGACGCCGAGGGAGTGATACGTCTCAAACGTATCTATCATTTTTGAGTGATCCATGCTAGTTTTGTGATATTGTCACATGTTTTTACTGTTATTTATATCATTTTTATGCATTTTGTCAGACTAACCTATTGACAAGATGCCCAGTGCCAGTTCCCTGTTTTTGCTGTCTTTTTGTTTCAGAAATTTACTTCTGGAAATATTCTCGGAATTGGACGAAAATTTACGGGGATAATTTTTATGCCAAGACGAAGACGGAGTCCGAAGGGCAGCCTGGGAGGTGACCCACAGGGCACACGCGGGTGCCAGCCACGGCCCAGGGGTGACCCGCGGGTGGGGCCCGCCCCTGCCCTATGGGCACCTCCTCGGCCCCTCCGACGCCTAAATCACAATTAACCTAAAAACGTCGAGGCGGCGATTATTTTCCAGAAACTCGACCCCGACGCGCCGTCACCAAGAACCCTAGTTCGGGGTCCAATCCAAAGCTGATCCCGGCACTCTGCCGGAGGGGAGATCGATCCCGGAGGGCTCTTCATCGACATGCCTTCCTCCGGGATGATTTGTGAGTAGTCTCACCTTGGACTACGGGTCCATGGCAGTAGCTAGATGGTAGTCTCTCTCTCTTGTGCTTCATGTCTTATGATCTTGTGAGCTGCCTAACATGATCAAGATCGATTATTATAATGCTATGTGATGTGTTTTCTGGGATCCGATGGATTATGAAGTTATGTTCAGATTATGTGTAACGCCCCGGGATCGGTACTATGCAGACTTGAGCGCTACCACCAAATCCGCATAATAACGATCCTAGGACACCCACCAGGCATAACGTGCACGTCGCAACACACACATTATGCGGGTGGAATTGTGATAACATTACAACAGTTCTCGATGGAACCCACAAAGAACGTATATACAACAACGACTCACCGAGTCAAGAGCAAAAGATACAATACAAAGATCCAAATAACAACGGAAGCGGGTAGCGTCCGACTACGGACAAGATACAAATTGGACTAAGAGTCCTGAAGATAAGCAAATACACCATATCCCTGCCCAGGCCAAGCCTAGCCGGAGGGATTTCCAAGCTAACGTCGTCAGACTTCAAACCTGTTGGCTGCATTGGAATAGCAGCCCCGAAGGGGTCAGTACTAGTAGAAGTACTGGCAAGTAATACTCACAAGATATCAAAGCTGGAATTCCGGGGAAAGAGGGTTAGCGATTGAGGTGGTGGCAAGCAGCACTAACAACTTATAGAGACACGGTACAACTTTCGTCTAATAGAGAGGAGGTAAGAGAGCGCATAGGTAACCAACTATGCTAACACCAAACATACCAAGCCAATTCCTTACCAGCCCGGTTAACCACGAGCAGCAAGCCCAAAGGCACTCACACAGTTGGCAATTTTATAGGTTATTATTCAATTAATCTATCTTAATAGTCAAGTTATTATTATCAGGTGTAGGTTGTATATGATCTTGTTAGCCAGCATCATCACCAAGTCATCCATAACCGCGGACACGGCTTTCCGAAAAGATTTAACCCTGTAGGGGTGCAAAAATGTAACCACACGCACTTCAACCCTTGTTGCCAGCTATTAGCACACTTCCTATGGTGTACCGGCAGGGTATCCGACACTACACCTTCCTTCACTACCACACTTGTCCAAGGAACCACCTAGCTAGGTCTTGCCCACCTTGAAAGTCCGGCCGAGGCTCCGAGGTGGACCTAACCGTTGCGCGCACGGCTTCGGGAGAAACACTCATACGATTGCCCTCCTTCCACGTGCGGTAAACGCCCATGCCGCAAGCCCTACCGTAAGTAACCATCACGTATAAGTCCCGGAGGCGTCCCATCCGTACCTACATCACAAATAAATAAAGCGTTGCGCAAATGGAAACACCCGAACTACTTGTGGCTCCCTGGACAAGGCTGCAGATCCGGTACTAGGTCGAGGGGAGTCCCATTTCCTCCCACATGTGGGTAGTGCGCTCAGTCTTGGATCAGAGGACAAGAACTCGGGTCCTAGGTGACACTAGCAGAACAAAACGCCACGATTGGCCTTCCGCCGGTGCCTTATCTTTATTAATTATATCCCATCGCCAAACATTAAAGATTATCATGTGAATTTAACCCAACTATCATATTAAAGGAAGACTATATAAAGATAACAAGACTCGAGCAAAACAAATCTAAGCATGCGCTACGACTCGCAAGGGCCAACAAGGTAAACAAGCAACAGTTTAGTAGGATGTGGAGGGGTGCTATATCATGGCTGCCAGGTAAACATGCAAATAGGATCGGGACACAAGCATCGTAACATATGGCTAGCAGGGAACAAAAGATAGGAGGAGTAAGAGACAGAAAACGAGCAAAGATAGTAAGGGAGTATCACTTGCCTGCAATCCGGTAGAGGTAACAGAACCTGTCGTTACTCACATCAACTCATCGTCCTATTCCCGAAGAAGCACCAAACACTGGAAAACGAAATGCATGCATGACATGGCAAGACATGAGGAGATGCAACTATAACAAATTTAAATGGAATCGAGATTCCAACATTTAAATATATGGTTCAAGTTATTTTTCTAACCATCAAAATTAAATGTTATTAGCAAGTATAAACAAACGCATGGGTGAGCTATATAAAATTAAATGGAATTGGGACATTATTTAAATTATTCCCCTCACATTCCATATTTAATTATTTAGGTGTTATACAAAAATATAACTAAGTGAAACCTACATGATGCAAACATGAGCATAGATGGCATATTTAGATTCTACACATTTTTCTGGACAACTTTCATATTTTACACTTTGCAATTAGAGTTACCAATTAAAAGATATAGATTTGAACATAATTTGCAAAAAAAGAAAACAAAACAGGAAAAAGTGGAGGAAAAGATGGTGGCGGAGGGGATTGAACTCAGGTCTGCTCTATGGAAGGCACGTGATCAAGCCACTAGGCTGCTGGTGTGGTTGTGCAAGAATCGGAACCCGACAGTATATGAAAAACAGAGACAAAGCGTTAACTGAATCCAGACAGCAAAGTGCAGACTTTCAGGTTCAGAGAACGACGACGACGAGGACGAGATCGACATCACCACGGCTGATGGTTCCTTGGCACATCCGGGAGCTCGAGGATGCAGGGTGTGTGCTGGTGCGTGGCGAGGGAGCGAGCAGCTCAGATACGTGCAGGGCCAAGCAGAGAACAAAAGGCAGGAGCTTCAGGTCGCGTTCATGGCGTCCATGATAGACGGGGATAGGATCTTAGAGCTGTGCCGGTTTTGATCATGAATTCGAGCTGGGGAGAGAGGGGAAGGAAGCGGAGGCTCACGGGGAGGTTGTTGATGTAGTCGTTCGTCCTCGGGGTAGGCCGGGGCGACGGGCTTGTGAAAGAAAATGCCGGCTGCCGCGCTAAAGACGAGGAAGAAGATGATGATCCAGGGCGGCTCCTCACCTGCTGCTGCGGCTGTCTTGATGAGGACGACGTCCTGGTGCGATTCCCGTGCTCGGAGTTCCTTCGCGGCGACCACGTCGTTGGCTCGGTGAGCTCCTAGGCGTCGGTCATGGAGGCTCTCAGGAGAGGTGGAAGAAGGTGGGAGGGAGAGCAGAGTGAGGTGATGGAAGGATGGCGGACTGGCGGCGCAAGGAGGGAGCGGGCTAGGGTTTGGAGGACAGGCCCCTCCTGATTTTATAGAAGGGGAAAGAAGGAGGGCGCAGTGGTGCGGTGGCATGGTGGTGGAGCTGTGACGGCACGGTCGCGAGGGAGGAAGACGACAAGGAGAGCGTGGTGGTGGTGGGCTGGGCCGAAATTGGGTCGGGAAAAGGAGATAGGAGGGAAAAAAGGAGATGGGCCAGAAGAGAAGGTGGACTCCGGCTGGTTTTGGGCTGATGCCCTCTCCAGCCTTTTAAGATTTTTTTTTTTGAAGATTTTTTTTCCAATTCCGAAAATGGGAGAAGGGAGAGAAAAGAATAGATGAAGAAAAGAAAGAAAGGAGGGGAAAAAAGGTTTGCTAAACATTTTCATAAAATTTAGCTATTGGAAATAGTTTGTCAAACAACTCCCAATATTTATTTTGGGAGTTTAGTTAAAATTAGAAAGAGATGGAGAGAGATTTCTATTGTAAACAAAAATATGGTTTGTAAAAATAATATTTTTGATTTATTTTACGAAAAATGCAAGGTGATTGAAGCATGATGACATGATGATGCAAAAAGAAAAACAAGAAAAATCTAATTTGGGGAAACCCCGGGACATTACAACCGACACCACTAACAAGGGATCTCGCCCCGAGATCCATGCTACCGTCGGGGAGAAGAAGAGCAAGGTAAACTATCAAATCTTCTCGCGCCATGTCGATCTTCTCACACCACTAACAAGAGGTTCTTGCTCATGTCGATGGTGATGGCCTTCTGCCAAGATGCTTCTAGGATCGAACCTATTAGGATGAAACGGCAAGAGATCGTCCACCCACGAAGATGCTATAACTCGGAAGATAGATAAGAAAGAAGATTTAAAACATATAAAGGCAAGAGGGAAACTAGAATAGAGGTAAGGAGTAAACAAGATTCCTATTAAGATATTTTCAAATAACTTTTAGTAAAATAGTTTTGACACTCTACAACAACGACCATTAGTTAGGGTATCCTACGGCTGACTGGACCAGCGGGGTATCGATAAAAACCAGAGCTCTGATACCACTTTGTAACGCCCCGGGATCGGTACTATGCAGACTTGAGCGCTACCGACAAATCCGCATAATAACGATCCTAGGACGCCCACCAGGCACAACGTGCACGTCGCAACACACACGTTATGCGGGTGAAATTGTGATAACATTATAACAGTTCTCGATGGAACCCACAAAGTACGTATATACAACAACGACTCACCGAGTCAAGAGCAAAAGATACAATAAAAAGATCCAAATAACAACGGAAGCGGGTAGCGTCCCACTACGGACAAGATACAAATTGGACTAAGAGTCCTGAAGATAAGCAAAGGCACCATATCCCTGCCCAGGCCAAGCCTAGCCGGAGGGATTCCCAAGCTAACGTCGTCAGACTTCAAACCTGTTCGCTACATTGGAATAGCAGCCCCGAAGGGTTCAGTACTAGTAGAAGTACTGGCAAGTAATACTCACAAGATATCAAAGCTGGAATTCCGGGGAAAGAGGGTTAGCGATTGAGGTGGTGGCAAGCAGCACTAACAACTTATAGAGACACGCTACAACTTTTGTCTAATAGAGAGAAGGTAAGAGAGCGCATAGGTAACCAACTATGCTAACACCAAACATACCCAGCCAATTCCTTACCAACCCGGTTAACCACGAGCAGCAAGCCCAAAGGCACTCACACAGTTGGCAATTTTATAGGTTATTATTCAATTAATCTATCTTACTAGTCAAGTTATTATTATCAGGTGTAGGTTGTCTATGATCTTGTTAGCCAACATCATCACCAAGTCGTCCATAACCGCGGACACGGCTTTTCTAAAAGATTTAACCCTGCAGGGGTGCACAATATAACCACACGCACTTCAACCCTTGTTGCCAGCTATTAGCACACTTCCTATGGTGTACCAGCAGGGTATCCGACACTACACGTTCCTTCACTACCACACTTATCCAAGGAACCACCTAGCCAGGTCTTGCCCACCTTGAAAGTCCGGCCGAAGCTCTGAGGTGGACCTAACCATTGCGCGCACAGCTTCGGGAGAAACACTCATACGATTGCCCTCCTTCCACATGTGGTAAACGCCCATGCCGCAAGCCCTACCGTAATTAACCATCACGTATAAGTCCCGGAGGCGTCCCATCCATACCTGCATCACAAATAAATAAAGCGTCGCGCAAATGGAAACACCCAAACTACTTGTGGCACCCTGGACAAGGCTGCAGATCCGGTACTAGGTCGAGGGGAGTCCCATTTCCTCCCACATGTGGGTAGTGCGCTCAGTCTTGGATCAGAGGACAAGAACTCGGGTCCTAGGCGACACTAGTAGAACAAAACGCCACGATTGGCCTTCCGCCGGTGCCTTATCTTTATTAATTATATCCCATCGCCAAACATTAAATATTATCATGTGAATTTAACCCAACTATCATATTAAAGGAAGACTAGATAAAGATAACAAGTCTCGAGCAAAACAAATCTAAGCATGCGCTACGACTCGCGAAGGCCAACAAGGTAAACAAACAAAAGTTTAGTAGGATGTGGAGGGATGGCTATATCATGGCTGCCAGGTAAACATGCAAATAGGATCGGGACACAAGCATCGTAACATATGGCTAGCAAGGAACAAAAGATAGGAGGAGTAAGAGACAGAAAACGAGCAAAGATAGCAAGGGAGTATCACTTGCCTGCAATCCGGTAGAGGTAGCAGAACCTGTCGTTACTCACATCAACTCATCGTCCTATTCCCGAAGAAGCACCAAACACTGGACAACGAAAAAGATGCATTTTACTACTACGGCAAAAGATCTGGCATGTTGATGCAATGCATGCATGACATGGCAAGACATGAGGAGATGCAACTATAACAAATTTAAATGGAATCGAGATTCCACATTTAAATATATGGTTCAAATTATTTTTCTAACCATCAAAATTAAATGTTATTAGCAAGTATAAACAAACGCATGGGTGAGCTATATAAAATTAAATGGATTTGGGACATTATTTAAATTATTCCCCTCACATTCCATATTTAATTATTTAGGTGTTATACAAAAATATAACTAAGTGCAACCTACATGATGCAAACATGAGCATAGATGGCATATTTAGATTCTACACATTTTTCTGGACAACTTTCATATTTTACACTTTGCAATTAGAGTTACCAATTAAAAGATAGACTTGAACATAATTTGCAAAAAAGAAAACAAAACAGGAAAAAGATGGTGACAGAGGGGATTGAACTCAGGTCTGCTCCGCGGAAGGCACATGATCAAGCCACTAGGCTGCTTGTGTGGTTGTGCAAGAATCGGAACCCGACTGTATATGAAAAACAGAGACAAAGCGTTAACTGAATCCAGACAGCAAAGTGCAGACTTTCAGGTTCAGAGAACGACGACGACGAGGACGAGATCGACATCACCACGGCTGATGGTTCCTTGGCGCATCCGGGAGCTCGAGGATGCAGGGTGTGTGCTGGTGCGTGGCGAGGGAGCGAGCAGCTCAGATACGTGCAGGGCCAAGCAGAGAACAAAAGGCAGGAGCTTCAGGTCGCGTTCATGGCGTCCATGATAGACGGGGATAGGATCTTAGAGCTGTGCCGGTTTTGATCATGAATTCGAGCTGGGGAGAGAGGGGAAGGAAGCGGAGGCTCACGGGGAGGTTGTTGATGTAGTCGTTCGTCCTCGGGGTAGGCCGGGGCGACGGGCTTGTGAAAGAAAATGCCGGCTGCCGCGCTGAAGACGAGGAAGAAGATGATGATCTAGGGCGGCTCCTCACCTGCTGCTGCGGCTGTCTTGATGAGGACGACGTCCTGGTGCGATTCTCGTGCTCGGAGTTCCTTCGCGGCGACCATGTCGTTGGCTCGGTGAGCTCCTAGGCGCCGGTCATGGAGGCTCTCGGGAGAGCTGGAAGAAGGTGGGAGGGAGAGCAAAGTGAGGTGATGGAAGGGTAGCGGACTGGCGGCGCGAGGAGGGAGCGGGCTAGGGTTTGGAGGACAGGCCCCTCCTGATTTTATAGAAGGGGAAAGAAGGAGGGCGCAGTGGTGCGGTGGCATGGTGGTGGAGCTGTGACGGCACGGTCGCGAGGGAGGAAGACGACAAGGAGAGCGTGGTGGTGGTGGGCTGGGCCGAAATTGTGTCGGGAAAGGAGACAGGAGGGAAAAAAAGGAGATGGGCCAGAAGAGAAGGTTGACTCCGGCTGGTTTTGGGCTGATGCCCTCTCCAGCCTTTTAAGATTTTTTTTTTTGAAGATTTTTTTTCCAATTCCGAAAATGGGAGAAGGGAGAGAAAAGAATAGATGAAGAAAAGAAAGAAAGGAGGGGAAAAAAGGTTTGCTAAACATTTTCATAAAATTTAGCTATTTGGAAATAGTTTGTCAAACAACTCCCAATATTTATTTTGGGGGTTTAGTTAAAATTAGAAAGAGATGGAGAGAGATTTCTATTTGTAAAACAAAAATATGGTTTGTAAAAATAATATTTTTGATTTATTTTACGAAAAATGCAAGGTGATTGAAGCATGATGACATGATGATGCAAAAAGAAAAACAAGAAAAATCTAATTTGGGGAAACCCCGGGACATTACAACCGACACCACTAACAAGGGATCTCGCCCCGAGATCCATGCTACCGTCGGGGAGAAGAAGAGCAAGGTAAACTATCGAATCTTCTCGCGCCATGTCGATCTTCTCGATACCAATAACAAGAGGTTCTTGCTCATGTCGATGGTGATGGCCTTCTGCCAAGATGCTTCTAGGATCGAACCTATTAGGATGAAACGGCAAGAGATCGTCCACCCACGAAGATGCTATAACTCAGAAGATAGATAAGAAAGAAGATTTAAAACATATAAAGGCAAGAGGGAACTAGAATAGAGGTAAGGAGTAAACAAGATTCCTATTAAGATATGTTCAAATAACTTTTAGTAAAATAGTTTTGACACTCTACAACAACGACCATTAGTTAGGGTATCCTACAGGCTGACTGGACCTGCGGGGTATCGATAAAAACCAGAGCTCTGATACCACTTTGTAACGCCCCGGGATCGGTACTATGCAGACTTGAGCGCTACCGACAAATCCGCATAATAACAATCCTAGGACGCCCACCAGGCACAACGTGCACGTCACAACACACACGTTATGCGGGTGAAATTGTGATAACATTACAACAGTTCTCGATGGAACCCACAAAGAACGTATATACAACAACGACTCACCGAGTCAAGAGCAAAAGGTACAATAAAAAGATCCAAATAACAACGGAAGCGGGTAGCGTCCCACTACGGACAAGATACAAATTGGACTAAGAGTCCAGAAGATAAGCAAAGGCACCATATCCCTGCCCAGGCCAAGCCTAGCCGGAGGGATTCCCAAGCTAACGTCGTCAGACTTCAAACCTGTTGGCTGCATTGGAATAGCAGCCCCGAAGGGGTCAGTACTAGTAGAAGTACTGGCAAGTAATACTCACAAGATATCAAAGCTGGAATTCCGGGGAAAGAGGGTTAGCGATTGAGGTGGTGGCAAGCAGCACTAACAACTTATAGAGACACGCTACAACTTTTGTCTAATAGAGAGGAGGTAAGAGAGCGCATAGGTAACCAACTATGCTAACACCAAACATACCCAGCCAATTCCTTACCAACCCGGTTAACCACGAGCAGCAAGCCCAAAGGCACTCACATAGTTGGCAATTTTATAGGTTATTATTCAATTAATCTATCTTACTAGTCAAGTTATTATTATCAGGTGTAGATTGTCTATGATCTTGTTAGCCAACATCATCACCAAGTCGTTCATAACCGCGGACACGGCTTTTCGAAAAGATTTAACCCTACAGGGGTGCACAATATAACCACACGCACTTCAACCCTTGTTGCCAGCTATTAGCACACTTCCTATGGTGTACCAGCAGGGTATCCGACACTACACGTTCCTTCACTACCACACTTATCCAAGGAACCACCTAGCCAGGTCTTGCCCACCTTGAAAGTCCGGCCGAAGCTCTGAGGTGGACCTAACCATTGCGCGCACAGCTTCGGGAGAAACACTCATACGATTGCCCTCCTAACACATGTGGTAAACGCCCATGCCGCAAGCCCTACCGTAATTAACCATCACGTATAAGTCCCGGAGGCATCCCATCCATACCTGCATCACAAATAAATAAAACGTCGCGCAAATGGAAACACCCGAACTACTTGTGGCACCCTGGACAAGGCTGCAGATCCGGTACTAGGTCGAGGGGAGTCCCATTTCCTCCGACATGTGGGTAGTGCGCTCAGTCTTGGATCAGAGGACAAGAACTCGGGTCCTAGGCGACACTAGTAGAACAAAACGCCACGATTGGCCTTCCGCCGGTGCCTTATCTTTATTAATTATATCCCATCGCCAAACATTAAATATTATCATGTGAATTTAACCCAACTATCATATTAAAGGAAGACTAGATAAAGATAACAAGTCTCGAGCAAAACAAATCTAAGCATGCGCTACGACTCGCGAGGGCCAACAAGGTAAACAAACAAAAGTTTAGTAGGATGTGGAGGGGTGGCTATATCATGGCTGTCAGGTAAACATGCAAATAGGATCGGGACACAAGCATCATAACATATGGCTAGCAAGGAACAAAAGATAGGAGGAGTAAGAGACAGAAAACGAGCAAAGATAGCAAGGGAGTATCACTTGCCTGCAATCCGGTAGAGGTAGCAGAACCTGTCGTTACTCACATCAACTCATCGTCCTATTCCCGAAGAAGCACCAAACACTGGACAACGAAAAAGATGCATTTTACTACTACGGCAAAAGATCTGGCATGTTGATGCAATGCATGCATGACATGGCAAGACATGAGGAGATGCAACTATAACAAATTTAAATGGAATCGAGATTCCAACATTTAAATATATGGTTCAAGTTATTTTTCTAACCATCAAAATTAAATGTTATTAGCAAGTATAAACAAACACATGGGTGAGCTATATAAAATTAAATGGAATTGGGACATTATTTAAATTATTCACCTCACATTCCATATTTAATTATTTAGGCGTTATACAAAAATATAACTAAGTGCAACCTACATGATGCAAACATGAGCATAGATGGCATATTTAGATTCTACACATTTTTCTGGACAACTTTCATATTTTACACTTTGCAATTAGAGTTACCAATTAAAAGATATAGACTTGAACATAATTTGCAAAAAAAGAAAACAAAACAGGAAAAAGATGGTGACAGAGGGGATTGAACTCAGGTCTGCTCTGCGGAAGGCACGTGATAAAGCCACTAGGCTGCTGGTGTGGTTGTGCAAGAATCGGAACCTGACAGTATATGAAACAGAGACAAAGCGTTAACTGAATCCAGACAGCAAAGTGCAGACTTTCAGGTTTAGAGAATGACGGCGACGAGGACGAGATCGACAGCACCACGGCTGATGGTTCCTTGGCGCGTTCGGGAGCTCGAGGATGCAGGCTGTGTGCTGGTGCGTGGTGAGGGAGCGAGAAGCTCAGATACGTGCATGGCCAAGCAGAGAACAAAAGGCAGGAGCTTCAGGTCGCGTTCATGGCGTCCATGATAGACGGGGATAGGATCTTAGAGCTGCGCCGGTTTTTCATCATGAATTCGAGCTGGGGAGAGAGGGGAAGGAAGCGCAGGCTCACGGGGAGGTTGTTGATGTAGTCGTTCGTCCTCGGGGTAGGCCGGGGCGACGGGCTTGTGGAAGAAAACGCCGGCTGCCTTGACGATCCAGGATTCCAGGGTGACTCCTCTCCTGCTGCTGCGGCGGTCCTGATGAGGACGACGTCCTGGTGCGATTCCCGTGCTCTGAGTTCCTTCGCGGCGACCACATCGTTGGCTCGGTGAGCTCCTAGGCGCCGGTCATGGAGGCTCTCAGGAGAGGTGGAAGAAGGTGGGAGGGAGAGCAGAGTGAGGTGATGGAAGGGTGGCGGACTGGCGGCACGAGGAGGGAGCGGGCTAGGGTTTGGAGGACATGCCCCTCCTGATTTTGTAGAAGGGGAAAGGAGGAGGGCGCAGTGGTGCGGTGGCATGGTGGTGGAGCTGTGACGGAACGGTCGCGAGGGCGGAAGACGACAAGGAGAGCGTGGTGGTGGTGGGCTGGGCCGAAATTGGGTCGGGAAAAGGAGACAGGAGGAGGAAAAAAAAGGAGATGGGCCAGAAGAGAAGGTGGACTCCGGCTGGTTCTGGGCTGCTGCCTTCTCCAGCCTTCTAAGATTTTTTTTGAAGATTTTTTTTCCAATTCCGAAAATGGGAGAAGGGAGAGAAAAGAATAGATGTAGAAAAGAAAGAAAGGAGGGGAAAAAAGGTTTGCTAAACATTTTCATAAAATTTAGCTATTTTGGAAATAGTTTGTCAAACAACTCCCAATATTTATTTTGGGGGTTTAGTTAAAATTAGAAAGAGATGGAGAGAGATTTCTATTTGTAAAACAAAAATATGGTTTGTAAAACTAATATTTTTGATTTATTTTACGAAAAATGCAAGGTGATTGAAGCATGATGACATGATGATGCAAAAAGAAAAACAAGAAAAATCTAATTTGGGGAAAACCCGGGACATTACAACCGACACCACTAACAAGGGATCTCGCCCCGAGATCCACGCTACCGTCGGGGAGAAGAAGAGCAAGGTAAACTATCGAATCTTCTCGCGCCATGTCGATCTTCTCGACACACCTAACAAGAGGTTCTTGCTCATGTCGATGGTGATGGCCTTCTGCCAAGATGCTTCTAGGATCGAGCCTATTAGGGTGAAACAACAAGAGATCGTCCACCCACGAAGATGCTATAACTCGGAAGATAGATAAGAAAGAAGATTTAAAACTTATAAAGGCAAGAGGGTAAATAGAATAGAGGTAAGGAGTAAACAAGAGTCCTATTAAGATATTTTCAAATAACTTTTAGTAAAATAGTTTTGACACTCTACAACAACGACCATTAGATACGGTATCCTACAGGCTGACTGGACCCGCGGGGTATCGAAAAAAACCAGAGCTCTGTTACCACTTTGTAATGCCCCGAGATCGGTACTATGCATACTTGAGCGCTACCGCCAAATCCGCATAATAACGATCCTAGGACGCCCACCAGGCATAACGTGCACGTCGCAACACACACGTTATGCGGGTGGAATTGTGATAACATTATAACAGTTCTCGATGGAACCCACAAAGAACGTATATACAACAACGACTCACCGAGTAAAGAGCAAAAGATACAATACAAAGGTCCAAATAACAACGGAAGCGGGTAGCGTCGGACTACGGACAAGATACAAATTGGACTAAGAGTCCTAAAGATAAGCAAAGGCACCATATCCCTGCCCAGGCCAAGCCTAGCCGGAGGGATTCCCAAGCTAACATCGTCAGACTTCAAACCAATTGGCTGCATTGGAATAGCAGCCCCGAAGGGGTCAGTACTAGTAGAAGTACTGGCAAGTAATACTCACAAGATATCAAAGCTGGAATTCCGGGGAAAGAGGGTTAGCGATTGAGGTGGTGGCAAGCAGCACTAACAACTTATAGAGACACGCTACAACTTTTGTCTAATAGAGAGGAGGTAAGAGAGCGCATAGGTAACCAACTATGCTAACACCAAACATACCCAGCCAATTCCTTACCAGCCCGGTTAACCACGAGCAGCAAGCCCAAAGGCACTCACACAGTTGGCAATTTTGTAGGTTATTATTCAATTAATCTATCTTACTAGTCAAGTTATTATTATCAGGTGTAGGTTGTCTATGATCTTGTTAGGCAGCATCATCACCAAGTCGTCCATAACCACGGACACGGCTTTTCGAAAAGATTTAACCCTGCAGGGGTGCACAAATGTAACCACACGCACTTCAGCCCTTGTTGCTAGCTATTAGCACACTTCCTATGGTGTACCGACAGGGTATCCGACACTACACTTTCCTTCACTACCACACTTGTCCAAGGAACAACCTAGCTAGGTCTTGCCCACCTTGAAAGTCCGGCCGAAGTTCCGAGGTGGACCTAACCGTTGCGCGCACGGCTTCGGGAGAAACACTCATACGATTGCCCTCCTTCCACATGCGGTAAACACCCATGCCACAAGCCGTACCGTAAGTAACCATCACATATATGTCCCAGAGGCGTCCCATCCGTACCTACATCACAAATAAATAAAGTGTCGCGCAAATGGCAACACCTGAACTACTTGTGGCACCCTGGACAAGGCTGCAGATCCGGTACTAGGTCGAGGGGAGTCCCATTTCCTCCCACATGTGGGTAGTGCGCTCAGTCTTGGATCAGAGGACAAGAACTCGGGTCCTAGGCGACACTAGTAGAACAAAACGCCACGATTGGCCTTCCGCCGGTGCCTTATCTTTATTAATTATATCCCATCGCCAAACATTAAATATTATCATGTGAATTTAACCCAACTATCATATTAAAGGAAGACTAGATAAAGATAACAAGTCTCGAGCAAAACAAATCTAAGCATGCGCTACGACTCGCGAGGGCCAACAAGGTAAACAAACAAAAGTTTAGTAGGATGTGGAGGGGTGGCTATATCATGGCTGCCAGGTAAACATGCAAATAGGATCGGGACACAAGCATCGTAACATATGGCTAGCAAGGAACAAAAGATAGGAGGAGTAAGAGACAGAAAACGAGCAAAGATAGCAAGGGAGTATCACTTGCCTGCAATCCGGTAGAGGTAGCAGAACCTGTCGTTACTCACATCAACTCATCGTCCTATTCCCGAAGAAGCACCAAACACTGGACAACGAAAAAGATGCATTTTACTACTACGGCAAAAGATCTGGCATGTTGATGCAATGCATGCATGACATGGCAAGACATGAGGAGATGCAACTATAACAAATTTAAATGGAATCGAGATTCCAACATTTAAATATATGGTTCAAGTTATTTTTCTAACCATCAAAATTAAATGTTATTAGCAAGTATAAACAAACGCATGGGTGAGCTATATAAAATTAAATGGAATTGGGACATTATTTAAATTATTCCCCTCACATTCCATATTTCATTATTTAGGCGTTATACAAAAATATAGCTAAGTGCAACCTACATGATGCAAACATGAGCATAGATGGCATATTTAGATTCTACACATTTTTCTGGACAACTCTCATATTTTACACTTTGCAATTAGAGTTACCAATTAAAAGATATAGACTTGAACATAATTTGCAAAAAAAGAAAAACAAGACAGGAAAAAGATGGTGACAGAGGGGATTGAACTCAGGTCTGCTCTGCGGAAGGCACGTGATCAAGCCACTAGGCTGCTGGTGTGGTTGTGTAAGAATCGGAACCTGACAGTATATGAAACAGGGACAAAGCGTTAACTGAATCCAGACAGCAAAGTGCAGACTTTCAGGTTTAGAGAATGACGGCGACGAGGACGAGATCGACAGCACCACGGCTGATGGTTCCTTGGCGCGTTCGGGAGCTCGAGGATGCAGGCTGTGTGCTGGTGCGTGGTGAGGGAGCGAGAAGCTCAGATACGTGCATGGCCAAGCAGAGAACAAAAGGCAGGAGCTTCAGGTCGCGTTCATGGCGTCCATGATAGACGGGGATAGGATCTTAGAGCTGCGCCGGTTTTCATCATGAATTCGAGCTGGGGAGAGAGGGGAAGGAAGCGCAGGCTCACGGGGAGGTTGTTGATGTAGTCGTTCGTCCTCGGGGTAGGCCGGGGCGACGGGCTTGTGGAAGAAAACGCCGGCTGCCGCGCTGAAGACGAGGAAGAAGATGACGATCCAGGATTCCAGGGTGGCTCCTCTCCTGCTGCTGCGGCGGTCCTGATGAGGACGACGTCCTGGTGCGATTCCCGTGCTCGGAGTTCCTTCGCGGCGACCACGTCGTTGGCTCGGTGAGCTCCTAGGCGCCGGTCATGGAGGCTCTCAGGAGAGGTGGAAGAAGGTGGGAGGGAGAGCAGAGTGAGGTGATGGAAGGGTGGCGGACTGGCGGCACGAGGAGGGAGCGGGCTAGGGTTTGGAGGACATGCCCCTCCTGATTTTGTAGAAGGGGAAAGGAGGAGGGCGCAGTGGTGCGGTGGCATGGTGGTGGAGCTGTGACGGAACGGTCGCGAGGGCGGAAGACGACAAGGAGAGCGTGGTGGTGGTGGGCTGGGCCGAAATTGGTTCGGGAAAAGGAGACAGGAGGAGGAAAAAAAAGGAGATGGGCCAGAAGAGAAGGTGGACTCCGGCTGGTTCTGGGTTGCTGCCTTCTCCAGCCTTTTAAGATTTTTTTTGAAGATTTTTTTTCCAATTCCGAAAATGGGAGAAGGGAGAGAAAAGAATAGATGAAGAAAAGAAAGAAAGGAGGAGAAAAAAGGTTTGCTAAACATTTTCATAAAATTTAGCTATTTGGAAATAGTTTGTCAAACAACTCCCAATATTTATTTTGGGGGTTTAGTTAAAATTAGAAAGAGATGGAAAGAGATTTCTATTTGTAAAACAAAAATATGGTTTGGAAAACTAATATTTTTGATTTATTTTACGAAAAATGCAAGGTGATTGAAGCATGATGACATGATGATGCAAAAAGAAAAACAAGAAAAATCTAATTTGGGGAAAACCCGGGACATTACAACCGACACCACTAACAAGGGATCTCGCCCCGAGATCCACGCTACCGTCGGGGAGAAGAAGAGCAAGGTAAACTATCGAATCTTCTCGCGCCATGTCGATCTCTCGACACCACTAACAAGAGGTTCTTGCTCATGTTGATGGTGATGGCCTTCTGCCAAGATGCTTCTAGGATCGAGCCTATTAGGGTGAAACAACAAGAGATCGTCCACCCACGAAGATGCTATAACTCGGAAGATAGATAAGAAAGAAGATTTAAAACTTATAAAGGCAAGAGGGTAAATAGAATAGAGGTAAGGAGTAAACAAGAGTCCTATAAAGATATTTTCAAATAACTTTTAGTAAAATAGTTTTGACACTCTACAACAATGACCATTAGCTACGGTATCCTACAGGCTGACTGGACCCGCGGGGTATCGAAAAAAACCAGAGCTCTGTTACCACTTTGTAATGCCCCGGGATCGGTACTATGCATACTTGAGCGCTACCGCCAAATCCGCATAATAACGATCCTAGGACGCCCACCAGGCATAACGTGCATGTCGCAACACACACGTTATGCGGGTGGAATTGTGATAACATTATAACAGTTCTCGATGGAACCCACAAAGAACGTATATACAACAACGACTCACCGAGTAAAGAGCAAAAGATACAATACAAAGGTCCAAATAACAACGGAAGCGGGTAGCGTCGGACTACAGACAAGATACAAATTGGACTAAGAGTCCTAAAGATAAGCAAAGGCACCATATCCCTGCCCAGGCCAAGCCTAGCCGGAGGGATTCCCAAGCTAACGTCGTCAGACTTCAAACCAGTTGGCTGCATTGGAATAGCAGCCCCGAAGGGGTCAGTATTAGTAGAAGTACTGGCAAGTAATACTCACAAGATATGAAAGCTAGAATTCCGGGGAAAGAGTGTTAGCGATTTAGGTGGCGGCAAGCAGCACTAACAACTTATAGAGACACGCTACAACTTTCGTCTAATAGAGAGGAGGTAAGAGAGCGCATAGGTAACCAACTATGCTAACACCAAACATACCCAGCCAATTCCTTACCAGTCCGGTTAACCACGAGCAGCAAGCCCAAAGGCACTCACACAGTTGGCAATTTTATAGGTTATTATTCAATTAATCTATCTTACTAGTCAAGTTATTATTATCAGGTGTAGGTTGTCTATGATCTTGTTAGGTGAAGGTGGACTCCGGCTGGTTTTGGGCTGCTGCCCTCTCCAGCCTTTTAAGGATTTTTTTGAAGATTTTTTCCAATTCCGAAAATGGGAGAAGGGAGAGAAAAGAATAGATGAAGAAAAGAAAGAAAGGAGGGGAAAAAAGGTTTGCTAAACATTTTCATAAAATTTAGCTATTTGGAAATAGTTTGTCAAACAACTCCCAATATTTATTTTGGGGGTTTAGTTAAAATTAGAAAGAGATGGAGAGAGATTTCTATTTGTAAAACAAAAATATGGTTTGAAAAATAATATTTTGATTTATTTTACGAAAAATGCAAGGTGATTGAAGCATGATGACATGATAATGCAAAAAGAAAAACAAGAAAAATCTAATTTGGGGAAACCCCGGGACATTACATTGTGCATGATTCTTATATGAGTAATTTATGTTCTTGCATGCTCTCCGATGTGCGTAGTTACTTTGGCCATTTATCTTGTCTATTGTCTGTTTTCTAGTATTCTTAGCTATTGTCTGTTTTCTAGTAAGCTCTCGCTTTTAGCTTTTATCTTGTTTAGAGCTGCTAGTTGTTAAGTTAAACTCTCTTGTCTTCACTTATATTTATTAGAGATTTGATTTGGTTGCTTGGTAATGTGTTAGATCGGAAAAATGCTATGCATGTGGCAGTAGTATGAAATAGAAAAAACCTGCATAGTCTTGTAGATCACCATGTGGATAATTTGATACTCTTCAATTGTTTTGAGGCACTAAAATAACTAATGGTTAAAATGTGTTGGTTAATGGTGTTAGAGCTAATTAGTGGAGGGGTGTTATTAAAGCATGGAGCTGTACTTTTCTGAACTAAACAACCTAAGTCAACAATGCTAATGTGTCATGAATTCTACTAAGTTGAAAATAAGTCCCTAGTGGGTTGTTATTGCAACGGTCGGGGAAGCCAACGGGGCACTTGTGTCACCGCCACGATCCCTCTCGGGGTGTCTCTAACCATTTGTCGAACATTGAAACTGCTATTTGTTTGCAATATACGAAATGCATTGTGAGCTTTGGTTTTTGGCACTTCCACTTCCATATTTTGCTAGCCTCTTCGGCGCTGCGCAATGCCCTCTCTCACATTGAGATTGGTGCATACTTCGCGAGTACATCCAACTCCGTGGGAGAACTTCATCCTGTTCTCCTACACATAAGCCAACTATCTTACTCAAAACAGCCACCATACCTACCTACCACGGCATTTCCATAGCCGTTCCGAGATACATTGCCATGCAACATCCATCATTACATTACATGACTTGATGTCGTTCTTCATTATCATATAGTTTGCTTGATCATTTGAGTTAGTGTGCAGCGTGGCTTGCCACATGTTCTACATTTTTTCCACACTACGCTCGATCATGCATATCTTCTTTTATACATCATGTATTAGTCTTATGAGTTATGAGTACCAAAAGTGTGATGATCATCTTGTAAAAATAGAGTGTTGCCCCTACCTGTGAGCATATTGAAAAGAGTCCAAAGTGGCCACATAAAAGAGTCCAAAATAGACCAATGAGAGAAAATTTAAAAGAGCCACGGAGGCCACAATAAATAAAAGAGAAATATAAAAGAGAGAGGGGGCAACACTACTATCCTTTATTCCACACTTGTGCTAGTAGCACCTACACTTCATTATAGAGAGTTTTCATGTTTTCATTTGTATAACTATGTGGGGAATTAACGTTATAGAACTTGGCTTCTATATTCTAAGGATGAGCCTCCTCAAGTGAGCTCTAGGTCTTCATGAGCAAGCAAGTTGGATGCACCCCCACTAGTTCCATTGGAGAGCTTTCATACACTTATAGCTCTATGTCCATCCATTGCATGGCAATCACTACTCCTCATACAGTGTAAACTATGGGACTTCCTTCTGTCTTGTGGTTACCTTCTCCACTGTTGGAGCCTTTCATTTTGACCTTCCAAACCTCCATTATTGTTCTCTTTGCCATAACATCATGGTGCCAAAGCCACTTCTTACTTGCACTAGTTGAGTAGACTTCAAAACAATTGATTTGTGAAGTAGATGAATTACGACACCTCACTTGAGCTTGGCTATTTTCATGAATGACTAATTAGATGCTTTGAAGAATGATTGATACTTTACATTGGAGACGTAATTCGCAATTCTTCTTTCTAAACCTTATGTATGGTTCCATGTCTCCAACGCACTTATTCATGAAAAGTTTCTAGAATTTGTTAGCTAGCGTTTGTTAATCATTGTTTGCTTAATGTCAACTATAGACAATTGTTTTGGATCGACTTATTCACTTCATGTGCTTTGCATTACTATCTTGATCAAGACTGTGTTGGTAGCATGTCTCATAAAAAATTATTTGTTATCACTTACCTACTCGAGGACGAGTAGGAGTTAAGCTTGGGGATGCTGATACGTCTCAAACGTATCTATAATTTTTGAGCTGATCCCGGCACTCTGCCGGAGGGGAGATCGATCTCGGAGGGCTCTTCATCGACATGCCTTCCTCCGGGATGATTTCTGAGTAGTCTCACCTTGGACTACGGGTCCATGGCAGTAGCTAGATGGTAGTCTCTCTCTCTTGTGCTTCAAGTCTTATGATCTTGTGAGCTGCATAACATGATCAAGATCGATTATTGTAATGCTATGTGATGTGTTTGCTGAGATCCGATGGATTATGGAGTTATGTTCAGATTGTGCATGATTCTTATATGAGTAATTTATGTTCTTGCATGCTCTCCGATGTGCGTAGTTACTTTGGCCAAGTGATTGTGTGTATCTCAAAGAGAGGGTATTTATGCTAGATAGTGGGTTAATGCCCCTTTTGTTCCTGGGCACGAGTGACAGAAACGTCCAAGGGCAAGGGTGTGATGTTGCTACTAAGGGTAAACACAACGGTGTTAATGTCTATTTTGATATTAATATTGCTTACATCATGCACTTTACTTAATGCAATTGTCTGTTGCTTGCAATTTAATACCGTTGGGTGACAGGCTGGATAGCGATCCCACGGTGGACTATTTAGACAAAGACGCAGTTGGACTCAATGGTCTTTGTTCCTTGTCGTGATGCCTCCATAAATATGATCATGTCCTTTTTGTCATAGCTAAATTGGGTTTGTGTCATAATCTTGTCAATTGCCTAGCTGTAATTCGTTCACCCATCACATGCATATTTTATTTACTTGAGAAACTCCACTAGTGAACCCATGTCCCCCGGTCCATATTTTTACATTGTTTCAACCTTATTTACTTGATTTTAATTATCATTACTCCTCTGGTCACTTTTCATATTTTATCTATTTCATCATACAATTAACCGCTTTGTGTTCTGCGAGACCGGAGAGATTGACAACCTCTCCGCCGTTGGGGGCAAAGTATTTTGGTTGAGTGTGTGCAGGTCCACGTCTGTTGAAGGTTAAGCGCCAGAGATCTTCAACATTCACCTCGTTGTTAATTTCAAAGTCCTACTGGTTTGATAAACCTCGGTTCTTTAATTGAGGGAAAACTGCTACTAGCTACAATTTCGCCTTCGCTTGGGGCACCACCCAACTTATGAATATCCACCATCAGGGAGCCCAAGAGTCGAAGCCATCCAAGGCATACGCATGGAAGCGGAGGAAGAAGAAGCGGAGGAAAGACGAAGATGAAGGAGGCGAAGCCAGTCTGGCCGGCCTCCAGGCCGACCTAGGCCAGCTCCCAGGCCGGCCACACGCCAGAGACGGCCGGCTCCCAGGCCGGCCTCCCAGCCGAGGCAACCGGCCTCCCTGCCGGCCTAGGCCGGCTCCCAGGCCGGCCACTCGTGTCCTGCACCCCCTTTTGTACTAAGGCTATAAATAGCACTTCCCCTCCTCCATTCTAGGGTTAGACAGAAGACTAAGAATAGACATTGAGACTTGGGCTTGTGCTCATCCCTCCCTTTGTGGAGAAGATCCCCTTGTGGATTCAAGGCTCCTCCTTAGATGTATCTATTGGAGTGATTCAAGGTTCCCTTCTTGCGCAAAGTCTCTCGTGTGCAAGATTCTACTTCACCGTCTCTCTTCCCCACGATTCTACCGCGCGCTTGCCGATCTTTCACATAGGGATTCTACCTCGCGGTCTCTCACTTGTGTGATTCTATTGGGCCGGTTGGACTGACCGGTGAGGGCAACGCGTCAATTGTATCAGGTTTGTGTTCTTGTGTTCTTCGTGTTCTTGCGTGCGTTCGTCCCCTTGTTCGTCAGTCCGTGAAGATTGGGCCACCCTAGAGGGCTTGTCCTACACCATATGGTATCAGAGCTTTAGGTTGCCACGGATTTGACTTGTGTTTCCACCAATTTCCACCAAATTTTTCTTTGATTTTGCCAATTTCGAAAATTCCACAAAAAAATAACCTCAGATTGCTTTTGGTTTGATCTGAGATTCTTGTGAGTTTTGGTAGGTTTTGATCCGTGGATCCATTGCTATACTTGTTGATCTATCTCCCTTTGCGTTCCCATGGCCAAATTCCTTTGTTTTCCCCTCTGATTTGGTGTTTTTCGGGCCGTTTTCCGCCCAAATCGCCAATTTTTGCGTCACGGGAAGGTCAGCGCCCGGCCTCTAGCCCGGCCTAGGCCAGCCTCACACCCGAAATGCCCAGCCTCCAGCCCGGCCAAGGCCGACCTCTTTGCAAATTCTGAGAATTTGTTTTGGCCATAACTTTTCATTCCGGACTCTGTTTTTGGTGATTTTCATCTCTAATCGAAGCTACCGTCAAGCTCTACATCACCATAGTGGTTGATCCATCATCTATTGCCACCATATTTCGTGAGAAAGGAAGAGGCATTCCACTCCATGGGTGAAGATCGTCGACGAAAGGTATAACATCCCCAATTCTTCTCCCACCTTGCATCACTTGTTAGCCAAGCCATTGGTGTCTATCTATCCTATTGAGACTATCTCATCTATGATTGCTTGGGCTTTGCACACTTGATATCTCGTAGTGTTCTGAGCAAACCTTGTATGCGCTAGTTGATATAGTTGTTGTTGGCAAGCAAAGTGAGAGGCAAAAAGAGAAAAAGAGAGTAAGAGGCCAAAAGAGAATAGAAAAGAATCAAAAGAGATAAAATAAAAAGAAAAGAGCCTCATTGACTAATCTCTTATAGTAGACGCGCAAGCTCGATGAAAATTTTGTAGGTGTGGTGTCTTTGTGCAAATCTTGTAGCCCACCAATAAATTGCAATCGAGTTGGTTTCTCTTGTACTTGTGCAACTTGAGCTTTAGTCTTCGCTAGGTCCATCACTAGCTCATTTTGGTTGCACAAGTCCCACTTATCATAGCGTGTGTTTGTATGAGCCCCACTCTTATCCTTTGAGATCGACTTGTATTTGCTTTGTGGTCATTGTGGTTCTCTACTTGCCTTTACAATATCTTGGTTTCCGGTTGTTCCATTTTCTTTCCACAATCCATACCTATCCACTCAAAGCCGTGTGTGTTTTGGAGTTTGCGTTTGGACATTTGAACATAAGCCACTTTACTTTGTGCGTTGTTGCCCTTGGTCGTCCACGACGTCCAATACGATCAACAATGTGAGATTGTGTTCTAGTTTCCTTCCACTTCATATATACACTTGTCTTGTGAGTGATCATGTCTAGTGAGAGCGGAGCATACTATGGAGGCCATGATGATGAAGAGACGATGAGCTACACCGACCACGACGCAACAAGCATAGAAGACATGGGGAACGGCTCCTACACCGACGATGAACCCCATGACATGATGGAGCACTACACCGACCCCGGCTCCACGAGCTTCCACGACATGATGGAGCGCTACACCGACCCTGACTCCACGAGCTTCCACGACATGATGGAGAACTCCTACGACTACAACTCCCACGATATGAAGGATCGCTCCTACGACCACAACTACGACATCTTGATGGAGCACTACATCGACAACACCTCCACGAGCATGCATCAAGCTTCCAAGGTCTACTACCCCAAGCTTGCAAGAGGTGCCACATACTAACCATCAAGTTCAAGATGGAGCAACATGAGGACCACCATGAGGTCATGCTATCAAGCTCCATCAACTTCAAGATGGCATGCCAAGGAGGAAATCGCCAAGGTCGTCACTTCTTCATACATAAGGCGACCCAAGAAGGATACCAAGATGGCTCCCAACTATGCCAAGCATGAAGCCGAGATCGACACACTCGCCAAGCTTCGCCATACTTCTCCAAGCCCAAGACGGAGACGCAAGTCAAGGTCGCCAAGGCACCCGAAGGATTTTCGACGACACCCCTCCCCACAAGAACGTCATCGACGACACATGGAGGAATCAAGACCGTCGTATCATATGGTGTCCCCTCCTCGAGCCAACACCAACATGGCGCCCATGAGAAGCTCAAGCTCCAAGAAGGAGAAGGACATCCTCGCCAAGCTCATGACATAAATCGACACCTTCCGCAAGGAGTTCCATGAAGACATCAACAAGACCAAGATCGTCAGCGACACTTCTCCGAGCTTATGGTCCACTACACTTGAAGATGGAGGAAGACAAGGCCCTATCTATGATGATGAGGTCGATCCGACCGCTACTCTCGACAACGACGTGGGCCTACTTCCCTACCTACACCAAGATAAAGACCTTCTATTCCCAATGTGCCATGGCCATGATCACATCATGTGGGATTGCCCCATGAGAAAAGACACGATGGATCAAGATGGCGAGAAGATGGTCGAGCATGGGATTTTCCCTTCGACCAAGGAGGCGAGCATGGAGGATGCTACCACTATGGACGTCGAGTCAAGTGGAGAAGCCGAGCATGGGATGTTCCCTTCGGCAAAGGAGTCGAGTGATGTTGCCCATCCTATGGCATTCATCTTTGGAGGCGACATGGTTGAGGAGGTTGAGCATGGGAGTTTCCATTCAACCAAGGAGGCATTTGGTGTTGAGACTATCGAGCCTATCCCTACGAGCTTGAATGATGAGTTGGTACCAATCCCATGTGAGCATGAGAGCCACCTAGCCCACTTGAGTGAGAGTGCAAGTGAGTTGAGTGCCTCCACCACATGCGAGATTGAGTGCTGATACGTCTCAAACGTATCTATAATTTTTCATTGATCCATGCTAGTTTTGTGATATTGTCACATGTTTTTACTGTTATTTATATCATTTTTATGCATTTTGTCAGACTAACCTATTGACAAGATGCCCAGTGCCAGTTCCCTGTTTTTGCTGTCTTTTTGTTTCAGAAATTTACTTCTGGAAATATTCTCGGAATTGGACGAAAATTTACGGGGATTATTTTTATGCCAAGACGAAGACGGAGTCCGAAGGGCAGCCTCGGACGTAACCCATAGGGCACACGCGGGTAGCTGCTGCGGCCTGGGGGGACCCACGGGTGGGGCCCGCCCCTGCCCTATGGGTACCTCCTCGGCCCCCTCCGACTCCTATAAAATCACAATTAACCTAAAAACATCGAGGCGGCAATTATTTTCCAGAAACTCGACCCCGACGCACCGTCACTGAAAACCCTAGTTCGGGGTCCAATCTGAAGCTGATCCCGACACTCTGCCGGAGGGGAGATCGATCCCGGAGGGCTCTTCATCGACATGCCTTCCTCCGGGATGATTTGTGAGTAGTCTCACCTTGGACTACGGGTCCATGGCAGTAGCTAGATGGTAGTATCTCTCTTGTGCTTCATGTCTTATGATCTTGTGAGCTGCCTAACATGATCAAGATCGACTATTGTAATGCTATGTGATGTGTTTGCTTGGATCCGATGGATTATGAAGTTATGTTCAGATTGTGCATGATTCTTATATGAGTAATTTATGTTCTTGCATGCTATCCGATGTGCGTAGTTACTTTGGCCAAGTGATTGTGTGTATCTCCAAGAGAGGGTATTTATGCTAGATAGTGGGTTCATGCCCCCTTTTGTTCCTGGGCACGAGTGACAGAAACGTCTAAGGGCGAGGGTGTGCTGTTGCTACTAAGGGTAAAACAGTGGTGTTAATGTCTATTTTGATATTAGTATTGCTTACATCATGCACTTTACTTAATGCAATTGTCTGTTGCTTGCAACTTAATACCGTTGGGTGACAGGCTGGATAGCGATCCCACGGTGGACTATTTAGACAAAGACGCAGTTGGACTCAACGGTCTTTGTTCCTTGTCGTGATGCCTCCATAAATATTATCATGTCCTTTTTGTCATAGCTAAATTGGGTTTGTGTCATAATCTTGTCAATTTCCTAGCTGTAATTCGTTCACCCATCACATGCATATTTTATCTACTTGAGAGACTCCACAAGTGAACCCATGGCCCCCGGTCCATCTTTTTACATTATTTTCAACCTCATTATTACTTGCTTTTAATTATCATTACTCCTCTGGTCACTTTTCATATTTTATCTATTTCATCATACAATTAACCGCTTTGTGTTCTGCGAGACCGGAGAGATTGACAACCTCTCCGCCGTTGGGGGCAAAGTATTTTGGTTGAGTGTGTGCAGGTCCACGTCTGTTGAAGGTTAAGCGCCAGGATCTTCAACATTCACCTCGTTGTTGATTTCAAAGTCCTACTGGTTCGATAAATCTCGGTTATTTAATTGAGGGAAAACTGCTACTAGCTACAATTCCGCCTTCGCTTGGGGCACCACCCAACTTATTAATATCCACCATCAAGCAGTTTTTCTGGCACCGTTGCCGGGGACTTTGGAGCTACAGCAAGGGGAGTCTCATACTCTCAATCTCTTTACTTTGTTTTTGTCTTGCTTTCTTTATTTCTCGTTTAGCTTATTTTCCTGTCTCAAAATTTTAAAACCCAAAAAAATTAGTGTAGTCTTTATTTTCGTTTTGTTAGTATGCTTAGTTATTTACTTGTTCTCAATGGTTAACTTCTTTGAAACTAGATCTTATTGGCAAGGCGGGTTCACAGAGGAACAAAAATAATATTATAAGGAATACCGCTTGTCTCGAAAAGGGATACGCTTATGGAAAATAATAAATCAACTGAACAATTATGCTAGAGACTTGTGCTTTAAATATGACATATCTTATTGTTGTGATGAATCTTCATGCTGCTTGAATTTTGAACACCTTCCTTTCCAATGTGCTTGCAATGCTAATGAAACCTTATCATCTTATGCTAAGGGAAACTACGATTTTTATGATGTGGAACAAATTGAAGAATTCGTTGCTTGGAAGGGTGCTTACGAAATTGTTTCTTTGCTTGAAAATGTTGATGATTGTCCTTATAAAACTGAAAGCTTTGCTATATTTAGCTATTGCATGGATAATTACAGAGATGATAATGCTGATATTACTGAATATCTCAAGGTTTTATCTCCCCCAGAAGAAGAGACTAATGCCATCCAGGAGCTTATGGAAGAAGAAATGTCTGAAATTGTAAGCCCATTGGATGAAAAAGAGGAGGAGAGTGACGAACAAAAGGAGGAAGAATGGATCTACCCATGCCCACCTTCTAATGAGAGTAACTCTCTAACTCATACATTATTTGATTGTCCTCCTTGCTCACCAAAGGAGATTGAATGCTATGATCCTATTGATTCGTTTGAAACATCCCTTTTTGATAAAAATGATCTTGCTATATATGATAATCCGTGCTATATTGATAAATCTTATGATAATCCTTTATTAACTCCAACCATTGAGATGCATGGTAATGAAGAGTTGTGCTTAGAAATTCTATATGATAAAGCTCTTGACGATGGTCCTATGTTACTTGATAATAAAATTATAATGCTATTGAAAGTGGGTTTGATCCCAATATTTTTGAGATGGACCAAAATTATGTGCTTATAGATCATGAAAAGCCTGTTTTAAGTGATAATTATATTGTTGAGTTTTTTCATGAAGCTACTGAAAATTATTATGAGAGAGGAAATATGGTTGTCGGAGTTCTCATGTTACTAAAACACCTCTCTTTATGCTAAAGTTTTGAAGTTGCACTTGCTTTACCTTCCTATGCTTTATGCTTTATTGATTTATTTTCTTACAAGATGCCTATGCATAGGAAGAGGGTTAGACTTAATGTATTTGATATTTGCTTCATGATGCTCTCTTGTGCGTTTCAACTCTTATTCTTATGTGAGCATCATTGAAATTACTGGGACTAGCTAAAAGGTGTTAAAGAAAAGCGCTTGTTAGGCGGCAACCCATCTTTTACTTTCAGTTTGCTTTTTATTTTTCTTGAGTCATGAAGTTATTACCTCTGTAGCAACTTCATTGTATCTTTTTCTTTTAGTTTTTTGTGCCAAGTTTAGCCTCTAATGCATTGAAAGTGCGAGGTATGTTGCTGTCCAAAACAGATTCTGTGCGCCTGTTGCACGAAAATCCTAAAATCGCCAGAATTTTATCTTTTTCTGATAATGTTTGACAGCAAGCCTGATGCTTCTATATATCTTTCGTTAGTTTTAATTTTTTGATTTGAGCTGCATAAGTGCCTCGAAAAATTCGATCTTTACAGACTGTTCAGATTTTGATAGATTCTGCTTTTATTTTGCATTTGTCTCTTTACCATCATCATATGTGATACTCTAGGGGTGGAGTGCCACATTGAGGCTTAGTAAACTGTAGCTAATGTCTAATAAAGTTGGTTTGCTATTTTTCATGAGTTGAACACATGTGAGTTTTAATTTATGAGCACTAACCCTCTAATCAAATTATGAGAAGTTTTGTGTGAAGGGAGTTTTTAAGTTCCAAAGGAGAGGAATATGAAGAAATCGAGGATGGATCAAATCTCAAGCTTGGGATGCCCCCATGGCACCCCCTCTGAATATCAAGAACTATCAAGAGTCAAAGCTTGGGGATGCCCAAGGCATCCCCTCATCTTCATCGACTATCATAAGGTCATCTTCGTTGAACTTCGTTTTTATCACTTTACATGTTATGTGCTATGCTTGGAGCGTCTTTTTACTTTAAGTTTTATTTGTTTGTTTGCTGGTAATATCTTTGTTGGATCCTAGCTTTATTTGTGTGGGAGAGAGACATGCTCCGCTTTTTCGTTTGAATACTCCTTTGCTTCGCTTATATCTTTTGAGTATTCTTAGCTACTGTCTGTTTTCTAGTAAGCTCTCGCTTTTAGCTTTTATCTTGTTTAGAGCTGCTAGTTGTTAAGTTAAACTCTCTTGTTCTTCACTTATATTTGTTGGAGAGTTGTTTTGGTTGCTTGGTTAATGTGTTAGATCGGAAAAATGCCATGTATGTGGCAATAGTATGAAATAGAAAAAACCTGTATAGTCTTGTAGATCACTATGAGGATAATTTTATACTCTTCAATTGTTTTGAGGCACATAAATAACTAATGGTTAAAATGTGTTGGTTAATGGTGTTAGAGCTGATTAGTGGAGAGGTGTTATTAAAGTATGGAGTTGTACTTTTCTGAACTAAACAACCTAAGTCAACAATGCTAATGTGTCATGAATTCTACTAAGTTGAAAATAAGTCTCTAGTGGGTAGTTACTGCAACGGCCGGGGAAGCCAACGGGCACTTGTGTCGCCGTCACGATCCCTCTTGGGGTGTCTCTAACCATTTGTGGAACATTGAAACTGCTAGTTGTTTGCAATATACGAAATGCATTGTGAGCTTTGGTTTTTGGCACTTCCACTTCCATATTTTGCTAGCCTCTTCGGTGCTGTGCAATGCCCTCTCTCACATTGAGATTGGTGCATACTTCGTGAGTACATCCAACTCCGTGCGAGAACTTCATCATGTTCTCCTACACATAAGCCAACTTTCTTCCGCAAAACAGCCACCATACCTACCTACCACGGCATTTCCATAGCCGTTCCGAGATACATTGCCATGCAACATCCATCATTACATTACATGACTTGATGTCGTTCTTCATCATCATATAGTTTGCTTGATCATTGAGTTAGTGTGCAGCGTGGCTTGCCACATGTTCTACATTTTTATTTTTCCACACTACGCTCGATCATGCATATCTTCTTTTATACATCATGTATTAGTCTTATGAGTTATGAGTACCAAAAGTGTGATGATCATCTTGTAAAATAGAGTGTTGCCCCTACCCGTGAGCAGATTGAAAAGAGTCCAAAGTGGCCACATAAAAGAGTCCAAAAGAGACCAATGAGAGAAAATTTAAAAGAGCCACGGAGGCCATAATAAAAAAAAGAAGAGAAATATAAAAGAGAGAGGGGGCAACACTACTATCCTTTATTCCACACTTGTGCTAATAGCACCTACACTTTATTATAGAGAGTTTTCATGTTTTCATTTGTATAACTATGTGGGGAATTAACGTTATAGAACTTGGCTTGTATATTCAAAGGATGAGCCTCCTCAAGTGAGCTCTAGGTCTTCATGAGCAAGCAAGTTGGATGCACCCCCACTAGTTCCATTGGAGAGCTTTCATACATTTATAGCTCTATGTGCATCCGTTGCATGGCAATCACTACTCCTCATACAGTGTCAGCTACGGGACTTCCTTCTGTCTTGTGGTTACCTTCTCCACTGTTTGAGCCTTTCTTTTTGACCTTCCAAACCTCCATTATTGTTCTATTTGCCATAACATCGTGGTGCCAAAGCCACTTCTTGCTTGCACTAGTTGAGTAGACTTCAAACAGTTGATTTGTGAAGTAGATGGATTAGGACACCTGACTTGAGCTTGGCTATTTTCATGAATGACTAATTAGATGCTTTGAAGAATGATTGATACTTTACATTGGAGACATAATTCGCAATTCTTCTTTCAAAACCTTATGTATGGTTCCATGTCTCCAACGCACTTATTCATGAAAAGTTTCTAGCATTTTTTAGCTAGCATTTGTTAATCATTGTTTGCTTAATGTCAACTATAGACAATTGTTTTTGGATCACCTTATTCACTTCATGTCCTTTGCATTACTATCTTGATCAAAATTGTGTTGGTAGCATGTCTCATCAAAAATTATTGTTATCACTTACCTACTTGAGGACGAGTAGGAGTTAAGCTGGGGATGCTGATACGTCTCAAACGTATCTATAATTTTTGAGTGATCCATGCTAGTTTTGCAATATTGTCACATGTTTTTACTGTCATTTATATCATTTTATGCATTTGTCGGACTAACCTATTGACAAGATGCCCAGTGCCAGTTCCATGTTTTTGCTGTCTTTTTGTTTTAGAAATTTACTTCTGGAAATATTGTCGGAATTGGACGAAAATTTACGGGGATTATTTTTACGCCAAGACGAAGACGAAGTACGAAGGGCAGCCTCGGAGGCAACCCACAGGGCACGCGGGTAGCCCGCGGCCTGGGGGACCCGGGTGGGGCCCGCCCCTGCCCTGTGGGCACCTCCTCGGCCCCCTCCGACTCCTATAAAATCACAATTAACCTAAAAACGTCGAGGCGGCGATTATTTTCCAGAAACTCGACCCCGACGCGCCGTCACCGAAAACCCTAGTTCGGGGTCCAATCTGAAGCTGATCCCGGCACTCTGCCGGAGGGAGATCGATCCCGGAGGGCTCTTCATCGACATGCCTTCCTCCGGGATGATTTGTGAGTAGTCTCACCTTGGACTACGGGTCCATGGCAGTAGCTAGATGGTAGTCTCTCTCTCTTGTGCTTCATGTCTTATGATCTTGTGAGCTGCCTAACATGATCAAGATCGACTATTGTAATGCTATGTGATGTGTTTGTTAAGATCCGATAGATTATGAAGTTATGTTCAGATGTGCGTAGTTACTTTGGCCAAGTGATTGTGTGTATCTCTAAGAGACGGTATTTATGCTAGATAGTGGGTTCATGCCCCCTTTTGTTCCTGGGCACGAGTGACAGAAACGTTTAAGGGCGAGGGTGTGCTGTTGCTACTAAGGGTAAAACAGCGTTGTTAATTTCTATTTTGATATTAGTATTGCTTACATCATGCACTTTACTTAATGCAATTGTCTGTTGCTTGCAACTTAATACCGTTGGGTGACAAGCTGGATAGCGATCCCACGGTGGACTATTTAGACAAAGACGCAGTTGGACTCAACGGTCTTTGTTCCTTGTCGTGATGCCTCCATAAATATTATCATGTCCTTTTTGTCATAGCTAAATTGGGTTTGTGTCATAATCTTGTCAATTGCCTAGCTGTAATTCGTTCACCCATCACATGCATATTTTATCTACTTGAGAGACTCCACTAGTGAACCCATGGCCCCCGGTCCATCTTTTTACATTGTTTTCAACCTCATTTACTTGCTTTTAATTATCATTACTCCACTGGTCACTTTTCATATTTTATCTATTTCATCATACAATTAACCGCTTTGTGTTCTGCGAGACCGGAGAGATTGACAACCTCTCCGCCGTTAGGGGCAAAGTATTTTGGTTGAGTGTGTGCAGGTCCACGTCTGTTGAAGGTTAAGCGCCAGAGATCTTCAACATTCACCTCGTTGCTGATTTCAAAGTCCTACTGGTTCGATAA